>CM053793.1:151322608-151702608 GCA_028749045.1 Cupressus sempervirens | reverse complement strand
ATAAGATGCTTGAGTGGTCAATTGGATGAAGATACTGTTAATAGTAAGTTCTTAAGAACCTTGCTCCCTATCTATGCTATTAGAGTATCATAAATACAAGAGCTAAGATGTATAACAGGAAATAATCTAAGTTTTGAAGGTATAATAGGTAGACTCACTACATTTGAGTTATCTAACTTTGACAACTATAGACCTGAAAATGTTGAATCTTCTTTTAAGGCCAAGTTATCATTAAAAGATGCTAAATAGGTGAAATCAAAGAAAGAAAGAAAAATGAAGTATGTATCCAATGGCAGTAGCACTGATGAGGAAGATGTGGAAAAATTGGAAGCATTGCTTGCTAGAAGATTTCACAGGGGCAAAGGAAAATTCAAAGGTAAGATGCCTATCATTTGTTTCAATTGCAATGAAGTAGGACATATTGCTGCAAGGTGTCCACAGAAAAAGGATTCCAAGGAAGGCAACAAATACAAGAACAAAAGAGATGATGACAAGAGAGATTACAAAGAAAAAGGTAAGAAGTGTTATATTGTTGAAAAAAATTGTGATGACAATGATGATGAAGTTGTTTATGTAGCCATGAAGGACCAATCTGATGAAGAAGAGCCCACAGCACTGGTAACATGTATAAACAAGAATGATAGATGGATCATAGATAGTGGATGCTCACATCACATGACAGGAGACAAAAGTAAGTTTGTTAACTTTACTTAGTATGATGGAAATAGTGTTAGATTTGGTAATGATGCTCCATGTCAAATCAAAGGAAAAGGTTCCATTAAGCTCACAGAACAAATTTTGTGTGACAATGCATACTATGTTGAAGGATTAAACTACAACTTACTGATTGTCTCACAGTTAGGCAATATAGGTTGCGAAGTAGAATTTGGAAACAAAACTAACAAAATCTATGATACTGATGGTAAATTGATAGGAAAAGGAGAGAAAACAAAGAGTAATTTGTTTTACCTTGATATGGATGATGTTTCTTATTTATTTTGCAAAATTTGATGACGAATGGTTATGGCATAGAAGATTATGTCATGTCAACTTTGACAATCTAGTCAACATCAGTACAATGAAGAAAGTCAGAGGTTTACCAAAATTGAAGAAGCCTGATAATATCATGTGTAAACAATGTCAACTTGGAAAGATGACAAATTCAAGTTTCAATAGCAAAAACTATACATCTAAAGAGATACTTGAGTTGGTTCACACTGACTTATGTGGTCCAATGGAAATACAAAGCTATAAAGGACATAAATACATAATGCTATTTGTTGATGACTATTCCAGGATGATGACTGTTATGTTCTTAAAATAAAAATCTGATGCTTTTCAAATGTTTAAGTGGTACGTGGCTAGAGTTGAAAAGGAAACTAGAAAAAGCTTGAAATGCCTACGATCAGATAGAGGTGGTGAATTTACATCAAATGAATTTGAGATATTCTGTAATGATAAAGGAATCAAAAGACAAACATTGGCTCCTAGAACTCCCCCATAGAATGGAATTGCTGCAAGAAGAAACAAATCTATGATTGACTATGCCAGAACACTAATGATGGAAAAGACTGTTGCTCTAAAATACTGGAGAGAAGCGGTAAGTGTAGCTGTTCATACACTGAACCGAGTACAAGTCAAAAAAGGTACAAATACAACACCTTTTGAATTATGGTATCATTACTCACCCAATTTAAAACATTTCAAAGTATTTGGTTGTAAATGCTTTATTCTTAAAGATGCTAGAAATGGAAAATTTGATGCAAAAAGTGATGAAGGCATATTTCTTGGTTATTCCACTAGAAGTAAGGCATATAAGTGCTTGAATACTAACACTAAAAAAATTGAAGAAAGTGCAAATGTAAATTTTGATGAGCACACATAAGTTCAAGCTGAAGAACCAAAGAAAATGGAAGAGTACAGAACCTTTGTGTATTCTTATGAAGGAATGACTATTGATGAGGACGATGTCAATCAAATTGAAAATCAACAACAAATATCAGTTTCAGCCGAGTCTCAACCAGTGAATGCCGAGTTGCATTCAGAAGCCGAGTTGTAGAATGAAGAAAATGTACAATCTGATTCTGAAGATAGTACATATAATGAAGAACAACTTGACAACGAAGTGCATAGTGATCCTGAATCTAGAAGATCAAACATGGAAACAAGGACAAAACCAAGGTTATCCAAATATGTAAAAAGACATCACCCTGCTGAACAAATAATCGGTGACAAAGATGCAAGACCAATGACAAGGAACAGACTAAGACATGAATCACGTCTGATCAGCAAATCTGAACCCAAGATAGTATATGGTGCATTACAAGATGATGACTGGTATAAAGCTATGGAAGAAGAAATTGATCAAATAAGAAAAAACAAAACCTGGAGTTTGGTTCCCAGACCAACTGACAAGAATGTGATTGGCACCAAATGGGTATTTAGAAACAAGCTAGATGAGAATGGTGAGATTACCAGAAATAAAGCTAGACTAGTATGCAAGGGTTATGTTCAAGAAGAAGGAATAGATTATAGGGAAAAATTTGCTCTTGTTGCTAGAATGGAAGGAGTAAGAACTTTACTTGCATATGCTGCCTACAAAGATTTTAAAGTCTATCAGATGGATGTAAAATCTGCTTTCTTAAATGGTATACTAGAAGAAGAAGTCTACATTGAATAACCAGAAGGATTTGTTGATGCAAAAGAACAGGGATATGGTGTGTAAGCTACACAAAGCACTATATGGTTTGAAACAAGCACCAAGAGCATGGTATGAGAGACTTCACAAGTATCTAGTGCAAATTGGATTTGAAAGAACTGATGATAACAACAACATGTACATCAAAGTAGAGGAAGGTAAAGACATTATTGTATCTAAAATCTTTGTGGATGACATAGTGTTTGGTGGTAAGGAAGTACTTTGCAAAAGCTTTGCTCACAAAATGCAACATGAATTTGAGATGTCTATGTTTGGAGAAATCAAATTTTTTGTTGGGTTGCAAGTACACCAACTCAAACATGGAATATTTGTTACACAATCAAAATACATCAAAGAAATTCTTAAAACATTTGGATTGGAGGAATCCAAACTAGTAAGCACACCAATGGCAATAGGAAATAAGCTGTCCAAAAATGATGAGTTAGCTGAAGTCAATCAAACAATGTACAAATCCATGATTGGAAAACTGCAATATGTTGAACATAGTAGACCAGACATAGCATTAGCAATTGGAATAGTGGCTAGGTTCTCTGCTAATCCTAAAGAAAATCATCTCATAGCAGTGAAAAGAATAATGAGATATCTTAAAGGAACTGATAACTTTGGACTATACTACAAAAAGAATGGAAAATTTGAGCTCAATGCATATACAGATGTAGACTAGGGAGGAAACATTGATGATAGAAAAAACACAAGTGGAGGTGCATTATTTCTAGGAAAAATGCTAGTCACCTATACTAGCAAGAAACAAACATGTACATCTCAGTCCACTGCAGAGTTAGAATATGTGGCAGCTGTAGTCAATTGCACAAACATTGTATGACTCACACATCTATTGAATGGAATGAAAGAATAAGTAACAAAACCTATCATATTGTATTGTGATAATACAAGTGCTATAAACATATCCAAAAATCTAGTGATGCATGCAAAAACCAAGCATATTGCAATCAAGTATCATTATGTCAGAGAGTTGGTAGAAGACAAACAAGTAAAGTTGGAATAAATTCACACTAAAGAAAAAATTGCAGATATCTTCACCAAACCATTTCCCAAGGATGCCTATGAATATCTTAGAGGCAAGTTGGTGGTAATACCCCTAACTCAAGCAGTTTAAGGCAACAAGGAAGCTGCCTTGCATCAACAGGACTAAATCATTAAAATATTAATAGGTTGATGCAAAGGATGACAATAGGAGTAGAAACTCCAAATCAATCACAAGCATGGTGACAGAGGGAGAAAATCAACAAGAAGGCAAAACTTATATTTTGTATGATAAAGATGCTACATCTTTGGCATTTATGTCAAAGAGGGAGAAATATGCAAAAATCTGATCAATACAAAGAAAGAGGGAGATATATATGAAAGAGGGAGATATATGAGATCAGTAGTAAAAATGAAGCAATACAACGTATACAATCTTGGTGGTAACTAAGTTGATTAATTGATCAGTTTGGTTTGCCATCAATGCCAAAGAGGGAGATTGTTGGAAATGATTGAAATGATCATAAGAAAAGTTGTTGGAATAATATATGGAACTGCTAAAGAATGTCCTCAATCATTTTTTTGTCATTGATGTCAAACTTGCTACTTGTAGGAATGACAATTGCTTTAGTGATCCAAATACTATCAATTAGTTGATTGTCAAGGAGGAGGCAATCAATAAGATGTAACTAGAACACCTAGAGAAATGTTGAAGTTATGATGTTGTAATGAAGTACAAAGATCAACTAAGCCATTGATGAAAAAGTGTATTTGATGACATACTATAAGATACAAAGAATGGGCACACTAGAACATATCAAAGATTTAAGGTTTTAGCTAAGTCTTTTGTAAAGCTCAACTAAGTTCATTAGAGAGAAGGAGCTGAGCAAGCTAGTAAGAGTCAAGCAAATTCCTAGTTAATGCTGAGTAAACTTCAAATGCCGAGTAAACTTCAGATGTCG
The DNA here is from genome assembly GCA_028749045.1 of Cupressus sempervirens. Lineage (NCBI taxonomy): Eukaryota > Viridiplantae > Streptophyta > Pinopsida > Cupressales > Cupressaceae > Cupressus > Cupressus sempervirens. The sequence goes on along the minus strand of CM053793.1, from coordinate 151,697,943 downwards.
AGCAAGTTTAGATGCCAAGTAAACTTCAAATGCCGAGCAAGTTCAGATGTCGAGTAAACTTCAAATGATGAGCAAGTTCAAATGCTGAGTGACACAGAGTTTATCAAGTGCCGAGCAGAACCAAGTGTCGAGCAGGTATTGGTGCCGAGTAAGACATAGGTGCTAAGCACTAGTAACTCAATAATCCCGAGTTGCTACATTATTTTGAAAATTGAAGATTCGCAAGATCTAAGCCGACAAGGTTGTTATCTAGAAATTTGTGAATTAAAAGGAAGATAAGAATGATGAGTTGGTGGCACAGAACACCATGTAGAACATTTTTAAGGATACAACAGGCGAAGTTTAGAACAAGATATGGGGTAGATACATTGTATCCTACCTAATCCATTTTGAAACCCTAAAATTAGAGAGGGAGAATTGAGAAGCAAAGGCAAATTAGATTTCTATTTAAGAAGACATAAGTTAATGAAAAAAGAGAGAGAGAGAGAGAGAGAGAGAGGTGGTCAAGGATAAAAGCATGAAGTACTGAAGAAGGTGCTAAGGAGAAGAAAGCACATGAACTTTGTTTGGATAGATGACCACAAGGATGATTGCATTAGCAGAATGAGTAAGAAGACTCAAGGAGATGAAGCTTGAGAGGAAGACAAGTAGTCAGAGCTGGAGTGATTGAAGCCAAGCATAAGGATTGAACTGAAAGTGTGATCTGAAATTTGCAAAGTATGTTGTAAGTTATATCAGATCAAAAGAGTATTATCATTACTTTGTAGCAATTATAACAGTAAGTTTAAATCCTATGGACTTAGGTTGGTTTAATAGCCATAAGATAAGTCCTTTAACAGGGTGACATTCCAAGTGAATGTTCTAAAGACCTTTAACCAGGCCCATTCCTAACAGTTTGGTGAAATCCTCTAACAGGGTCACATTTAATAGTGTGTTGTAAGCCTTTAATAGGGAAGGCTTTTAATAGGGCATCACTTCAGAAGAGTGAAAATCAAGTAGCATGTTACTGCTGGTTTTTCCCAAATTGGGTTTCCACGTAAATCATTGTGTCATGTGTTGATCTTGGATGTTTTATCTTTGCATATTGATCTACTGTAACTTTCTTATATGATTGATTTAAGTTTGGATGGATGAAAAGTGTATGGATTCATTAAAAGAATTAAAAAGGTATTAATAGGGCATTTGAACCTTGAATAACTGATTCACCCCCCCCTGTTAGATTGTGGTAAATTTTTTGGGTAGTAGCCGACATGGTAGTCAACATATTATGGCCGACATATGGCCGACATGTTATAACCCTAAAGCGGTTTAATACTTGTATAAAAGGGCTTAGGGTTGGTTATTTTTCATAATGTTGTGATACGAAATTGGTTCTTGCGGCGGTATTGAGCTGTAAAGGATTACGGATTGTAATCAGGTTGTAATCACTAGATTGTAATAAGATCAGACTTACTATTTGGTGGATGTAGCCCAGGGTTTGGGTGAACCACATTAAATCTTGGTGCCTTGTGTTCATTTCTATGTGTTCTATTATATTCTGTTATTGGTTATATTTGCATGTAGTTTTTATTTTTGTCTATGGTTTATCCTAACAAGTGGTATCAGAGCAATGTTGTCTTTCAGTTATCCTCTGTAGGAAAGTCTCACCGTTGAGTGGAAGCAATGGCAGATGAGGGTAAGTTGAGGGTTGACAGGTTTAATGGGCAGAACTTCTAGTTATGGAAGATGCAAATGGAAGACTATCTATATCAGAAGGATTTATGGAAGCCGTTGGAAGGAAAAGCCAAGAATCAAGGAACTATGTCAGAGGCTGAATGGGATCTTTTGGACAGAAAGGCACTCGGAAGCATTCAGTTATGCTTGGCACCATCGGTGGCATTTAATATTACAAAAGCAAAGATGACAGAAGATTTGATGAAAACCCTAGCGACACTATATGAAAAGCCCTCCACTTCAAACAAGGTATTTCTCATGAAGTGTTTATTTAATATGAAAATGGCAGAAGGTGGAGCTGTTGAAGATCATTTAAATGAGTTTAATACTATTACTAGTCAATTATCTTCTGTGGGTATCAATTTTGATGAAGAAATTAGGGCTCTCTTGATTTTGTGTTCTTTGCCTGAAAGTTGGAATGGCTTGGTAATGGCGGTGAGTAATTTTGTTCTTGGATCTAGTACCCTAAAATATGATGATGTGATCGGTGTTATTTTAAGTGAGGAAACTCGTAGAAAATCCTCAGGTGGATCTAGATCAGGAAGTGCTTTAAATGCACAAAGCAGGGGCAGAATGACTGAAAGAGGAAGTAACTTTGGAAATTGTGGGAAATCAAGAGGAAAGTCAAAGGGGAGGAGGTCTCAATCGAGAGGACCAAATGATTGCTGGTATTGTGGGAAACCAGGGCACAAAAAGAAAGATTGCTAGAATCGAAAGAAAAATGAAGGAGATAAATCAGATGGAGACAAGGAGGCAAATGTGGTAAGTAACAAATCCGAAGAGGATGCTTTGCTTCTGTCTTTAGAGAGTGTTGATGATTCATGGGTTTTAGATTCTGGTGCTTCATTTCATGCTACACTTCATAGAGGTTATTTCATTGATTATGTCCAAGGGGATTTTGGGCTTGTTTATTTGGGGGATAATGAACCCTATCAGATTGTTGGAAAGGGAAAAATTAAGATTAAGTTGCAAAATAGGAATCATTGGCTGCTACATGAGGTAAGACATGTTCCAAAACTAAGTAGAAATTTAATTTCAGCAGGGCAACTCGGTGATGAGGGTTGTGTAGTTACTTTTAATGATAAAAATTGGAAGGTTTCAAAAGGTTCCCTTGTAGTAGCAAAAGGTGTAAAAGTAGGCACCTTATATATTTTTATAGGTCATATTGTTCCTTCTACTTTGATTGTTTCAGAGAAAAATGAATATTCAGGAACAATTACTACAGTTGAGCAGGGAGAACAAATAGTTGCTGTAGATTCTGATACAGCGTTGTGGCACAATAGACTTGGGCACATGAGTGAGAAAGGTATGAAAATACTTCATTCAAAGAAATTTTTACCAGGTCTAAAATGTGTGAATATGGATTTCTATGAAAGTTGTGTGTATGGAAAACAAAAGAGAGTGAGTTTTGTAAAGATAGGGAAGGAAAACAAAAAGGAGAAATTAGAGCTTGTGCATACAGATGTATGGGGACTAGCTCAGGTATCTTCCCTTGGTGGCTCTCATTATTATGTTACATTTATTGATGACACAACTAGAAAAGTATGGGTTTATTTCCTTAGACAGAAATCTGATGTATTTCAAACTTTCAAGAAATAGAAATGCTTGGTTGAAAATGAGACTGGTAAGAAATTAAAATGTCTCAGATCTGATAATGGTGATGAGTATTGCAGTCATGAATTTGAAGATTATTGCTCCACTAATGGTATTCGTAGACAAAAAATTGTTCCAAGGACTCCACAGGAAAATGGAGTGGCTTAATGCATGAACAAGACTATAATGGAGCGTGCAAGGAGCATGAGGTTGCATGCTAGGTTGCCCTTACACATGTGGGTGGAGGCTATCAATACTACAGTATATTTGATTAATAGAGGTCCCTCTACTCCTTTGGTTTGTGGTATTCCAAAGGAAGCATGGACTGGTAAGAAGGTGAGTTATTCTTTTCTCAAGACCTTCGGTTGTGAAGCTTTTGCTCATATAGACTCTGAAAATAGAACCAAGCTAGAAGCTAAATCAAAGAAATGTGTCTTTGTTTGATATGGCATTAATGAATTTGGTTATAGGCTTTGGGATTTTGAAAATCTTAAAATTATTAGAAGTCGGGATGTCATATTCAATGAAAAAGTGTTGTACAAAGATTTGTTGCAGCAACATGAGAAGAAAGAAGATGATTATGTTGTGCTGGATGATACTCCAAAAGCTAATGTTCTGGCCATTCCTCATGATGTGCAACAACTGCAACAAGAAATACCACACACACCAGTGAATATTAGAAAATCAACAAGGCAAATTAGACCTCCACAAAGGTTTTCTCCCTCTTTGTATTCTATTTTACTTACTGATGCTGGTGAACCTGAAAGTTATGATGAAGCTATGTAGGTGGATACTAAGATTCAGTGGGAGTCTGCAATGAAAGATGAAATGGACTCTTTGCTAAAAAATAAGACATGGGATTTGTGCAAGTTGCCTGTAGGTAAAAAGGCTTTACAGAATAAATGGGTTTACAGGTTGAAAGAAGAGGAAGGAGGTAAGAAAAGATTTAAGGCCAAGTTAGTTGTAAAAGGATTTGCACAGAAAAAGGGAATTGATTTTGATGAGATATTTTCTCCTATTGTTTAATTGACTTCTATTCATCCTGTTTTAAGTCTTGTGGCTACTGAAGATTTTCATTTAGAGAAAATGGATGTTAAAATAGCCTTTCTTCATGGTGATTTGGATGAAGAAATATATATGGCTCAGCCACAGGATTTTGAGGTCAAAGGTAAGGAGAACTTAGTGTGCAAATTGAAGAAAAGTTTATATGGCTTGAAGCAAGCACCTCGGCAATGGTATCTGAAATTTGACAGTTTTATGCATGAGCATGGATATAATAGGTGTCATTCAGATTACTGTGTTTATTTTAAGAGGTTGGATGATGATAGCTACATTATTTTATGTTTATATGTTGATGATATGCTTGTAGCTGGGTCTAACATGGATCATATTAAGGGGCTGAAATGCCAATTAGCACATGCATTTTCTATGAAGGATTTGGGGGCAGAAAACCAAATCCTTGGTATGAAGATTTGCAGAGATAGAAAGAATAGAACATTGACACTATCTCAAGCTGATTATGTTGAGAAGGTGTTGCAACATTTCTCTATGGAGAATGCTAAAGCTGTCAGCACACCTTTACCCAGTCATTTGAAATTGACTAAGGAAATGTGTCCCAAGACACAAGAAGAGGAGGATAAGATGTCCAAGGTACCCTATGCTTCAGCTATAGGAAGTTTGATGTATGCTATGGTATGCACTAGGCCAGATATTGCACATGCAGTGGGAGTCGTTAGCAGGTATATGAGTCATCTAGGATTTGAGCATTGGAATGCTGTCAAGTGGATTCTCAGATATTTGAGAGGAACATCCAATAAGTGTTTACACTTTTGGGGCTCTACTACTAATTTACAAGGCTATGTTGACTCAGATTTGGCTGGGGATATTGATACCAGGCGGAGTACTACAGGTTATGTCTTTACTGTTGGTGGGGCAGCCGTGAGCTGGGTTGCTAGGTTACAGAAGATTAATGCTCTCTCCACTACAGAGGCAGAGTATGTTGCTGCTATAGAGGAATCCAAGGAGATGATATGGCTTTAGTTCTTCTTGGAAGAATTGGGACATCCTCAGAAGGATAATTATTTGTTCACAGATAGTCAGAGTGCCATTCATCTTGCTAAGAATTCAGCTCTGCATTCTAAGATCAAACACATACAGTTGCGGTACCATTTCATTTGGTCAATTTTGGAGGATGGATAGTTAAAGTTGGAGAAGATACATACCAATGATAATCCAGCAGATATGTTGACAAATATTGTAACAAGGGAGAAGCTGGACTCCTCTTCAGCTTCGGTTGGTCTTTTAGACTGAACATAAATAAAAGAACAGTAGAGTCTAGGATGGTTTGATCTAGTGGGAGCCCCATGTGGTAGTGGTATTGCTATAGGATCAGTCTCCAAGTGGGAGATTGTTGTTTAGTGTGGAGCTTAGTGTGGAGCCTGATTAGTCCCCAAGTGGGAGATTGTTAGATTGTGGTGACTGATCAGGAAAGTACTGTACATAAATTTTTTGGGCAGTAGCCAACATGGTAGCTGACATATTATGGCCGACATATGGCCGACATGTTATAACCCTAAAGCAGTTTAATACATGTATAAAAGGGCTTAGGGTTGGATATTTTTCATAATGTTGTGATACGAAATTGGTTCTTGTGGCGGTATTGAGCTGTAAGGGATTACGGACTGTAATCAGGTTGTAATCACTGGATTGTAATAAGATCGGACTTGTTGTTTGGTGGACGTAGCCTAGGGATTGGGTGAACCACATTAAATCTTGGTGCCTTGTGTTCATTTCTGTGTGTTCTATTATTTTCTGTTATTGGTTATATTTGCATGTAGTTTTTATTTCTGTCCGTGGTTTATCCTAACACCTTCCTCTCAGTTATTCTAAAGAATTCTAATAGTAATAAATCAATGTAAATATTTTGATATATTCATTAGAAGGAGTTTTTTTACGGTGTGTAACATGTTTTCTTGTATTGAGGCTAAAGAAAAAGACAACATAGGAAATGGTTTCCAAGCATGAAGTGTTATTCACGTAGACACCAAGTGGGAGAAAAAGAAAAAGTTATAAAATGTTACTGCAAAAGAAAGGGGATTTCATTTTCAATCACAAGTATGCAAGTGCAAAGTATAGGATATTTTAATTATGGGTCATAGAGTAGAAGAGACGATCTCCTAAGAATTTTATCAATTACATTTTTCTTGCAAAATAAGGAGGAGGAAGGGCACATGCTATTCTTCTTATTTATTCTTCTTCTTATCTCATTCTAAAATGTATGCATGCATGTATGTGTTGGAAATAATCAAGACTTGCTAAGTAACTAAGAGGGGAGGGGTGAATTAGTAACTTCAAAAACTTTGAATTAATTTAGCATTTGATCCATTCACCATTAATTCATCTAATCTACTACATGCATGAGAAAAGATAAACATTTGATGATGTATGAATACAACATTTGGTGACCCAAAAACCTCCCAAATAGAAAGTAAAACTGGGGTGGGGATGATACCCATAAAACTTCACTACTATAGTATAAAGTTGGCCTGTGAAGGCTTACATTGACCAGTTTTGATGATCTGCCTTGTTAAGAGCAATTTGGACTGCTAGATCCACCTTGTTAGAAGTTTTACAAACATACAATGAAGTATGCACTCTATTAAGAGATTTAAAGAAAGACTATTAAGTCTACCCCGTTAAAGGATTTAGAGAACTGATTCACCTGTTAGGATGAAATAGTGGATCTGACTTACAACTTGATTGCCGATTAGATATTGAAGTATATATCACCTCTTGTGACTGATATAAATTTATTGCTCCTTGTAGACCTTGCTAAATACTCTGCTCTACTGCTAATTTACATTCACTCTTTTCAAAGCATTGCATTTCCATACATCCATATATTCCTTCATTCATTCATACATTGCAAATGATACAATATATTATATATATATACCATTCCAATATTTATAGTTACAAGGTTAGCTAAAACACAAGTGAACCAAATATTACTGAGTCAACCAAATAGTAGAAACTTAGGTTTTGTAAGCTGACTTGGTGAACTTTTGATAATTGGCATCCAATGCATTACTCGACATCATCATGTACTCGGTAGAAGTAGAGGCATGGTCCATACTAATCACACAATGTAGCTTCAAACTTGGTAACCATTGGACACTTAGTAGATATAGTGTTACTTGGTAGATACTAAATACTTTGTTTACCTTGCTTTCACTTAGTAAAGACTACTCATTCCATCACTTGGTAGACACTGACTTCTCATCACACAAACTGATGACTCAGTAGACATTGTGAAGCTCAATGTCCACTATCTACCTTGTGAACACTACTAAAATAAACACTATCTATAGTCACTTGGTATCTTTAGGAATACTAGTGTGAACTATGAAACTTGGTTATCACTGGATTGCTTGATGAACACTAGAGTCTAAATGATGAGCATAGTAACCATACAGAATTGAATAAGTGTTGTCACTAATGACAAATATATCATAATGCCAACAATCTCCCCCTTTGACATTAGTGACAAAAACACTTATAAGCCAAGACTTATGTACACTAACATACTTATTTTTTGATTTTTCAAAATTGATCTTTGTAAAGCTATTGTATATACATTTTCACATATCTCCCCCATACATATGAAATAATATATATAGTCTCTCTGTACATATATCAATCTATTTTCTCTCCCTTTGTCTCCACATGAGTCTTACCATCTCTCATCCACATGTCTCTTACTGTCTCTTACTCCCCCTTTTTGTCAATAATGCCAAAGAGTTATGTAATATATTCAAATAGAGACACCAAAATGTGAGAGAAATTTAGAATGTACCTTGAGAATAAGAGCTAATGTCTTATCCTAGTTGTCTTGCAAAATTTTGTATGGTCTGCAATAGAAAGATTGTTATCCTAGACCAATGTATTTGAATATGCAATATGTTTCTGCATTGTGTCCATAACTAGAAGGACCACATTTTGTATATCTATCAATGTGGACTCGATCCTTGCTTCTACTCTTAGCAATTTTGCCTGCATATCTGAAAAAAACCTTAACTTAATGTGATGTGTTGAGCTTGAGCTAGGGTTAAGCTATAACCTTTGAGCATTGGCCTTCATATCTACATCAATCTTATTGAGTTTCTCTTTTATTTCCCTAGTAAACTTGGTAACATCACATAACTTCACAAAAAGTGATGTCACATTGGAAAAAGAATGTTCAAGATTGCTCAAAATTGAAGATAGTTCTACCTAGTTTATGCCAATGTGTTGAGCAATTTGCTCAAGCACTTTATTATCAAACTTTTTCTCTGCCTTTTCAATTAGCTTTTCTTAGCCAGATGTATCCTCATTGAACTTATTGACTACTTCTTCTAGTTGTAACAAAATGTGTTGAGATGAATCCACATCAACACCTATATCCTTTGTTATTACATTCTTAGCATTTTCAATTATTCTGAACTCTCTATCTCTTTCCTCTTTGAGCCATTTCTGCCTTTCTTTATGTTCCAAAAGTTGACTAACCAATCTCATTTCATCAACTGTAGCACTATCTAGATCCAACTTGGGAATTACAATTTCTTTGTCTAGATCAATATCATCATCAATTTCCTTACCAATAAGTAGAAGTTTTAGGGGTGTCCTTGGTTCTACTTCTGACCTTACTGCCTTGGACTTAGAAATATAAACAATTGTAGAGATAGCTGGACTTGCAGTGAAAACTTGAATAGGACCAACTACAGAAATTCTTGCAAGGGTGCTAAAAGAATCCAAAACTGATGTGCTATCTAAAATTGAAGTAACAATAGGTGGAGCACAAACTAGAGTACTTACAACAAAAGAACTTATTGGAACAAAAAATGGTGCTAACAAAGCTGTAGTCAACAAAACTGTAGAACAAGATAATGAACTTATTGTATATGCTGGTGATGAAGTTGTCAAAATTGTAGAACTGGATGCTTCAAACACTACTGATGTGGATGACTTAGGAGCTGATGAAGAGGGCTGCAGCTTGGTAGATGAAGTGGTAGACACTTCCACTATTGATACCTAGAGTAGAGAGGGAGCAAATAGTGACTGAATAGATGATGTGTTTGTTGTAGTTGTGATCACATTTTCTAAAGCTATCTCCAACCTTGATGATGTAGTAGTCTTAGGTGGAGAATGAGGAAGGGAGGCTATAACTTGTGCTTCTATTCTCACATGATCATTTTCTTTATCTCCTTCCTTGTCTTCCTCTCTCTCTTCTTCTTCATCCTTTATCAACTCTTGACATTCCTCACCATCAATGGTGATAGATGGAGTGTTATATTCTTCCTCATTGTCACTATCATCATCATCATCATCCTTGATCTCCACTAGATCTTTACTAGGCTTGTGAAAATGATAGATTTTTTTCCAAATGTTTGTTGCATTTCTAACCACATGCTCAATGTCTTTGATCAAAATCAAACATGTATGGAATGTAATCTACCTTCATTATCTTTCATAGCTGCCTTAACCTCTATATTTGAAAGACTCGGTAGCACTTGCTTCAGTGATTGCTCATATATGTCTTTAGCTATCTATATAGCTGATTCCCACCTTGGCTTTAATCTTGCCAATAATTCATCAAAAAATTGAGGGGCAATTTGATCAGGGGAATATTTCCATTTTCCATTTTATTGAGCACTAACTCATCAATTTGCATCTTATTAGCATCTATTCTAGTCTCAAACTTTAATGCCTTGAAGTTTGTGATACCTACACCTTCTTCCATCTATTTCAACCTTTCTTGGAAGGTAAGTGGGGGCTTGTTGAACACAACTTTAGTCCCACCTTTCTTCTTTGATCTCCTTTTAAATATAGTTGTGGAGGCCTTGGGTAGTTTGGTAATGATTACCCTGCCCTTCTTTTTCACTGGCTCTACCTCCTTCTTAAATTCTTGCTCTTCTTCTTCTAATTCTTCTTCATCCTCTCATTTTCTCTTAGTAAGCATAAGAAGGGTACTTGCAATTTTCAACTTGGCTACCTTCCTCTTGCCTTTGCTCATAGCTTGGGGTAGCTTGATTTCAAGCTCAATTCTAGCTTTGGCTTCTTCATAGGTTCCAAAGATAGGTAGGTTTGAGTCTATTGGCTCATTCACCAGGGCTTGAAAAATATCTTTTGTTTCATTCGTGTTAACCTCATAAGGAAGAGGTTTCACCCATGCAACTCTAGGCTTGACTACCTGGATATACACTCTATCAAAATCAACCATAAAACATACATCATCTTTGTAGTCTTCAACTAGCTTAGGAGGAATCCTGAACCTATTGTTCATCTTCTCCTTGAAAGCTTCAAAGTAATTATCCATAATGCTATCAAAATTTTCACCCATTTCTATAATGAATTCATTAATTTGATATAGAACTGGAGTATCCTTCCTCCATACTACTGAACCTTTTGAGGGGAAAAACTTTTGAACATAAAAGAAAAGACATGTTAACAAAGAACCAAATTTACAGGGGTTGTTATTTGATGTCCTAATGCTATCCATATTCTTGTTTAGCTACTTCAACAATAACTCTAACAGATCAAATTCCAAATTCTTCTTGACAACCTTGTATGCCAAATGAACTACCTCACATGACACACTGTTCAAGCGACTGGAGCTGTAAATATTGTGAGTAATGATGTGAATGCCAAACCTTAATTCTATGTCAGATATTGTGCTAATCTTCAGACCTCTACCATCCCACTTGGCTAGGGTTTTCTTTTGAAGCTCTTCTCGACCTATGGTTTTGGTAGTTTTGGCTTTGCTTATCATAGGGAGACCTATGATCTTATGTATCATTTTATTTTTGATCAATACTAGCTGCTCTAACCACAACTAACTATTATGCACACATAGAGAATATACCTAATCCACTTAATTTGAAAGCTCCTTCATATATGCAGGATATGGGTTAATCCTTTGACTTCCAAATGCTTATGCTCAGGTTTTAAAGAACCATCAACACACATTTCTCCTAGGGCACTATCCATCTCTAGGACTCTGAAGAGTAATACCAAATATAAGTAATAGTCATAAACATAGACAAAGTGAATTATGAATTCATTGCATGAGGAACAAGGAAAATTCTTGAGCTAGGGATTTGAGAAGCTCCTCTAAATTTTGAGATTTATAACTACAAAAGAAAATTAATTAATTATGTGGGTATTATTGGAAATCTAATAAGAAAAGTAAGATACTGGGGGGAGGAAGGGGGTGAATCCGGATCTATAAGACTCTTAATAGTTCAAACATAAAACATATTTGATTACTTCACATAAACCCTCATTTGAACATTAACCTCATTGTTGGAATTGTTGGATACAATTGTCTAATTATGTGTTGTCTTTGATGTTACAAAAATGTCATATCAGTTGTTAGTTAGTGCTTACCAAGCTCACTTGGTCAGCAAGACAAATTTCCTTGTCTACTAAGCATTCTTAGAGATTACTCTATGAAGACAATATCTATTGAGCTCACTCAAGCATCGATTAAGGAAATTATGGAAGAAAGCAGTGTTAACCAAGTTCTCATGGTTAATGAAGGAAAGTTGGTTAGAGTCAGTGTTCACCGAGTTCACTTAGTTGTCAAAGGATTTTGTAAGTTTGCAGATTTAACTAAGCTTCTATTGGTTAATATAGAAAATCATTTCAGGATTAGTGTTTACCGAGCAAGGTTGGCCAATGAAAGATTTTGTTGATTTGGGGATATGAAGTTTAATTATTTCAAGTATTGATTTCAGCCAACTATGGTAATGTTTATTGGTCATTGTAAGTTGTAGTTGATCTGACTTGATAATTTTTATGGTATAAATATAAGGTCAAGTTGAGATTCTAATGTATGTGAGAGAATGTAAGTGTATTGATTGATTGAGAAGGAAAGAGTGTGAGCGAACTTGAGTTTAGATATCCTTATGGAGCAGCAAAGAAATATTCAATCAGTAAGGATCTAGCATGAAGCATAATAGAGATTTTTAATTAGCAATTTAGTTGCATCTCATTTAGGTCATTTCATTGTTACTTTCTTACCATTGTAGTAGTGATTCAAAGATCTCTTAATAGATTTGGTTTAATAGCCAGTTGTAAATCCTCTAACAAGGTGATAGTTCCATTGAATTGTTCTAAAGACCTCTTGCAAGTGAACTCCCTACAAAGTGATTAAATCCTCTAACAAGGTTGCACCTAACAGTGTGTTTTGTAACCTTTAACCAGGTTGGCTCCTAACAGGGTTCACTTCAGAAGAGTGAAAAATAGCAACTAGTTACATTGGTGTTTTTTCCCATATTGGGTTTCCACATTAAATCTTGGTATCTAATGTGTTCATGTTATTTTTTTTATGCTTTCAAGTTAATCATTGTGAATGTTTAAGATTAGTAATAAGTAAATCACACTGCTTTACCGAGTTACAACAATCTTTCTATGTTTACCGAATAATAGTAGTAATTAGTTTCATTGTTAACATCCAAGGGATCTAAAGCATTTTTTTGGTAACTAATTCACCCCCCCTCAGTTACTCCACCTATATTTCCAAAAATTGGTATCAAAGTTTTTGGTGCTTGCAGGAAAGGTTTCAAGGACCTAAGCTAAAGATTAGGATGTCTTATAAGAGAGAAATTTCAAAGCTTAACTGAGATAACTTTTCAGAATGGCACAGACTCATGATACTTCATCTTACTTCCATTAGTGATTTAGGATGCAAATATCTTGGTGAAGAATACACAACTCCTACTGGTACATTATCTGTTGGTAACATTGTTGAGAAAAAGAATCATAACACCATGATGATAGATATTGCATCTGCTCTTAGCTATGAAGAATTTAATGATATCAAGGATTGCAAAACTACTTTTGAAATGTGGAACAAGCTAAATGACATCTATGGTGGTGATGAAAATGTGAGGAGCACCAAAGAAAAAAGCCTTAGAGGATAATTTGATCAAATGAGAATGAGAGAAGATGAAAACATTGCCAAACATGTTGAAAGAATGAAATCAATTGTTAGTGCAATCAAAGCTTCTGGAGGAGATATCAAAGAAGAAACTATTGTAAATAAAGTTCTTAGAATATTGCTTCCTATCTATACAATTAGAGTATCTACTATTCAAGAAAGGAGGTGTGAAACAAATCATAAGATAACTTTGGACACCTTAGCAGGAAGATTGAGGGCTTTTGAGCTAGACAACTATGACAATTATGTTCTAGCTTCCAAGAATATTAAATCTACATTTGAGGCCAAGCTTTCACTTAAGGAGAATGGAAAGAAAATAAAGGACATTTAGTCAGAAAGTGAAGAAGAATCAGAGGAAAGTTTTGATAGTGACCTTGAAGTTGTTAAAGCTCTACTTGCAATGAAATATTCTAGAGGCAGAGGAAAATATAGATGTAAAGTTCCCCTAATCTATTTTTCATGTGAATAAATTGGTCATATTGCTGCTAGGTGCCGAAACAAAAAAAGCAAGGATGAGAAGAAAAGTCACAAATCATTCAAGGATAAAGGTAAAAAGACATGTTTTATGGCTAAGGATTCTGATAATAGTGAAGATGAAATAGTTTACATTGTTGTAAAAGATGAATCTAATGATAAAGAAGATAAGATGGCACTTATCTCTCATGTAAGAAAAAATGATATATGGATCATAGTTAGTGGATGTTCACATCATATGACTGGAGATAAAATAAAGTTTGAAAACTTTGAAGACTATGTGGTGCTAGTGTAAGGTTTAGAAACAATGAACCTTGTTGCATAAAAGGGAGAGATCAAATCTCATTAGTCAAAGAACTTGTATGTGACAATGCCTATTAGGTTGAAGGACTAAAACATAATCTGTTGAATGTGGCACAACTAATCAACATTGTATTCAAGGTATAATTCATGCACAACAAGGCAAGACTATTGGATGACAAAGGAAAACTAATTGGAATAGGCAAAAAAATAAAAGGTAACCTATTTTATCTTGATCTTAGTGATTGCTCATGTTTTATACCTCAAGTTGAAGAAAGTTGGTTATGGCATAGAAGGTTATGTCATGTACATTTTTATAACATGGTAAAAATAAAAAAATTTAGGAAAGTGAGAGGAATTTCTAATTTGAAGAAACCAGATGTTGGTTTATGCAAGAATTGTCAGATTGGTAAAATGGGAAAGACTAGTTTTAAAAGCAAAAACTATCAATTTGAAGATATCTTGGAAATTGCACATACTAATTTACGTGGACCTATTGGAATAGAAAGTTATAATAATGAAAAATTATTTATTCTTTTTGTTAATGACTACTCTAAAATGATGACTGTTATGTATCTAAGAGAGAAGTCAGAAGCATTTGAGAAATTAAAATGGTATTTGGCATGAGTGAAGAAAGAAATAGGGAAAAGACTGAAATGCTTAAGTTCAGATAGAGGTCATCAATTCATCTAATGATTTCAATAACTTTTGCATTGAAAGAGGAATCAAAAGACAGGTATTGGTCCCTAGAGCTCCTAAGAAAAATGGAATAGCTGAAAGAATAAATAGATCTATCATGGATTGTGCAAGGAGTCTAATGATTGAAAAGAACATTGCTATCAAATACTGGAAGGAAGCTATTAGCACTATAGTTCATACCTTAAAACAAGTACAGTTGAAGAAGGACTCATACAAAACTCCGAATGAATTATGGTATGGCTATAAACTCAATGTAAGTTACCTAAAAGTATTTGAGAGTAATGTTATATCTTGAAAGAATCTAGAGAAGGAAAGTTTGATGTGAAAGGTGATGAAGGTATATTCTTAGGTTATTCTTGCAGAAGTAAGGTGTATAGATGTTTGAACTTGTCTACTCATAAAATTATAAAAAGTACACATGTGAAAATTGATGAGTTTGCAAAAAGGACTGAAGAAGAAAGAAAAAAAGAACTAGAAGATTACAAGAGATTTATCTACATCAAACTTGATACATTACCAGAAACATCTATCAATAAGGAGATTTCTACTCTTGAGTCTTCCTTAGTCACAAAGTTGCAAGAAGTTCAAACCGAGTGACAAGGACCCAAGTCACATTTTGAATCTATCGAGCCAATGCTTATTGAGTCTTAGCAACCAGAACTAGGAGTTGAAATTCAAGAAGATGAAAATGTAATCCATTCAAAAGGTAAGCAACTTGTATTAGCCAAGTATGTCAGGAGGCAACATGCATCAAATCAGATTATTGGAGATAAATCAGAAGGAACTATGACAAGAAGTAAGCTAAAAGGTACATGTTTACTTGCTGATTTTGAACCTAGAAATTTCAAAGATGCATTGGAAAATAAAAGTTGGATTGAGGCTATGAATGAAGAAATAGAGAAAATAGAGAAGAACAAAACTTGGACTCTTGTACCTAGACCTAAAGATAAAAATGTGATTGGAACAAAATGGGTAATCAAAAATAAGTTGAATGAAGATGGAAAAATGTCAAGAAACAAAGCTAGATTGGTATGTAAATGCTACTCTCAAGAAGAAGGAATTGATTATGGTGAGACTTTTTCTCCTATTGTAAGATTGGAAGGTGTTAGGACCTTACTTGCATATGCAACACATAAAGGATTTAAAGTATATCATATGGATGTTAAATCTGCAGTTCTCAATGGTATTCTTGATGAAGAAGTTTACATTGAACAACTAGAAGGTTTTGTTGATCCATACTAAAGAGACATGGTCTAAAAATTACACAAAGCATTGCATGGTCTAAAACAAGCTCCTAGAGCATGGTATGAGAAGTTGCACAACTACCTTATACAGGTTGGTTTCCAGAGACCTAATGATAATAGTAGTTTGTACATCAAGAAAAGACTATTGTTTTGGTAGAAATATTTGTGGATGATACTTTATTTACAAGGAATGATGATCTATGCAAAGAATTTTTAGAGAAAATGAACAAAGATTTTGAAATGTCTATGTTTAGTGAGATTAAATTCTTTGTTGGATTGTAGATACAGTACAGCAAGAATGGTATCTACATCACTTAGTCTAAATATCAAGGAGATACTCAAGAAGTTTGGCATAGAAGATTCAAAATTAGTTGGAACCCCCATATGTACTACATTAAAGCTTACCAAAGATGATGATTCAAAAGAAGTAGATCAAACCTTATACAAATCAATGATTGGAAAATTATAGTATGCAGTTCATATAGGGCTTGATATTGCTCTTGTAGTTGGTATAGTGGCAGGATTCTTAGCAAAATGTAGAGAAAATCATATGATGGCAATCAAAATAATTTTGAGATATTTGAAAGGTACTAAGACTATGGATTATGGTATAAAATTGGAATAAATCTAGACTTAAAAGTATTTACTAATGTTGATTGGGTAGAAAATATTGATGATAGAAAGAGTATAAGTGATGGAGCATTCTTTCTTGGTAAAAGGTTGGTATCTTGGACAAGTAAAAAGAAAAACTGCACATCACAATCCACAATAGAAGTAGAATATGTTGCAACAAAAATGAACTGTTCTAATATTATTTGGTTTAAATAGTTGTTGGAAGGCATGAAGGTTAAGATCAAGGAACCAGTTGTCATGTTTTGTGATAATACAAGTGCAATTAACATACCAAAGAATCCAGTGATGCATTCCAAAACTAAGCATATTGTTATAAAATATCATTTTGTCTGAGAATTGGTGCAGGATAAAGAAATTAGATTGGAATATGTCCATACAAAAGAATATATTGTAGATATATTTACCAAGCCATTACCTAAGTATGCATTCTTGTATCTAAGAGGTAAGTTAGGGTTCATTCCTCTATCTAAAGCTCACTAAATGAAGTTTCAAGTAATGCATCAATAGGAACCAAGTTGAAGATCTATCAGTTGATGCAGCTTAGTCAAGGGAACATTGCATATGAATTAGTACTCAAGGTGCATTGATACTTATTTGGTATGTGTTTTCTTTGGCATGTATTGTCAAAGAGGGAGAGTTTACTGTCATATCTTTCTAAAAAAAATTTTGAGGAAGAAGTTATGCAATTCCTTCACATAGGGAGATTACTGCATAGAAGAAGAAGTTTGTGGTATAAAATCTAAGAGGGAGAAAACTTTTTGTCAAAAAAAGTCTTGTTTTCAAATTTCATTGTGCTATGACATGTTGTGTTGCCATCAATGCCAAAGAGGGAGATTGTTGGATAAAATTGTCTAATTGTGTGTTGTCTTTGATGTTACACAAATGTCATATTAGTTGTTTGTTAGTGCTTATGGAGCTCACTTGATTGGCAAGATAATTTTCCTTGTCTATCGAGCATTCTTGAAGATTACTCTATGAAGATAGGGTCTACCAAGCTCACTCGGGCATCTAAGGGAATTATGATCGAAAGTAGTGTTAACCAAGTTCTCATGGTTAATAAAGGAAAATTGGTTAGAGTTAGTGTTCACCAAGTTCACTTGGTTGTCAAAAGATTTTTCATGTTCATAGAGTTAACCAAGCTTCTATTGGTTAACATAGGAAATTATTTCAAGATCAGTTTTTACCGAGTAGGGTCAACCAATGAAGGATTTTTTTGATTTGGGTATATGAAGTTTAATTATTTCAAGTATTGATTTTAGCTAACTGTGGTAATGTTTATTGGTCATTGTAAGTTGTAGTTGAGCTGACTTGATAATTTGTATGGTAGAAATATAAGTTCAAGTTAAGATTCTAATGTATGTGAGAGAATGCAAGTGTATTGATTGATTGAGAAGGAAAGAGTGCGAGCAAACTTGAAGGATGGTCAGAAATCCTTGTCGAGTAGCAAAACAATATTTGATTAGTAAGGATATAGCATGAAGCAGAACATAGATCTATAATTAGCAATTCAATTGCATCTCATTCAGATCATTTCATTGTTACTTTCTTACCATTGTAGCAATGATTCCAAAATCTCTTAATAGAGCTGGTTTAATAGCCAGTTGTAAATCTTCTAACAAGGTGACCATTCCATTGAATTGTTCTAAAGACCTCTTTTAAGGCCACTCATTATAGAATGATTAAATCCTCTAACAAGGTCACACCTAATAGTGTGTTTTGTAACCTTTAAATAGTTTAGCTCCTAATAGGGCTCACTTGAGAAGAGTGAAAAATAGTAACTAGTTACATTGGTGGTTTTTCCCATATTGGGTTTCTATGTTAAATTCTAGTGTCTCATGTGTTCATGTTATTTCTTTTATGCTTTCAAGTTAATCACAGTGAATGTTTAAGATCAGTACTAAGTAAATCACACTACTTTTACTGAGTTACAACAATCTCTGTGTGTTTACCAAATAACAACAATTAGTTTTATTGTTAACAACGAAGGGATATGAAATAATTTTGTGGTAACTGATTCAACCCCCACCCCCCTCCCTCAGTTACTCCATCTATATTTCTAACAAAAATAATAGTGGGAAAGTAAATTTTGAGGGGGGGTGGTTAAATCAGCTCTTAAAACTTTTGTCTCTTAAAATATATCAACAACATCCATCTCATAACTTAACATGTAAACTAACATAACTTAACAAGCATCACATCCATAGGATAAATTACTTTCAACACATGAAACAAGAAATTTTTTTACATAGAAATCCTCCAATGAGAAGGTAGAAATGGGGTGGGGATGACACCCACAAATCTTCACTACTCTAGTTGTAAAGTGTGGCCAAGTATGGATACAATGTGTTTGATTATAATCTATGATCTACCCTATAAGAGGTCTGTCCTATTAAATACTTGCAAATATTGTTAGGTCTCACCTTGTTAGAGGATTTAAACTTCCAATAAAGTAAGCACTTAGTAAAGAAATTTACAATAGCCTATTAAGACTACTGAGTTAAGAGATTTCCTCTATATCACCTATTAGAATGATTGAGCATTGTGACCCTCCACTTAGAAACTTTCTTCTTGATGTGAGATCTTCTCCTTGTTTAAACATTGATCCTCCTAATTAGATATGTCTCTTCTATCCTTTCACTTCTTTACTCTTTTCTTCTCAAACTAATTCTACAAAGTATAACTCTATTATAGCTATCTAAGCCACCATGAATGCCTTCTAAACTCTTATTATTCATCTCCTCATAGACTCCTTAACTTCTTATGATTTAGGCTTCATAAATAAACATTGGTGGTGATATATTAGGTAAGAATCAATGGCTAAGGTTAATCCTTATTACCACCTAAATCTTCTCTCAATTTGATTGGTTGCATGTATTATTTAGGGATTCGTAATATGTCTCCATACTTTAGTAATCATAAAATATTGTTTATGTCGGCCCAAAAATAGTTTACATATAATTTTGCACCATTACAAATATCTATGTCATAAATTGTTCACTCGACATCCAAAGGCTCTAATGCTCAACCTCCAGTGTGCTCTTAATGTTGTAACTCAACTTTTGAATAGTTGGGCACTCACTATATACTCAACACCTAAATCACTCGACACATACTAGTTTAGTCAAATCCTTCTATTAGATCAGCACAAAAATGGCTTAACACACACAAACTACTCAACACCTACTATTTCTCAATACTAACTATCATATTACTCGGTATGTAATATATGGAGATTCATGCTCGACATGGTTTGATCACTCAACATGCACTCTATTTTTGCTAGATAATGACTTAAGTGTTTTATACTACCTTGTCAAAACCAATCTTAGATTAACAATCTCCCCTTTGACATGAGTGGCAAAAACACTTTGTCATGGCATATAGAACTTAATGTATGCATAAGTCAAATAATATATCTTTGTGACTTAGCTCATATACAAAATTCTCAAAAACTTTAAAATTTTCAAAATTGTTATATATCCTTCATACCTTATTGCTCCATTACTGACCCTAAATAAATGCTTCATTTTAGTATTTGTTTCTTCATTCATTACTCTTGCTAAGTAGATATGTTGCCTCGATAAATTTCCATCAAAATTTTATTCAAAAATACTTATCCAAAACTTCATATCTCCCTTTTTTGACACTTATGTCATTTGGGTTGTACATTTATAGTGTGTTTGTCTAGGAATGGTTTGTGTAGCTCTAATATGATCTTCAATGATGCATCCTAGTTATCACATGCTACTTCTAATGAATGATTATGCATATCAAAATCAGTATCTAGGTCAACTAAGCCTTCATGTGTAGAAAGTTGAGAATCTTTCTTTATCAAAGTTTCAACATAGACTAGTTCCTTATTTAACACTTCCATGTGAGGTGTTAACATGGATTGTACATTGATCAGAGTCAAATATTATCTTAGCATCTTTGGCTTCCAACTTGGCAAGCCTAATTTGAGTACTCAATAATCTCTGAAAGTGTATTTGACTTTGACCAAGATATTGATGTAATGTACTACCTATGAGTTTCAAATCTCCTTGTAGCTAGTCAATAGCCTATTGATTTTCCTAAGTGACTAGAACAATGTTGCATAAATTTTTTTATAGAGAGAAAATATTCTCTAATACCTTCTTTACACTTTCCATTTTGGTTGCAAGGTCAACTTGTCTTAGTGCAATAATACAAGATATGTTCTTTAAAACCTTTGTATGAAACCTTCTTTCTGACTATTCTAATGATTTGACATTAGAATCTAGGTCTTCATTCGTTATCTTGTCCACAATAGCAACAAGTCTCTCTATAATGGGATTATCTCCATTAATTTATGGGAGATTGAAAGCATAAAAAAATATGTCTTTGATCTCATGCAAAACTTTCTTTTGCTTATGGTCCCTCCTTAATATTTCTTGCCTCTTTTTCCTTTGTAGAGTGTCTTGAAGAATTCTCATTTCTTTAATTGTGATTGTGTTCAGCTCAAACTTTGGTAACTTAATCACTTCATCCAAGATTGCATCCTCAAATGATGTAACTTCAACACACTTAGGTGTTCTAGAACTTGGGCTTGATATTTGTAATGGTGTGACATGTGTACTCAGCCTCTGAAGAGTGTGACTACCGAGAGGAGATGTAGAAAGTGACAATGCAACTAGAGTCTATATTACAATGTTCTCCTTAGGGTTAGTAGTTAACTTCAACTCTTTAGTCTTGTCTCCTTCCTTCTATACTTCATCTTGTGATGGTGGAATAGGTACAAGACTTTCTTCCTAACATTTATGTAGTTTTGTTCCATCCTTCTCAACAATCACTACAACTTATAAACTTGAACTATTTAGGCTAGGCACTGAAGTATCTGTAGATTATGCTTCTTCCTCTTTCATCTAAATGACAATTTCTGGCATTTTAGATGGTGTCTTAGGTTTAACATCCTTCTATTCCAATTTTACACTTTGGTCTCTTTATAGATCCTATAACATCTTTTCCTTTATCAATGTAGTTGGTGGGGGCACATTTGATGTATCTTGTGGCTTCTCCCCTATAGATGCAACTTCTTCCTATTGAATCTCATTCACTTTCACCAATATAGGATTATTGCATAAAAGTATTGCATTGGTAGATTCTTGTAGAATTTTCTTCAAATCATCTTTAGTCAAAGGATTGGCATTCTATGTTGTTTTAATAGGAACATCCTTGATGCTCATTGAGTCATGTTTAATCTCTTGGTCATCATGTGGGGGACTGGCACTCGAAATATGTGTGTCTTGTACATCTTGTTGCTCTTCTTAAATTTTTGCCTCCTCTATTGTTTCTTCAGTACCCTCCACATTACCTTCCTTTATTGGGTTCACCTCTTTATCTTTCTGTTCCTAATCCTTCTCAATTTTTTTCTCTTCTTGTGCACCTTTCTTAGTTATAGTTTTAGTGGATAATCCATAAATAGATTTCTAGATTGATGTACTTTTGGTTACCACATCTTCTATGTTCTTCTTCAAAATATTTGGGAGCATATTTTCCTTTATGCTTCTCCATTTCTTTAGCAATCATATTTTTATCCAATTCAGGCATAACTTGGGCTAGTGTAGTTTCCCTTAGTTGTCTCTTAATGGTCAAATTGAATCGCCACTTTTTCTTACCTTTGACATAAAGACTTTTAGGTAGAGATTTGGCAATCTCTAGAGGAGTAGTCTTGAAAGTATCCATCATGTCATAAATGGCCTCTTCAGCCTTATTTTTATCAACACTCTCTAGCTTATCAAAATCAACATGTGTTTAAAACCTAACAAATCTACATTAGTTGTAATATTTTCATACAAGTTGTCAATGTCAGAAGAGTCATTATGGCTTACCACTTTTAATTGACTCAAGTCATTTGACTCTATCTTTTCCTCATCTAGATCTTTCTGGGGTGTGTACTTCTTCCTTAATCTCTTGAATGTAATTGGAGTAGGCTAGCTTGGATCTACTATAGTGCTAGCTCTCTATCCTCTTTCCTTTTTTACTTCTTTAGCGTACGCAGTGGTTTCCCTTGTGCTTGACCTAGTTATAGGTATAGTTGGCTTTTGTGGTGACTTCTTCATAGTTTTCTTAGGTTTCTCCACTCTTTCAGTCTCTGCTTTCCTTTTCTTCTCCTTTTCCTTAGGTGCTTCCTTGACACCTTCAACATCTTGCCCTAGGCCATGGGTAATTTTTAATGGTGTTTTCCCCAATTCTTCTTCTTCTTCTTCTTCATCATCATCTTCTTCTTCTTCACCTTAACCTTCACCAAATCTCTCCTTAAGATTTTTGACAATTTTGTTCTTCTTTGTCAAAATTATAGTTGTTTTCAAGTCAATGGTTATTTTGGATTTGGCTTCATTGTATTTTCCAAATGATTTAGCATTTTTATCAATTTCTTTTGCTAGTAAAGTTGTATTTCTATAAAGTCTTCATCCACATTAATCTCATATGGCAAGGGTTTTAACCATTCGGCCTTGGGTATTTCTTCTTGCATATATGCATAATCTACATCAACTAAGAAACTCACATTACTGTAATTTTGTTCCACTAATGATACATGAATCCTCAATCTTTGTTTCATGGATTTCTTAAAATCCTCAAAATAACTAGTCATAGCTAACAATAAAAGAACCAAGACTTTTTGACAAGTTTGTCTTCTTTCTTAGAATTGAAATTATTTTCAAGTCAATGGTTATTTTGGATTTGTCTTCATCATAGTTTCCAAATGATGCAAAAAAATCAAAGTACCAAACTTATAGGATGCCCTTTCGGCTTTCCTAATGGTTTCCACATTTTTTGATAATTGTTGTAGTTATAACCCAAAAAGGTCACAAAAATGATATCTCTTTACAATTTTGTAACCTAAATATACTGTTATACATGAAACACTATCCAGTCATCTTGAGTGAAAGAACTTATGGGCAATGACCCTAACTAAAAATGCAACAATGAGATCTAAAATAGTATCTATTGACATCCCTCTCTTATTCCACATGGCACATGTATTGTTTTCAATAACCTCCTTTGTATCACTCTACATGCTCTTCAATTGGTCAATGGTAGGATACCTTATTACTCTATTGCACAATCCTCTTAGAAATCCTAATTGGTCCACCCTCTAACCAAATATGGTTATCATGTATATGGCCTAGAACCATATAAATCCATTTAATTTTAAATATTTGAGGAAAGTCTAGGGCACACAATAAACATTTTCTCTTGACAATCCTATTCTCTTCCTACAAAATACCATTATCACATATCTTATTAAAGGTATATCTAATCTCCATATATATCTAATCTCCATATCTCCTACCTCTCCAATCTTTCTAGTATAGAAACATCTTACATCTTGGATCATGAGAACCTTTGGTGGTATCATAGAGAGTGCACTAAATGGATCTCCCTTGTATGCAATCTTAGGAATTACTTAGAATGGGAGCTATGTAACATCATTGCTAATCAACTAAACATTGAAAACTTCCTTCCCCTCTTTCCTAATAGTAGATGAAGAACTATTAAGATATTGTTGGAAGCATTAATGCTAATGATATTCCTATGGGGGAGTATTGTATAAATGTTACTATGATGATATGTTACATTTATAACTAAGTTTGTCATTAATGTCAATACAATAGTCTTCTTTGGTATCTGACAGAAGAACAAAAAAAAGATCAAATTAGTATGGATGGCTAGTTGTATCTAGTACATCTAGTTAATGTTGGAAGAAGAAATGATAAGTCTAGAAGAATTTATGTAAGTTTTGTTGATATCTATTCTAAGATAGAGTTTACAAAGGCATGTTCTGGTAAACTTTTTATATCTCTTAGTAGAGTTGAAAGGTTGAAGATGTGAGGAAGACATGTTGGTGATGGTGTTGCTAAGTTTTCTTTTCATAATATTACATGTATGGAAAGATATTCAATTTGCAAGGAAGAAGATTAATTTTTTTGTTGAGTGTAACATGTTCTTAATGTGATCCTATAATGATTAATTGAGAAGGTCTACTAGCTGACTCAAGAAATTGTTTTATGGACTTAGTATAATGGAAGGAAATTTTCTTTTATCATGATATATAGATAAGATATAGAGAAGTGATTATAAGTAGTAAGAGTAGAATGTGAAGTTGAGTAGAGCAGAGCAGAAGTGAAAGAAAATTCATTGTTGAGGTTTTGCTAAGTGATCCAACATTTGATATTTGAATTTGAGGTTTGTGACCTAGTCTACAAGGTTTAATAATGATTGATTCAGTTGACAAAAAAATGAAAGAAGAGCATAATAGTAAATTGCATGTTTGAGCAGTGAGCTCTTCTTTTTGTTGAAATTGCATGTTTGGGTAGTGGGCTTTTCTTGTATACATTGTACCACAACTTCTAACAAGGTTGGAATCTCCTAAAAGGGATTCAAAGTCTCCTAATAGGGATTCATATGTACTAAATGTTGTAATAGATTCCTAATAGGGTCCATTCTCTGATAAGGAATATTTATATTAGTACATCATCTTCTAGGCATCATTCCCAATGGGGTTTTCTCTCTGATCAAGGGTTTTCCTAGTTAACATATCTGGTGTAATTGTCTATGCACATCTTATTATGGTTGTCATTTACTTTGGTTGAATTTTTAAGTTTATTTAAAGAAGATAAATGTCTTAATTATCAGAAAACTAATTCATCCCCCCTGCTAGTTATCTTGGTGGACTATTATTTCTAATAACTGGTATTAGAGCATTAGGTCCTTGAAGATAAAGTTTAAGAACTTTAGGAGATCCATGGTGAGCATGTTTAGGAAAGTTAGTCTAAAGTTTGATGGAACAAATTATGATAGTTGGAATTAAAAGATGAAGATACATTTTTTGTGTATGGGTCTAGGATATTGGATCTTGACAACATCAATAAAGACAATCATTGCTGAAAAGGATCTAGAAACTTGTACCAAGGTAGAAAGAGATCTTTTTATGTGTGACATGAGAGCTAGAGAAGCACTGCTGACTACACTTCTTGAAATTGAATACAATAGGTAAAATCACTTGCTACTTCTCATTTAATTTCAAAAGCTTTGGAAAATAGTTTTGAAGGTGATGAACATTCTAAGAAATTGAGGCTACAAAGTTGGATTTATGCATTTCAAGATCTTAAAATGATGGAAGATGAATTTGTTTGTAGGAAGAATATCATAAATTACTGTAGGTATTACATCTCAAGGAGGAACTAGAGAAGATGATGAGGTTATATGGAAGATATTGAAGAGCTTAACACCGCCATTTAGGCCATTAGTTCAAATGATAAAGTTGTTGATATCTTGTACCAAAGATTTCACAAAGGAGATATTTCTTGGAAGACTTAAAGCAATTGAGAATGAGCTTAGACAGTCAAGAGAATTGACTAGAATAGAGATAGCTTTCAATGCCTTGAATATTTGACCTAGTTTAGCAAGAAGCACAAGTGTTGGAGGAGATTTTTCTAGTAGAAATAGATGTAAGGAGGATAGGAAGATTGAAGAGGGAGTAGCCCTTCTAGTAAGAAGAGAAAAAGGAGTTAAGAAAATATTTAAATGTTGGACTTGTAATGAGTATGGTCATTATGCATCTAAGTGTCCTAAAAGAGAGAAAAAGTATAAAGGAAATTACAAACCTAGAAAATATAGAGAGTGTTTGTATGCAAATGAAAAAAATTATTCTTCAAAAAAAGTAACAAGTACTAGTGATGATGAAATAGGATTTGTAGCAATTAAAAAAGAAAGTCTTGAAAAAATAGCATTGGTGTGATAGGTTGAGAAGAAATTTGATTGGATAATTGATAGTGTTTTTTCACATCATATGACTAGTGATATGAACAAGTTTGTTGACTTCAAAAATTAGGATGGAGGCATTGTCAGAGTTGGAAACAATGCAACATGCCAAGTTAAAGGTATTGGATCTATAACTCTTGATGGTAAGACTAACACTGAGGATGTATATCTTGTTGGATTTTTGAAGCACAATCTTTTGAGTGTTAGAAAACTAGTGGACAAAGGTTTTCATTTGCAATTCACAGAGAAGACATGCATGATCAGAGACAAAGATGGAAAGGTAATTCTAATAGGAACTAGATCTAGAGGTAATGTATTTTAGTTGAATCCTACTAAAATGACATGTTTGGTTGCAAAGGTAGATGAAATTTGGTTATGGCATAAGAAATTTTGTCATAAAAACTCTGACAGTATTGTGAAGACTAGTAGTATCTTTGTAGTTAGAGATTTGCTAAAGATCATAAATCCTACTAACACAATTTGCAAGGAATGTGTGTTGGGAAAGCATAACAAAACTTCTTTTCTTTGCAAGAAGTTTAGTACTATAGAAAAGTCAGAGACTGTACACATAGATCTTAGTGGTCCTATGAAGACTAAAGGGTTCTATGGTGAAAGATATTTTATGATTCTAGTTGATGAATTTTATAGAATGATGTGAGTTGCATTTCTTAAAGAGAAATTTGAAGCATTTGATAAGTTTAAGATATTCAAGAGTAGAGTTGAGAATGAATATGGTATGAAGAATAAATGTTTAAGATTAGATAGAGGAGGATAATTTACTTTAGACATTTTTAACATATTTTTTGAAGAAAATAGAATCAAAATATAGTTATTAGCTCTAAGAATCCCTGAACAAAATGACATTGTAGAGAGAAGAAACATGCATGATTAGAGACAAAGATGGAAGGTTAATTGTAATAGGAACCAAATCTAGAGGTAATATATTTTAGTTTAATCCTAATAAAATGAAATATTTAGTTGCAAAGGTAGATGATAGTTGGTTATGGCATAAGAGATTTTTTCATATAAACTTTGACAGTATTGTGAAAACACAATTTGTAAGGAATGTGTGTTGGAAAAGCATAACAAAACTTCTTTTCCCTACAAGAAGTTTACTACTACAAAAAATTCAAAGATTGTACACACAAATCTCAGTGGTCCTACAAAGACTAAAGGATTATATGGTGAAAGGTATTTTATGATTCTAGTTGATGACTTTTCTAGAATGATGTGGGTAACATTTCTTAAAGATAAATCTGAGGCATTCGATAACTTTAAGATATTCAAGAATAGAGTTGAGAATGAATCTAGTTTGAAGATTAAATTTTTAAGATTAGATAGAAGAGGAGAATTTACTTCAAATGAGTTTAACATGTTTTGTGAAGAAAATGGAATCAAAAGATAGTTATTAGCTCTGAGAACCCCTGAATGGAATGACATTGTAGAGAGAAGAAACACATTAGTTATAGAAACAACAAGAGCTATGTAAGAAGAAAATGATGTATCCAAGATGTTTTGGAGAGAAGCTATGAATATAATAATCTACACTATGAATAGAGTGCAAGTCAGGAAAGACACAAACAAGGCCCCTTATGAATTATGGTTTGGTAACTCACCAATAGTTAAGTATTTTAGAATTTTTCATAGTAAGTGTTATACTAAAAGAGATGATGATATTAGTAAGTTTGATGCTAGAAGTGATGAAGTATGTTTATTGGTTATTCATTGAAAAGAAAGGCTCATAGATGTTATAATCTAAGAACTAAGACTATTATGGAAAGTGCAGATGTAAGAATTGATAAGAAATTTAGGATACAAGAGAGAATAGTTAATTGCAATTCAGATGATGATGTTATTATTAATCTAAGGAATGATGAAGTATTTCTTGAGACTAAAAATTATTTGTAGAATGAAGGAGAACTAAGGTAGGAACAAAGCTTAGAACCACTAGTAGAGCCAGGAGTTGAGATAGCAACTCCTACTTTAGGAAAGAATATGATAAAGAATTACCCATCTGACTAGATCATAAGAAGCAAAGATAAAGGTGTGATGACAAGAAGAGTTAATGAAGAACTATGTTTGATATCTCAAGTTGAACCTAAGAATGCAAATGAAGCATGTAAAGATGACTTTTCAAAATAAGCTATGAAAGAGGAATTGGAGTAGATAGTAAAGAATGAGAAATGGGAATTGGTCCATAGACCAATAGACAAGAATGTGATAGGAACTAAATGGGTATTCAAGAACAAGATGAATGAGCAAGGTGAAGTTGTAAGGAACAAGGCAAGATTGGTATGTAAAAGTTACTCATAGTAAGAAGGAATAGACTATGATGACACCTATGATCCAATGGCTAGAATAGAAGTAGTGAGATTATTCTTAGCCTATGTACTACAAAAGAAATTCAAAGTGTATCAGATGGATTTCAAGTCAGCATTTTTGAGTGGAGAACTTGAAGAGGAAATGTAAATAGATAAGCCTAAAGGTTGTCCTTTGATAGATGATAAGGACATAGTATGAAAACTGAAAAAACCATTGCATGGCTTAAAGAAAGTACCCAAAACCTAGTATGCAAGGTTGGACAAGCATTTGACAAAGCTTGGGTATAGCTAAGGTATGGTAGATAGTAATCTATATTAGAAAGAAATTGATGATGGTTTGATGATTTTGGGAATATTTATTGATGATATCATATCTGCAGTAAATGATGATGAAAGTGACAAATTTTCTAAAAAGATGAAGAAAGAATTTGATGAGTATGATAGGAGAAATGAAATATTTTTTAGGATTATAGATTGTATAGAATAAAGAAGGAATCTTTATTTCTTAGACTAAGTGCTTGAAGGATTTTCTAAAAATGCTTGGTTTGGAAACATGCAAAGCCATTGGAACACCTATGGTAACTAGACACAAGTTATCTTCAAAGGATGAGACACCTACTATTGAGAAGAAGTACAGATATATGATTAGAGATTTGCAATATTTGACCCACACAAGGTGAGATATAGAAAATGCAGTTGGAATTATTGCAAGATTCTAAGCTGATCCTAGAGAAGCACATTATGAAGTAGTAAAAAGGATATTTAGATATCTAAAAGGAACATCTAAGTTTGGATTATTGTATGACATATCTAATAATTTTATTTTAAGTTAGTACACTAATGGTTATTGGGCAGGCAATATGGATGATAGAAAGAGCATTAGTGGTGGAGCCTTTTTTCTTGGAGGAAGATTAGTTTCTTGGCTAAGAAAGAAGTAGGATTGTACATCCCAAAGTACAGTAGAAGAAAAACATGTTGTAGCAGCAAACAATTCTAATCAAGTTTTTTGGATGAAGTAGATGATGAAGGATATAAAGATAGAAATTATTGAGCCTACTATCATACATTGTGACAACATAAGCATGATAAATATGTCTAAGAATCTAGTGTTGCATTTGTAGACCAAGCACATTTCTATTAAGTATCACATGTTGAGAGAGAAAGTTATAGAAGAGGAAATTAGATTGGAGTATGTGAGGACTAAAGAGAAGATTGTAGATATATTCACTAAGCCTCTTCTCAAAGAGACCTTTGAGTATTTGTGAGGTATGTGGGGGGGTTACGCCCCATCCTACATTAGAATAGATGATGCAAGAGTGCATCAGTCTAGTGTAATAGAGCACCATTATTTTTCTGGACTGAATGCTAAGGCTTCCTATATGGGGGAGTATCTATGATGGATAGAGTCATCAAGGACTCTTGTTTGATGTTGTTTTTTAATAGTGTCTTTGCACACTTGAGCTAGTAAGAATCATTTGTTGTAGAGTTTGATGTAGTAAATTTTTTTGCAAAAACCTTTGACATTGGTGTCAATGGAGGAGATGTTTAGCATGAAAAAACATCATGAGAAGATCATGAGGAAGAACATCATGAGGAAAATACAATTAAGAGAAAGTACAACATGTTTAGAAGAAGTACAACATAGAATGATAGTTTGATAGAAAGCACATTGAGGTATATCAATGGGGGAGAATGATTGATGAAGAGATTTTGAGAAATGATCAACAGTCTTTTGTTGATATTCTTGAAACTAGATGTTTTTCATCTATGTTTCCATCAATGCCAAAGGGGGAGATTGTTAAGAGATTTTTGGAAGCATGAATGCTAATGATATTCCTATGGAGGAGTATTATGGAAGTGTTACTATAATAATATGCTACATTCATGACTAAGTTTGTTATTGATGTCAACATATTAGTCTTCTATGGTATTTGATAGAAGAACAATGGAAAGATCGGGTTGGTATGGACAGCTAGTCAAGTATTTTAACTATCCAAGGTTATGGGAGATAATCTAATTATTTGGTATATGTATTTAATGTTAGAAGAAGAAATGATAAGTTTGCAAGAAGTTATCTAAGCTTTAGTGATGTCTATTTTGAGATAGAGTTTACAGAGACATGTTCTAGTAAACTTGTTATATCTCTTAACATAGTTGTTATTTTGAGAATCAAGGTTGAGGATTTGAAGAAGACATGTTGGCAATGGCATGGATAATTTCTCTCATCATAATATTACATGTATGAAAAGATATTCAAGTTGTAAGACAAAAGATTAATGTTATCATTAAGTTAACATGTTCTTGATGTGGTCCTATAATGATTAATTAAGAAGGTCTAATAGCTAACTCAAGAAATTATTTTATGGACTTGATATAAAAGAAGGACATTTTTCTTTATCATGATATATAGATAAGATATGGAGAAATGATTACAAGTAGTAGTAAGAGTGGAATGTGAAGTTGAGTAGAGCAAATTGGAAATGAAGGAAACTTCATTATCGAGGTTTTATTGAGTTATTTAAGGTTTGATATTTGGATCTAAGGTTTGTGACCTGGTCTACAAGGTCTAATAGTGATTGGTTCAGTTGAAAAAATAAAGGAAAGAATAATATAATAGTAAATTTCATGTTTGAGCAGTGAGTTCTTCTTGTAGTTGAAATTACATGTTTGAGCAGTGGGCTCTTCTTGCATACATTGTGTCACAACTCCTAACAGGGACTCATATGTACTAAATGTTGTAATAGACTCCTAACAAGGTCCATTCTCTAATAAGGAATATTTATATTAGTACATAATCTTGTGGGCATCATTTGCACTGAGGTTTCCCTCTGATCAAGGGTTTCCCTATGTGCATCTTATTATGGTTTCTCTTTTCTTTGGTTGATTGGTTAAATTTTTAAAGAAGAAAAATGTTTTAATTGTTAGATAACTAATTCACCCCGCACCCCCTCTCAATTTTCTTGGTGGGCTATTATTTCTAACAATAACTAGTTGTCATTTTTTACTCCTAGGATTTGTAAGAACTAAATAATGTAACTTGGCATTTGTTAAATACCTCTTGAATCTAATGATCGAAGTTGAGTAGTATTTGAATCTAGTTTTTAAACACTTGAATCTCTTTTCACCAATCACCTTTATGCTCTTTATTCTCTTCAAACTCTAGTGGATGTAAATGAATCAAAAATCAACTATATAGCCCTTCAAATTTGGAAATAAATGCTCAGTGCTTGTACACTTGTAAGCTCGACCAATATTGGATGTTCAACACACTCAACTTTCATAGAATTCCTAGTATGCTTAGCATACATAGAGAGCTCATATTATATTATAATTCCTTTTTATGCTCAACAGTAATAGTGATGTCTACCATGCTTAGCACTGACATAGAAAACAATATATCTATAAAATAAATTTTACTCTCAACTTCTTCATTGCATCTTGATTCATGCATACTTCTTCTTTTTTAGATCTTAGATATTTGGAACTAATTCATAATATAACTTTTCAAACATCAATTCCACACATACCTTTTATTTCCTTGTTGGGGGTGATGTGATCACATGATCCATTAGATGAAGTGACCTCATTTGAACTTGTTCTACAATAATATTCCTTCTTTCTCCATGTCTTGTTCATCTACACCTTTTCTTTACCTTTATTGAATTCTTTGCTCAACACTGGTGACCTAGTTGGATAGTTTCTACTAGCATGACTAGTCCCGAGACAACTAAAGCATGTAATCTCACTCAACCATCTATTGTAGTTCCCTCTAAAATGTGTCCTTATGCAATTTTTAGGAACATGTTCATATTCTTGATAGTAGTGACAACTGTACCTTGTGTTGTATGTTAGAATATATAGTCTACTGATAAAATTGAGGGGGGGTGGGTGGGGGGGGGGGGGGGTGGTGAATCAGTTATACAACTATCATCACAAACATTAACCTTTAATAAACTTAACCATGTAAGTTATATAAATTGAAACCACAACAAGATACTCATACACAATTAACACCATATATGTTAACTAGGGAAACCCTTGATCAGAGGGAAAACCCTAATGGGGATGGTACACACGAGATGATGTACTAATATAAATATTCCTTGTTAGAGGATAGACCCTATTAGGAGTCTGTTACAACATTTAGTACATATTAGTCCTTGTTAGGAGATTCCATTCCTGTGCCAACCCTATTATGAGTTGTGCCAACCTTGTTAGGAGTTGTGGAAGACAGCTAGACCCACTATGCAAATAACTTTAAGGTTAAGATCAAAGAACCCACTTTCCAAATGATCTCTCTATTATTCCTTGTAGAATAATAGAACTGAAATGTAATTTTTCCTGTGTCTTTGTCCTATCAACCAAAATTCTACTCCTTCAGATCTTGTAACTAGATCTCATATTGTGCATCCAATGATCCCTTGAATGACTTACATACATTCAACAAGAATATACTTAGCATTTTTCCTAATGCTCTAAATAAAATCTACTTACAAATAAGGAAAAGAATTTTCCTTTATATCATATCTTCATAATAATTCCTTGAGTTGGCCTTGAGGTTTTCCCAATTAATTAAAATAAGATAATTAATTAATTCACAATTGTAACAATGCTTTCATCTCATAGTCTACATAAAACTTCACACGTGTGAAACCATAACTTATGCACAAACTAGCGTCATCACCTGACTGCCCTCTATCAATGTGTAACTACACATCTCTTCATTACATATCAGATGAAAGATAGCAATAAATCATCATAACTCTATTTTCTAATGTTCTATTTCTATACTACTTCTAGTAAAACAAATATAACTTCCATACAAAATCAAATTAGACTTATTCCTTCAAACCACATCATTAAGACAACCTCAAGAACACATCCTCTAATATGCATCATGTGAAACTTCCTTAGCTTCCATGCATCTTAAGATTACTGACTACTATTCTTCCAGTCTTAGTAGAATAAATAATATATTGACATCAATGATAAATTATACAATCATGAATGCAACATATCGATACTCTTCAATGTTTAGGATACTCCCCTAATTTAGTATCATTATCATGCATGCTAACATTGTTAACCCATTCTAGGAGTTTCCATTTTGGTTTACCTTTGTTTGTTTTTTTTATATCCCCTTCATCTTAGATATGCATTCATATGCTTCATGTGCATACTTATGACAATTGTAATACTATCCTTAAAATCTCTAAGTGTTCATGGTCTTCATCCTACATTCATTTTCCTAGTTTCCTTATTTCTTGTAATAGTAGTAGTATCCTCTGTATTTCTACTTGGGGTTCTAATTAGCAATTTTCCTCCTACAAACATTTGTTGTATGATCCAATTTTCCACAATTATGACAAGTGGGTTTGTAGTTCGTACCTTTATTATTCCTTTACTCACCACTTTTAGATAATTCTCCTTCTTTAGTATTACGGTATCCCTATCCAGTGGTATCATTATTAGGTCTTAGTGATTCTATCAGTTTCTCAAAGTATTTTATGGATTCACTTGGTTTATTGAATCTTTCCATGAATTTATTTTCTTCTCTTAGTTCATTTTGCAATAGATCAATCTATTACTTTAGGGTTGTGATCTCAATGTCTTTTCTATTCAATTTATAGTTTGTAATAATTAACTAATTCATTTTATCCAATTGCATGTTAGCAAGATTTTGCACATCTAATGTCTTCTCTTCAAGTCTATTATCCAGTATTCTTTTGTCTTCTTCAATCAAGACTTTGTCTTCCTCAACTTTCTTTTTCATTTTAGTTATCTCACAAAGAAATACTAATTATACTTCTTGTTCTCTTTTGAGATTTCTAACTTCTTTAGTTAGGGCACCATTCCTTTCCATTAGATCTACAACTATTGGATCAAGTTCATTTGATTTTCCATCCTCAAACAATATAGTAGTGTCTTCTTCTTGATATTGAGTGTCATTCTACTAAATAGAAAATTTCTTTCTTCTCTTCTATGGATGTTGCAATCCATCTCTTGCCTCTTTGAGTTGATGTAGGGAAAGTTGTACTTCAATCTTATGGTTCTCAATACTCTTTCCCAACATATAGACTTCCATCTTCAAGATCTTATCTCCAAAGTTGTAAAACTTTCCTTTCTAGAGAACTAGGCTATGATACCTAATGTTGGAAATAACAATGAGAAAGTAAGTTCTGGGGGGGAGGGGGAGGTGGGGGGGATCAAATCAACACTTAAAAATTTTGTCTCTTAAAACATATCAACAACATCCATCTTATAACTTAATTTGTAAACTGAAATAACTTAACAAGCATCACATCCATAGCATAAAGAAAATCCAACACATAACACAAGAAATTTGGTTACCCAAAAAGCCTCCAATGAGAAGATGAAACTAGGGTGGGGATGACACCCATAAATCTTCACTAGTACATAGGACTAGAAAATAGGATAATATCTAACATGCTATGAGAAAATCATAAACTCAATAAACATACATTGATACCCTCTAGTCTACCATAAAAGCCAAATAAACAAAGGACGCAACATAAAGTTTTAAAAACCCCTCTTTCATTTTTAGCTCCCATGTCCTTCTTTCTTCTCTATGTGATGTAGCTCCAATTGCCTATAATGTACATAATTAGGAAGCAAAATCCTATGATAATGATAATGATATGAGAATACTAGAAGAAGTGATTTAAAGCATCAAGCTACTAGGAATTTAGGACCTCAAGACTTATGACTTAGGACCGAAAATGAGAGGAAGAATACTCAATTTATAATTAACACACAAGATGAGAGCATTGAACTTATCACCTTAGATATGTGACTTGGCAAGAGATTCCTTTGATATTCTATGACACATATGACACAAGATGCCAAATGTAGAATTGTATGATGCTTAGAAGTCAAACATTTCTATAAATGGAAGAGGATCTATGACTCATCATGTGACACCTCAAACCCACTTAAAGCCAACAATCTATGACAATGGAAGCCAAATATAGACATGTAAGGGAAAAGAATATATGGATTATGACATATCTAAGCCAAGTGTAAATGGAGAATCCATGATGTGTCATGCCCCTATGTCATGATGATGTCAACATTGCATCAATATTATGTGGAATATCTAAAGTAAAAATCCCTATATCCACAAAAATAGAAATTAGAAACTTGGGAATTAATGGTGGAAAATATAACTTAGGAAATTGTGAATTTATATGGTTTGCGAATGATGAATCAATTAATTAATAAAATTAATTAATTGAGGATTTTAATTAGAATGAATAATTGGTAATGTGAGATGAAAATGATTGGGATGACATAGAATTAAATTATGGGTTATTTAATCCTATAGAGAAAATTAGTAGATGATTGGCCAATTTGATTAAATAAATGTGGCAGTATCCTTTGATGAAAATGTGATGATTATGCAGATTGACTGGGATGATGATGGGTAGACCAAAGCCATGGTCAAATTGATTGATTTGTTAAAATTGATAACATTCCAAGCGCACATGACATGAACTAAGGACATGTAACACTTAACCAATATCGTAAATGTTACACGATCAATATTGATTGAAGTGTTTGATCATAATAACATTGATGGACACTGCTAATGTTACTAAAATGGTTTGATGGTGTCATGATGTTGTTGTGATGTGGAGCCTAATCAGACTTAGAGGTTTATTTGACATGATTTCCCTATAGATTATTTCTATTGGGGTTTAGGGGCAATTCCCTCATAGGGGTTTTTAGGGGTAGCACCCCTAAAGCAAAAAAGTCCTTATATTGTAAAAGGCATCAGCTACTATTTTTCTATTATTCTAGCCCTAATTTTGTAAGCAGCAAAAGCTTGTATAAAAAAGGGTTATGGTTAGGGATTTCATTATGCATGGTGATATTGTAGCTTCTTGTAGTGGTATTGAGCTATAAGGGATTACAGATTGTAATCAAGTTATAATCACTGGATAATAATTGTAGACTTGCCATTGGTAGATGTAGCCCACAGATTGGGTGAACCAAGTTAAACCTTGGTGTCTTGTGTTCTCTTTTATGTTATCTACTATTTTATGATATTGGTTATATTTGCATGTAATTGTTATTTTTGTCTGAGGTTAATCCTAATAGATATGACACTGAGGGACTCAAAAATGTCAATGATCGAATGATAAGAACAACCATTTGACCTAGCACTAAGATCCATGATAGTATTAAGGTTAGATTGATAGGTTTCTAAAGCACTAAAAGCCAAAAAAAATGCCTAGGATTGGAAAAATGAGGATATATTTTAGATTTTTGACACATTCTAGGTTGATTAAGATTGATTTTGGGTGATTCCAAGTAGATTTGGGGTGATTCCTGGTTGATTTGATATGATGTGAAAAGGGATACAAATGATGAAGAATATTGTTGAGATATAATCTAGTTGGCCAAAAGATAAAAATTAGTGGAATGAGGAAATGGGACAAGTTAGTATGCAAATGTGATGAAACCATAGATGTGAACCATTTTTGAGCATCTACATTTTTCCCCTCTTCAATGCAATGTGATTTAGAGTGTTGTGTTCCTTATGAAAAAGCCATAACAACATGCCCCAGTCGGGGTGATATACATGGGTTACCTCTTGAGAAATTGAATGAGATAAGCCTATGATAGGTCAATTTGTCAACAATGAGAAGACAAAGCCATAGCAACTAATGGATTGCAAATTGGAGCTAAAATGTGAAAGTTATGATGTCTAGAGTGCAAAATGGGGGTCAATCAGGGGCTCAAGAGTAGTTTCAAGGATTATCACTAAATATAGTGACAAACTAATGAAAATGATATCTCAAATTGTTCACAATGAAGATACAAACCCAATGTAATTGACAGATTGAAAATCAAAGTTGAAACACAAAATTTATGGGCTCCGAAATGCAACATAGGGGCTTCCAGAGTAGTTTTGGGCATCTAACTATCCCAGGTGCACCTAAAATGCAACCAAGTGAGCCTAGGGAACACTTGGTAATTCCAAGTGCACTATGATAGTACCATGTACATCATGGGTGCACTTGGGAAGCCATTTATGCTTCGAAAGGGCAGACTGCACCTAGAAGGCTCTAAGGGCCAAAATTAGCCTGATTGGACTCAACATGACTTGAAATTTTGTGTGCATGTCCAAAATGCTGTAAATATGTCATAAAATGATTGAAATCAGTCAAAAAATGGTCAATTTTTTTAAATCTTGGTTAAACAAAGGTCAAACTAAGGCTATACTAGGTGGAAAGCCACAAAAGGTTGATAGACAGTGTAGGATGATGCAAAAATGTAGGAATGCAAAATGAAGATGATTTGGTTTATTGGAATACATGATCATGGTGTTGGATGAAGAGAGAAATGATAGAAGACTAAGGAGACAATATGAGGACCAATTAGAATGAGGAGAAGACTTTTTAGTGTAGAAAGTGCACTATATGTCAAATGTAGCTTTATTTTGATATGGAAAATAGAATGCAAGGCATCATGGCATAAAGAGCTAGAGCACAAATGTAAACCTTTTGTCTAAAAAAGCATGATGTATAAAAATAAAACCTTTTCCTTCCTAAGGTATATATGCATGCCCTAAACTCTCAAAGGTACATTTTAAAAAACAAAAAATAAAAGATGACCATGAACCATCCTGGCCACTCTCATAGATTAGTTTATATCATCGAGTGGCATAAGAACATGATCAAAGAAAAACAAAGAAAAACTAAATCACTGACTAAATGACATGAACCAACAACTATTCTTGTCCATTATTACTTGCCTTTTAGTGATTTAGGTCTTCAAATAGTGTTTGGCAGTTTGATCATGTGATAGTTCATAGTGACACATTGGATTGATTGTTGGTTCACATTACTTAGATAGTTTGGTTGTCATTGAAGTGTAGTGCTTTGAGTTTTGGTCTATGAAAGTGTAAGGGTTTATGCAAAAGGACTGATAATCCATAATGAGTATTTACAAGGTTTATTACAAATTCTCGATGGGTTTTGTAATTTTTTAGGGTTTTGAGGATATTTGATTTCTTTGTGTGACTTGTTTCTTCAGGAAATTTTATGATTTTTAGGGTTTATTTCAAGACATTTTATAATTTTTATGGATTTTTTCAAGACATTTTCTGATTTTTAATAATTCTTTTAGGACATTTAATAATTTTTGGTAATTTTTTCAGGACATTTTATAATTTTTAGGATTTTCTTAAGATCATATTTGAACTTTTGGGATTTTTTTAATGATCATATTTGAATTTTTAGGATTTTTTCAAGATCATATTTGAATATTTATGATTTTTTTAGGATCATATTTGAATTTTATGAGGATCATAAAAGCATATACAAGTGTTAGCTCTAATCCATTATGCAATAAGTCTGATGGATAAAAAGTGCTTAGGGATATGCCCCCAGTTCATGTTCAAACTCATGCACTATGTAGGTAATATGCCCCTAGACAAGATGTAGACTATATACAAGGCCAACGGCAGAATATGTATTGATTGATGATGCCTAGGTAAGATAACAATGGACATTAACTAGTTCATGGGCCATGATCAAGGATTAGGGATGTCTTGCAATATTAAGGATATGATCAAGGAATGACAAAAGGGGAAAAACCAAATGGAATCTTGATAGATGGAGGAGCAATAACTAATTATACATGGCACCTATTTGCTAGGTTTTCACCATAGTGCTTTTTGAAAGTGCCTATTTGCTAAGTATTCACTTTTGGATGGAATTTTTCTCTTGACTCAAATTTTCATGCTGAGACACCTATTTGCCAAGTTTTCATCAACGCATTCTTTTTTTCATGACTTTTTTTAAAAAAAAAAAATTCAAAACTTTTTAGACAGAATCATGAGTGTTTCCAAGAAATGCCAAGAGGAAATCTTTTGTTGGTGTTGCTAGCTAATAATCATTGGATCCATGACTGATCATAACTATGCAGGATTCATTTCGAGTCTGTAGCTAAAATCCAACCACTAGAAAGTCTCAAGATATAGCCTCATGTACCATATGTAAGATAGTGTCTACCTCTTGTGAATCAAGGCATCTAGTGATAATTGGGCCAAAGGATTTGTTGTATGGGATGTCACTGATGATGATGTGCTCAAAGGCTTGTTGGATAGAGGTTGTATTTTGGTTGTTCGATAAGTTAGGTAGTTGAATTTAGGGATAAATAGCTAAATATAATGAAGGATTGGGAGGATTGAGACTAACAACTTCTCACATAAATGCTGATTGAGAGAGCTCAAAAAGACTTTGTGGTATGTTGAACACTAAAACACTTATATTCATGGCATCAACTTGTCCATCTTGTATCCTTGGGAGCTTTTTAACTTTTTCTTTTTCATGGTCTAATGGAACCTTTTGATTTTCACCAAGGGACCTATGCTTGTTATTTTTTCCTTTGCTTTTAGCTTTGTAACTGGAAGATGGAGTTGACTCCCCGCAATATACCAATGTGTTTACTTTAGGAGAAATTACTTCTATATGATTGTTGCTCATAATACCTTCATAATGCCTTCATAGATTTTAGAGTC
The DNA here is from genome assembly GCA_028749045.1 of Cupressus sempervirens. Classification (NCBI taxonomy): domain Eukaryota; kingdom Viridiplantae; phylum Streptophyta; class Pinopsida; order Cupressales; family Cupressaceae; genus Cupressus; species Cupressus sempervirens. The sequence goes on along the minus strand of CM053793.1, from coordinate 151,657,653 downwards.
TATTACAAGAGCATTATCATTTTCAAATTGGTCAAAAATTGATGGTCCAAGTTGGTCCCAATCCAATAGTTCAAGATAACTTTAGGGGATGTCATCATTGTTGTTTATGGATATTGGATTCATTTTTATTATTGGGGTCAATAAAGATATGGTTAAGTCTAGAAGGATTGTTGGTTTTAGGTTGGGTGTCCTCATATTCCTTTTCATCATTCAAAACATCCATAGTCTTACATGTAGGTGCCTTAGTACTTGGAGGACCTATTTGCAATGGTTTGAATCCAAGCCCCAAACTAGGAGGTCATCCTTTCATAGTGATAGGTTCAATTATTCCTTATTTCTAATATCTAAGAACATACATCTATCATACCCTTCTTTTTGCATAATAGTAAATCTAGGTCCATAATTTCTAGGAGATATCAAAATGGGTCCTTGTTCTACTTTTGTTTTCTCAATACATAAAAATTTATTCTCATAGAAATGTTCTTCAAGTAGACCACTTCCATTAATGAAATTGATAGAAGTGGCATTTTTTGTACTAATCTTAGAATTTTTTTCTTGAAAAAGGTGTAACTCACCATAAGAATTAGGAGAAGATGGTGACTCCCTAATGTGGAATACTTGAGACATAAAGTACTATCCACACCCGTTATCTTCAATTTTCATCTTTTCCTTGGCCTTATTGAGGAGTATATCTATGTCCACATATTTAGAGAATCTATGGGCTATGCTTCATTGATTGTTTGAGACTTGGTATGTAGTAGCATCTCTCAAATTAGCACAAAATTGGAAAGGGTTTGGATTTCTAGGGATAGTAAGATCCACATTGTTGTAGGAAAACTTCAGACATTGATGATATGTTGAGAGTACCACTTCCATAGCATGAAGCCAAGGGTGTCCTAGCATCATGTTGCAATTCATTTCTATATCTAGGACTTGGAATAATGTATTATTAGTAGTTCGACCAACTCTGATGGGTAATATGATGACACCCTTGTAGAAGAATTTTCCATCATCATAGGCCTTTATTATGATTCTTTAAGAGGGATCTACATCTTCTTTAGAGTAACCTAGACTCTTGACAAATTTTAAGGTACAAATGTTATATCCTGCTCCACCATCTATAAGATACTTCTAACCTTGGCTTTATGTATAGAGACTTTGAGATGAAGGGGATCATTGTGGTTGGGTTTGTCTTTAGGAATATCTTCAGGAGAAAAGGTGATATGCTATGATGTAGATAGGTTCCCAACCATGGCCTAGAATTGGGAAGCATTAATGTTATCTAGGACTACTGACCCTTTTAATGCTTAGGTAAGGATCTTTTGATGTTGGGGGACACATTTTGTAGGTCCAAGATGGATATTTGCATAGAGGTTTTACCAAGCTAGTCTACAAGGCTATAATCCAAAGAAGTAGGAGCATTAGGTCTAATAGGGGGTGCATGTCTAGTAGAGGCAGTAGGTCTAGATGGAGCTCCAGATAGGGTGATCTTGGTATGATGTGTAGTGATAGGATGATGAGGATCTTTAGCCTTTAAGGTGAATGTGAATATGCAATAATTAGACTCATTGAAATAGTTAATGGTATAGTCATATCTAGTGTGTGTAATTTACATTAGCTTGTGAGTTTGAGTTTGAACTAGAGGCATTCTCTTTGTTATGATTACCCAAAGGATCTTTAAAAATAGTGTGATCAGAGTAGGATGCTAGTAGTGATGGATTGAATGTGATCACACCATCATCATAAGGTCTTGTATTGCATGTTTTAGCTAGAAACATGATGAGGTCTTATGTCCTTTCGTACGATGGTAATCACAAAATTTGTTGTCATCCCACCATTCTGCTTTAGTTAATGGTTCATCTTGGATCGGGGGTAACTAGAGGAAGTTATTATTGAGTAACTATTGTAATGCAGTCTCAAGATAAATCCCTAATGGTGTGAATTTCTTGTCTCTAGTTTGAGGATGTCTCCAAGGACTATTGTGCATGAAAGTCTCAATTTTTTGTTGTTTAGGTGGTGTTTGATTAGGATTCCATGAATTTGTAGGGCTTGCACCTTTCAAATTTGGTTGAGGTTGTGTTGTGATAATTGTTCATGTATCCACAATGCCATCATTGGTCACATTCTAATTTTTGGAGAAAAATTTCACCTTCTCATTAGATGAGTTGGTGTTTGTATTTTCCTTGTTCATCTTGAGGATTCCCTTATGGATAAGAGCATCTTCAATACTAGCCCCCTTTTTCATCAGCTTGGAAATGGTTCTTGGAATTTTGATCTTAAGTTCATACATTAAGTTGGGGACTAGGTTTTCAATGCAAAGGTTAACTTTTTGTTCTTCAGGAATGTTTAGTGAACATTGACTCACTAAGCTTCTCAAATGTAATAAGAATGTGATAAATGGTTCTCCTATCTTCTATTTAGTTGAGCACAAATAAAAAAGTGTCACCTCATTTGTAATGTTGAAGGAAAAGTGGGAGATGAACTTGTTTGCTAGTTATGACCAAGATTTTATGGTACCAAGAAGTTTGGAGTACCATTGAAGTGCAAGCCCACCCAAAGAATGAGGGAACAGTGTCATGAGGTAGGTGGGCTCATCACTAAGTTTGGTACAAGAGGCACATAATTCCTTGATGTGATCAATGGGGTTGCCCTTTTCTTGATATTTTTTGAATCTTGGAGCATCAACGTGTTTAGGGAATGGAGGCATATATAGACTTTTATCAATTGGATTAGGACATAAGTCCCTTTCTATATATAATGCCTATTTCTTCTAGACTCCCAATGCCTCGAATTGTTTGGAAAGTTTTTTGAATTGTTGTAGTAACTCCTCATTAGGGTTTTGCATGATAGTTTTCTCTTCAAGTCTTTTGTGTCTATGAGTAGATCATTTTTTGTGTCAAGAACTATGTCTACTTAGTTCCGATATTTCTATGTTTGATAAGTTAGGTGATGTGTCACTAGGTGGTGGAGGTATATTAGTACCTCAAATACAAAAGGGTCTTTTTTGTGGTACATGTTGTGGCATTTTTGTGGTATATGTTGTGGTACTTGTTATGGTATGGACTGTGAATTTTATACCATGTGTTTTTGTTGCATCACTTGTTGTGGTTGTTGTTGAGATACCTCTATTGGTTTCATGTGAGACCATGTATGTGACTATTTTTGTAGAAGAATTTATTGAGGTTGTTGTGGCATATGTTTTTGTTGTAACAAATGTTGTGGATAGGTATTTTTTTTCTCAAGGCATCTTTTGTATTCCAAATATTGTTTGAGTTGCTCTTGTTGTTTAGCAAACAAGGCTTGTTATTGTACTGGTATGTTTCTGGATTCGATTGTGTTAAGATTTTTACCATCAATGTTTCGAATCACACTACGTGATCCATCATCAGGATGAAGAGCAAGAGAAGCACAAAAAATATAGTATATTGCAGATAATGGATGACTCAAGAAAGATATAAAGGGAATAGGCCAAGAAAGATAGCACACACTCCGAGGTTGAAGAAAGACAATAAATAAAATATAAATATAAATAAAAGAAACATTAAAAAGGGGGGGGGGAATGGACAGAAGGACAAGGGGGCCAATAAGGGAACACTCCCGAGGATAGATTAGAAGATAAATAAAGGCGACAAAAGAATAAAGGGAAGAATGATGAGAAAAGACACAGGAAGAAATAAGAATATAGAGGAACCACAAAATATGAAATGACTAAGAGCGTGCCTCAAAATTTTTACTAGGACTCAATATGACAAGAATAAAAAGAAGAGAACAATCAGAAATACATAAGCAAGAGACAAGCAATGGTCGAGGAAGAAATTATGCTCTAGCTAATAACTATGTGACAAAATGTATACAAGAGAGGCCAAACCAATAGGAGTGTGTAAAAATTTGCATGTATTCTAATATATATATGTATATGGATGTATTTGAATATTAATATAGTTACATACTATACATCTATATATATATATATATATTCGACCCTTTCAATATTTAAACACACACATTGGCACATAAAAAATTTTTACACACTCCTATTGGTTTGGCCTCTCTTGTATACATTTTGTCGCATAGTTATTAGCTAGAGCATAATTTCTTCCTCGAACATTGCTTGTCTCTTGCTTATGTATTTCTGATTTTTCTCTTCTATTTATTCTTGTCATATTGAGTCCTAGTAAAAATTTTGAGGCACGCCCTTAGTCATTTCATATTTTGTGGTTCCTCTAAATTCTTATTTCTTCCCGTGTCTTTTCTCATCATTCTTCCCTTTATTCTTTTGTCGCCTTTATTTATCTTCTAATCTGTCCTCAGGAGTGTTCCCTTATTGGCCCCCTTGTCCTTCTGTCCATTCCCCCCCCCCCTTTTTTAATGTTTCTTTTATTTATATTTATATTTTATTTATTGTCTTTCTTCAACCTCAGAGTGTGTGCTATCTTTCTTGGCCTATTCCCTTTATATATTTCTTGAGTCATCCATTATTTGCAATATACTATATTTTTTGTGCTTCTCTTGCTCTTCATCCTGATGATGGATCACGTAGTGTGATTCGAAACGTTGATGGTAAAAATCTTAACACAATCGAATCCAAAAACATACCAGTACAATATAATGGATTGTGGAAATTTGTTCTCTTTAATTAAAAGGCTTGTTATTGTTGGAATTGATGCTAATACATTGTGTGAAAGTCAAGTGGATTTACAATGGATTGCTTATTACGAATGTTGGATGCTCGCACCACTTGAGGTTTTTTTTGTGGTTGATGTTTTTTTTCATATGTTGAATGTGTGTTGAGTGGATTTAAACTTGGTTATGGATTGGAAACATTAAATCCTTGTACCACTGTAGGTTGATGTTGTCATGGGAGTTGGTTATCTCGTTGAGAATTGAACATCATATTTGGGTTGTTATTTTGGTACCTTTATGTGTTAGATGTTTCTCCTTGAGATATCATATTGATTTGACAATGAGATGTGTTCCTTTTGGGAATGGGTGAAATTCCAATAAGAATTTTCATTTGTATGTCAATAGGAGTTGTTGCAATTGATGTTTCACATGGTGTACTCGTGGAAGGCTCCATAACATTTGACATGATAATATTTTGTAGAGTTAGGAGCAAGGGTGTGCTTTGTCAATTTTCCTCCAAAGGAGGTATGCTTGGCATCCCTAGAGTACAATTACCTTTAGGCATGTCTTGATTTTTTTATTATGTGATTGAAATCAACTCTTAACATCCTCTTGGGATATTTAGGAAGGGTCTTGTTTCCAATTATTGGTAACAGTTTGTCAAACAAGGGATTGATGTTGATGTGTTCAAATGTACTTTGGAGGATTTCAATGGTTGATTCTTGATGGGACCTTATAAGTGCCATCATTGTGTTTTAAAACTGTAAAGGTTGTTTTCCCTTATCTAAGTCAAAATTGATCATAGGCTATATGGTTTTGATTGTTGAGTTGGTTTGATGTTTGGACTTAGGTGCCTCCAAGTTTGGATTGAATTTGATAATTTCTTGGTCTGCCAAAAGTTTAAAGTTCTTTTGAAGGTTTTTTCTTGACATGCCCTAGCCATTTCTTCATGAGTGATGTCATAATCTATGTTAGAATCATCTCTTAGGTGTAAAGTAGCTTGCATGTTTGAGGTGTCAAAGGTACTTGTGTTGGGTTTGCCAAATTTTCCGAAGTGTGTTTGTTCATCCTTGGGTGTGGTTGGCGCACTTCCCCCTCTAGGTGGTATCAGTATAAATATGGGTTCAAAGTTAGGGCTCCATTGAACCATTCCATGTGTAGGAGAAGTATTTGAAGGAAACCTCATAGTAGATGTGTTGCTTAGGGTTGGTTGCATCATTTCTTGATTGTTAGGGTTTTGTGGATACATGCTTAGTGGGTCCACAAGTAAAGGTTGCGATGCTTTGATTTGGTCTTTGTCAAATGTTTTTTGGGTTTCCTTGCTCTTCTTTGGTCTTGGATGAGGTTTTGGTTTTGTTTATACCCCAAAAAATAAGGGTTGATCAAGTTCTTAGGGTCTCTAAGCCGATTGTGTCCTTGTAAGTGATGGCATGATACCTAAGGATGTAGATGCAATGGAGGAAAACCTAAATGGACTCTCTATCTCTCAAGTGAATACCTAAACTACCAACTACACTCAAATAGTGCCAAGTGTGCCCTTGGTGCACTTAGGGACCTGAAGGTAAGCAGTTGGTAAGAAGAAGGTATGGAGTTGGTAAAACAAGGTGTTAAGGTAATTAAAATGTAGAATGTGAATGATTTGAGTGATTTTGAGTGTTTTCTAGAGTTTAGGATGAAATGAAAGCTATAGAATTGAAGATTAGGGTTATGGAACCTAAGATGAAATCCCAAATTACCTAGTGCACTCTAAAACTACCAACTATGCACCTGAAGTGTGCAGTTGGTAAAACACGGGTGAAGTTGGTAAAATAGGACAAAACATAGAAATTTGGAAGTGGGTATGCAAGATATGAGTATTTTTTGGATTTTTAAATGTTCAGGGATATCATGCAATGTGAGGAAGTGCCAAATGCACTATGTTTTTGATATATAAGGTAAAAATGTCCTAGGGAAACTATGCAAATGCAAATGTAAAGTGATGTTTTGGATTTTGACTTAAGGGGAATGAAGATGACTCTATGGTATGCTAAATGATGATTATGGTTGGAATTTTGGACTTGGAAATGATGTTGGAAGTTGATGTATGAAAGATTAAATATGAAAGAGATGGTGTACTAAGGTTGATAGTGATGTTTAGGATATGATTGAAGGGTTTGACACAAGATTTGGACAATATGATTGTTGGATTTGTTGATGAGATTTGATGTTTGGAGATGAATGCTTAGGGTTCTAGAATATGCAAAATGGAGTGATTATGCAACAAGGAATATGACAATGCTATGATAAGGGTGTATGCAAGGTTTTGAACTTAGATGAAATCCTTGAAAGGTATTAACCTAAGAGTTTAACATTATGACAATAGACTTGAATCTTGACCAAAAAGAGATAAAAGTGAAAAGATCAAAATGAAAAAGTCAAATTCATCCTGACATAGATAGAGTTTGACCAAAGAAAATGAAAAAATAGCCATGGTCAAGATCCATTATCCATTAACACAATGAAATACTTTAGGGTCCATACTTTTGTTCAGATTTTTGACTAAATTCAAAGGTTTTGGGTTGAAAATGACATTTAGGATGATCAAAGTTATGGTTATGATAATAGAATATGTGATATGCAAAGGTCCTAAGATGAAAAATAATGTTTTGGGTGCAAGATGTTGTTTTGGGTCATATGTAGAATGAGGACCTACAGAGGCTTCTAGATGTAGTTTTAGTGTCCCAAAATTTAGTTTGGAGACCCAAAATGGTCATACAAGTACCCAAGTGTGTTCTAATAGTACCAAGTGCACTCTAAGAGCACAAATTGTGCTGATGGTGTACTTGGGGCTAGTTTGAGCGTAGTTGGTAGTTTTATGGTGCAATTGGGGGGTTGGGTTGAATGTTTGGTGATACTAAGCTAGGTGATGGATAAATTTATATACCAGAGATCTAGGATGCTAGGGATGATGTTATGATTGGATAGGGGATGTAGAATGAAGTTTATGACCTAAGGAGTGAATCTCTGAGTGAAGAAAATAATGGCTAGGACATGCAAAATGCAGATCAGGACATGTTGAGATAGGGGGCCTATCCAAGTACCTAAGGATGCTTCTAAAGTCTCAAAATATTGTCTAAAAGTCCAAACTAGGTTCTCAAACTACCAAGTGCATTCAGATTGGGGTCAATTAGAGTATAGTTGGTAATTTTAGAGTGTAGTTGGAAAGTTGAGCCTAAACTAAGGTAATTTTAGGTTCTAAGATTTCCAGATTGATGTGGCAATGAGCCAAATTGTAGATGATAATGCTAAGAGCATGATGAAGGTGCAAAATGATGGTTAGGACACCTAGAATGATGGTTAAAGTGTGAAATATAAAGGTTAGGAAATGCAAAAATGAAAATGGGAGATGCAGGATGCAAATTTGAGGTTGAAATGCAAAGATTAAGGGATGCAAAGTGAAGCCTAAGGAATGTACTATGAATGATGAGAGATGAAAAATGATGACTAATAAGATGCAATGGGAGAATTAGAGGATACAAGTATGAAGCTCAAAATATGGTGAATCCAAGTGGGTTCTATACAAATATGAAATCTAAGTTATGCCAAGTATGTCTAAGGTTACAAGTTATCATGTTTTCTAAGTCTTGAATGTTTTGGACCATAGTTTGCAAAGTTCTAAAAAATATTGTAATTTTTTGACAATGTTTGAAGCTTTGACAAGGTTTGAATAGTATCTAAGGTGTAAATTTTCAAGTTGGTTTTTATCTTGATTAATTTTTTACACACACATAAGACATAATAAGACAAGAATAGTTGTTGTTAAAGTGAAAAAATACACCACAACCTAGACTTTAGGACTGCATCCACTAAATTACCACTTGAACCAAAGTTTTTCTACACTTATCCAAAGTGGAAAACCTAGGATCTTAGCACACAAGCTCCACCTTACACTGCACTCACTTCTCGGTGCTACCAAGATCTGAATCCTAAGGGTCATCACTTCCCAAGGGACTGTTGCCTCTAGTAAGGACCGCGAGTATGTAGGATGTCCTTATAGGCATGGGTGACCCACTAAGCTAGTGGATAGAAAGCTTTTTGGCCTCTAAGAAAAAGTATTTAGTGCAAAAATTTTGTTCAGCAAGTGAATGATAAAATTCCTTAGAAGGTCTCCTAGCCCCGAGAATCAGGGTTTGAAAAACCACAAAGGTACTGGAGGAGAGCTATCATGTAGCAATACCATCAACATGACATTAACCTTATCAAGTTTTATATAGTAGTTAGAATGTTGATCTTGATTTTTTTTGTTATCACTTTGAAGTCATCCCCTAGCATACCCAATATCAAATATCTTGGTGCAAGGTAGGCTTCTCTATAGAAGTCATATGGATTTCTCTTAAACCTAAGATCCATGCATGGTGAGTTGAGAGGATGCATCCATGTAACTCTTAAGGTTTTAAACACTACAGAAATGCCAAGAAAAATAGAAAAAGTTCATTTTAATGCACCAAACAAAGTGTTATTTAATCTAGGAAATCCATAGACATAGTTTAGACAAGCACATAGGGTCTTCGACAATGTCCTGCAAACAACCACTAGTAGTTTGTAATGATTATGTCTTTATCTGATGATCACCACATGTTGGATAAAAATCATTAGTAACACAAAAACATCTAATCTAGGTCCTAGAAAGAAACAAAAACCCTAGATGCAAATTTTGAGTGAAATGTGTGCTTTCTGTGAACCAATTGTGCTCTAACAAAGCAAACTATGTCCCAGAAGGAGAGAATGACCCAAGATACCCCCAAGTGTGCTTAGAAAGTGATAAATAGGCCCATGGTGCACTTGGGGTCTAGAAGGGTGTAGTTGATAGTTTTGGTGCACAATTGGGAGACTAGTTGCAGATTATGGGGAAATAAGCTCTAAGTAATACCTAGAAATTGAAATTTTGATATCTACCCTATCAAGTGTGCTTAGATAGTGTAGATTGTGTCCATGGTGCACTTGGGGCCTGAAAGGGCACAGTTGGTTGTTTCTAAGCACAGTTGGTAAGCTAGGAACAACATATGGGGGTTATGGTGACTCTTAGGCCCCTAAAACTATTTCTTAGAGGTCGTAAGTGTGCCCTAACAAAGTAGAGTGCACCCTAGGACAATAAGCTAAAAAAATTCATAAATGAAGACCTAAAATCATGTTACTAGACCCACTAATTGATCCATATGTGATAAGAAAGTGTAGACAACCATTATACCCTTCCAAATGAGCTCCTTTCGTGTATCTACAAGCACAAAAACTAGAAACCCAAGTTAGTCAAGTGTGTTTATGTTGAGTTCAAAAATTATGGGACTAGAAAATGGGCTAATATCTAACATAATATGAGAAAATCACAAACTAAATAAACATACACTGATACCCTCTAGTCTACCATGAAATCCAAATAAATAAAGGAAGTAACATAAAGTTTAAAAAAACCCTCTTTCATTTGTAGCTCCCATGTCTTTCTTTCTTCTCCATGTGATGTAGCTCCAATTGTCTATAATGCATACAATTAGGAAGAAAATGTGTATGATAATGATAATGATATGAGAATAATAGAAAAAGTGATTTGATGTGCCAAGATACTAGGAAGTTAGGACCTTAAGACTTAAGACTTAGGACAAGAAATGAGAGGAAGAATGCTCAATTTATAATCAACATGCAAGATGAGAGTATTGGATTTATCACCTTAGATATTCAACTTAGCAAGAGAGTCCTTTGAGAGTCGATTACACATATGACACAAGATGCCAAATGTAGGATTGTATGATGCTTGGAAGTTAAACATGGTTATAAATGGAAGAGGATCTATGATGTGTCATGTGACACCTCAAACCCAATTAAAGCAAAGAATCTATGGAAATGGAAGCCAAATATAGATGTGCACAAGGGAATAAGAATATATGGATTATGACATATCTTAGCCAAGTGTAAATGGAGAATCCATGATGTGTCATGCCCATGTGTCATGATGATGTCAAGATTGTGTCAATATTATGTGGAATAACCAAAATAAAAATCCATATATCCACACAAATAGAAATAAGAAATTTGGAAATTAATGGTGGAAAATATGACTTAGGAAATTGTGAATTTCTATGGTTTACAAATGATGAATCAATTAATTAATAAAATTAATTAATTGAGGATGTTAATAAGAATGAATAATTAGCAATGTGAGAGGAAAATGATTGGGATAACATAGGATTAAATTATGGGTTATTTAATCCTATAGAGAAAATTAGTAGATGATTAGCCAATTTGATAAAATGAATGTGATAGTATCCTTTTATGAAAATGTGACAATTATGTAGATTGACTGGGATGATGATGGGTAGACCAAAGCCATGGTAAAACTGATTGATTGATTAAAATTGATAACATACCAATGACACATGACATGAACTAAGGACGTGTAACACTTAACTAATTTTGTAAATACTACAGGATCAAGATTTATTGAATTGGTGGATCATAATAACATTTATGGACACTACCAATGTTACTAAAATGGTTTGATGATACCATGATCTCATACTAAGGGACTCAACAATGTCAATGATCAAATGACAAGAATGATGGTTTGACCTAGCACTGAGAGCCATGATAGTACTAAGGTTAGATTGATAAGTTTGATAGAATAATAGGTTTTTGAGTCACTAAAAGCCACAAAAATGCCTAGGATTGGACAAACGATGATATATTTGGGATTTTTGACACATTCTGGGTTGATTAAGATTGATTCTAGGTAGATTTGGGATGATTCTGGTTTTATTTGATATGATTTTGAGTTGATTTGATATGATGTGAAAGAGTATATGAATGATGAAGAATAGTATTGAGATATTATCTAGTTGGCCAAAAGATCAAAATTAGTGGAATTAGGAAATGGGACAAGTTAGTATGCAAATGTGATGAAACCATATATATAAACCATTTTTAAGTGTCTACATACAATAGTTGTAAATTGTGCCTAATTATGGCTACAATTTGTTTTATCATAACCTATGATCTACCCATGTGAGAGTTATACCCTATTAAATGCTTACAAAGACTATTAGTTCTCACCTCGTTAGAGGATTTAAACCTATAATAAAGTAAGCACTCAGCTTAGAGATTTACAAAAGCATATTAGGACTGCTCAGTTAAGAGATTTTCTCTGTATCACCTGTTAGAATGATTCAACACCCTAATCCTTTGATTAGCACCTTGTTTCTTGATGCCATATCTTCTACTTGATATTTAAAACTTGATCCTCCTAATTATATATGTCTCCTCTATCCTTTCATTTCTTTACTTTTTTCTTCTCAAATTGATTCTACAAAGTATAACTCTATCATAGCTATCTAAGCCACCATGAATGCCTTCTAAAATCTTAGCATTTGTCTCCTTGCACACTCCTTAACTTCTTAGGGTTTAGCCTTCATAAATAAACATTGGCGGTGATGGATTATGAAAGATTCAATGGCTAAGGTTGATCCTTATTTCCACCTAAAGCTTCCCTCAATTTGGTTGGTTTCATGTATTATTTAGGGATTCGTAATATGTCTCCATACTTATCTTCTACAATAATAAAATATTGTTTATATTTTCCCAAAAAAGGTTTACATAGAATTTTGTGCCATTAAAAAAAATGTCATAAAATGTTCACTTAGCATCAAAGGGCTCTGATGCTCAACCTCTACTATGCTCTTAATGTTGTAACTTGGCTTCTAAATAGATAGACACTCATTATTTACTCAGCACCTGAATCACTTAGCACATACTAGCTTACTCAACTCCTTCTGTTGGCTTGACACCTCAATGACTTGGCACACACTAACTACTTAAAACCTACTAGTTCTCAACACTAACTATCATATTACTTGGCATGTATTTTCTAGAGATTGATTCTCGACATGCTTTGATCACTCAACATGCGCTATATTTTTTCTAGATAATGAATTAGGTGTTTTGTCACTACCTTGTCAAAACCAATATAACATTAACACCCATATCAATGTGACCATTCACTTCAACATAGCATCATATCTAACTTCTAATTTCATGAATGAAACTCACAAAAGCATAACATAATAACACAAAGATTTGGTAACATAAGAATGCTCAAAGGTGAAGATAAAAGTATAGTGCGGATAACACCTACATAATATTCACTACTATAGTAGTAAAGTTGTACCTATTAAGGCTACATTATTTTGATCACTTATGATGATCTATGCTACGAGGGGTCTACCATGTTAAAGGCTTACAATACCATTAATTCCTATCTTGAATAAAGAATTTAAACATCACAACTAAGTAAGTACTTTATTAGGATATTTATCACAGCCTATTAAAGCCACTTTGTTAAGAGATTTAAACCTTAAAACACTTGTTAAAATGTATCAGTACATGATCCTTTGGTTTTCTCTATAACAATGATATCATATATCTTCTGTGCAATGAATTATCACCTCTTTGTGATTGATCTTCTATATCTTTTCTGAAGATTATCTACTATACTACTTAGTTGCTTCTACCTAATTCACCCCTCTACTTTTATTGTAACCAAACTCTTAATCACATGTGCTCCACACACACTCAAACACATGAATTGAGTCATACGACCTTCTTAAATAGTTATTTGGTTGAAGCTTCTAGATCCTAATAAACGATCTAGATTCATTCCTTTTACCACTCAGTCCTTGGATTTTTTTAATTTTTGGATTGCCTTATATAGGGATTAATGATCCTCTAATGGATGCATAATCAACTCCTTGATTAGCTCCTTGATCTATAAAACATGCTTCCAACTTGACAAAAATGGTTTACATAGGATTCTATGTCATTCCAAATAAATATAAAAATTTGTTTTACTCAACACCTATACCAATACTAGTATTTAGCTCAAACTATTTCTTAATGTTGTCCCTTGGCCTTAATGTACTCGACATATAATGCTTTGCTCTACCTCTAAATCTCTTGGCTTCTATTACTTTCTCTAAAAACTTCAACAATCAATGGAGTACTCAGCTACCTTTGGCTTGCTCAAAAGTAACCATTACTTGACACTTAACTTGAAATATTAAAAAAAAAAGATAATACATGGCTCAACCTATATAAGATGGCTCAGTCACAATGATGACCAACCAATCCTACCTTTTGAATGACTAAATGCTTGACACTAATAGACAACTTTGCCTTAGGAATCAACATGTATGTTTTCCATATCCTTCACATTATATGTAGCTCTCCTATTCCCAAAGGATTTATTAATTGAGAAAAGTAACTTGAAAACATTAGTCCCTTTCATTAACAGGCAATGACTAATAATAAGATCACAAAGTGCAAAAATATATATGCAACAAAAAATTACCATTTAAAAATTTAGTACATACATTTATATTGATAAAGGTATATAGAAATGATTTTTAAAAAAAAATTTAAATAATAAAATAAATTACAAAGTACATTTATATCTAAAAGGATGTTTTTTTTTCTCTTCAAGCAATAATGTAGTGGAAAATGATAATCCACTTCAAATATATTAACTTCATGATTTGATACCACAAAAAGAGATTGCGGAAGAGATGATCTTTGAAAGAAATCTCCACTAAAACTTTATCAAAATGGTTTTAGGGGAAATTTAAAATATTTAAATGGCATGGAAGTATATTCTACAATATAAAATAATATTTTGAACATTGCAAAGTTTTAGCCCCCCATTGTTGACTTGGAGTTGGGAATTATTATTCGGAGCAATTGCTACTCTGGGTTGTGGGAGATAAATTATTTAAGAGTGGTCTCTACATTAATGTTTAGAATGTGCAATGGATAAAATAGAGAAAAATTATAGGGGCAATATTCCTCATCACAAGATCTTCATTCAACCAACTTTTATCTATCTGAATGATAATCAACTAAACTTTTATTTCAGACAAAGAAGAGAGGTTATCTTGTCTTAGACTTTTGTAAGGAAGTTATAACTATTGTTATTTTAATATATTTCTATTGATTTTATTAATTGTGGAATTTGAAAAACTAAGGATCTTAGAAGAGTAGACCAAGTTCAATCTAGTAAATAGAGAATGTTATTAAATTAAATTTTTTAATATCCTTGTCATATTAAACTAAGCATTCTGGTACTACAAATAGTAAAATAGAAAACCATGTCAAAAAAAAGATAAAAATACAAATAAGTTAAAAAAAGACTATTCTACATTCTATGTTGGTGTATTCATAAATGGAGGGATGTCAAACATATATGTCCAAGCATGCATCAAGTGTAACCAAAAATAATAATAAAATGGATAGAACAAAGCAAGATCAACTTTCATTGAATAGAAAGATCAATTAGAATTAGTTGGAGGCATTCCTTCTTACACGCCAAGATAAACAAGCTTTATTTATTAGGAAAACTTTGGTAATTGGCTTCCTATTCTAAAGATCACTGACTATACCCCCCTTCCATTCTAAAGATCTATTACATTTATTATATAGGCCTCACAACACACAGGTTGGATGGAAAATCAATTACATTTCCAAGTATGGTGAACACATTAAAAAAATACATCAGGTCCTAAATCATATAGAACTCATTACTTAAACTATTTGAGCACTTGAGGTCCAAGATTTAGGTGCACACATAACCCAAGAACATAAGAATATGTACCATTGACTATCATCAAGCATATATTTCTATCACTAATCCAAATTCATGAACAAGTCCAAGAATTGAAACAAACTCAATACCTAAGAATGAATCCAACAAAACTTAAGAAACATAGATCCAAATGTGTTGTAATAATAATGATCTGATCTTGACTAGGCCTTGACTAGAATGCTAGTTACAGAGGTATTAACTCAAAGAGATGATAACTACCCTAATTGATCTATTAGACTATACAAATTTTTTTTAAATGACTAAAATTTTAATATTTTTGGTTAATGCAAGATTTATCTCAACCAAATATTGATGCAGGAACATCCTAGGTGTAAGAGCAATCTTGAATCAACCCCAAAGAAATATTATTTGATTTCTCAACAGGGCTATCTTAGTGTAGAGTTACTATTAAATTTACTATTTTTAATAAGTTGTTCATTTAAGATTTCAATGTTATAATTTCTTCCTTAGACATTCACTTTTGTTATATTAGAGTGCAAGTAATGTTACATTGCATAATCAAGTCTTGTTTTGAAGATCTTGAATTTTTTAGCTTTGGAAAAGGGTAGAAAAATATTGAGATCAATTTTGAAGGCTTTAGAGATTTTGAAAATTGGTCAAACCTTGGTGAGAGTGGCACTTCACAACTAAAAATTGTAGATAACTTCACAATTTTTTTAAATTGGGTTACAATAGCCAATCAGGAAAATAGGTGAAGAGTTATGGTCTCCACAAGTTGTACTAGTTAGGATGGACAAATAAAATTCCTTAAAAACCCATTTGAGTTTTGAAAGTTGTTTTGGACTATGATAATGTATTAAAAGATAATAATATATTAGGGATGGTTGGTCTCAATGTTTAGGGTTCAAGTTTCTCGAACCCTCCTAAGTGGTCAAAATTGACAACATTGAATGAGGGTGATATATCCATTTCCTAACCTAATTTGATTTCATAAGCATTCCATGAATCTAATTTCCTCATGATCCTAAAAGGTCCAAAAAAATCCATCATTCATTTTTTAATAATTTCTAATTGATAATTTGTTAAAATAATTAGGCCCAAAGATTACTGAGAGGGGAGAGTGTGAATCAACAATCTATCACAAATTAAAAATTAGATCTAATAAAACATTTCCTCTAAGAATTTACCACATGCAATGCATAACACCAAGATTTTTCACATGGAAAGCTTTTTTGGGTGAAAACCATAATGGGATTGATACTCATGAATATGAAATGCACCCTTTTGAAGTATTCCATGTGTGAAGCTTAGCCTAGTTAAGAGCTTATAATAAATTTGGTTAAGGTCAAAGCCTACGAGGAGCTACATATTTAAGGGATTTCCCTCTAGTCCTATTAGGATCTTTACTCGGTTAGGAATAGCCTTGTAAGAGGACTTGAAACACTAGCTAAAGTGTCACCCTATTATTAAAATATTTATGAATAAGATATATTAGAATCTGTCTCATCACTTTACTTGTTTTAATTATAAAGAAATAATAAGTGAGATGATCTGATGCATAATACTATTGCTTTCTAGTACACACCTAGCTAATAACATACAACTTCTTTTCTTTTAGATACTCTACTTCTATGAATCACACAACTTGATCCATAATCTAACACCATTGTACACATCATCTCTATCATTATCTCTTACATGTTTTTTAACATAAGATGCTATTGATGCTTTCTAGTGCATACCTAGCTAACAACATACAACTTCTTGGATTTTAGATACTCTATTTGATCCATGATCTAATACCACTATACACATCATCTCTAACATTCTCTCTTACGTATTTTTGAACATAAGAAGATATTAATACATTACATCAACTAGGGTTATTTTCCATTGTCTTAGCTTTGAATCTAAAATTAAAATTCCATCCTTATAAGTCCACCAAATGGACTTGAATCATTCTCTATCTTGCACCAACATTAAGATCCAATTTCACAATAATTAGATAAGAAAGTCAAAATGTATTACACTTCCCTAGGTACATGCACTTCTTCATAAATCTTTGATCACCTTAATCAATTCAAGTCATACATATATTTCCTTATCAGCATAGACATGTCATCATATACCCTATTTTCACCAATTGATTATATAAATATGTATTCCTATATTGATCAATAATCTAACCAATTATTCTTTATTTCTCTTCTTTATTCTTCATTGCCAAATATCTAAATCACATAATTTAATATTTTGATCACTAATCAATGTATGGTTAATTCAATCACATATTAATGATTAAACATCATCAATAATAACATTGGATTCTAATTCTATAAACCATGCTGATCAAATTATTTTCTCTACCCCTGTCTGCTAGGTTAGTTTTTTAGAATCGCCAATTAGATTGTAACTTGCACTAAGCATGTCATGAAATTGTGTGATCACAAACATATCATAATTATCATCTCTAAGAATACTATGCATGATCATGCACCACACTTCTCATTACAACTCTTACTTTAGCACTTCTATCGAAAGTAAGTACATCAAGAATATAGATAACTAAGTACACATATGTTGACATAAATGACAATTAACATAATTGATAGATCATGGAAGTAACACAATTCCTCATCTCATCAACATCTATTATAAGACCAATTTTCCCCTTTGGAATTGATGACAACACTTCAAGAATTACTAAAGTATTCTCTTAAAATACCAACAAGATAGAAATAGTCAAGTTCAAGTCCTCTATAATTCTAGCTTCTCTTCATTCCCATTAATTTCTTCTAATCAATATCCCCCCTTTGTTTTACTTCTTTTTTTCTTTGACAACAATTCCATAGGCATCATGTGTCTTAACCTACAAATTCACTAATTTCTCCCCCTAAATAGTAGTTCACCTTTACATGAATCCATCGATAGATAGATAGTAGATCTCATTAGATTCATTCAAAATGTTTATGTAAGGACATGACCCCCAACTTACTTCTAAGGTATTCAACGGTGTCCCTAGGAAGTGGTTTGGTGAAGATGTCTACAATATTCTCTTTGGTTGAAAAGTTTTGCAACTTCACTACCTTCTCCTACACATGTTATCCTAGGAAATGATACTTGATGGAAATGTGATTAGTCATTGAGTGCTTCACTAGTTTCTTGGAGATATTTATGGAACTAGATTGTTACTAGTTTAGTCATCTTCTCTTTGATCCCTTCGAGAATATACTTCATCTAGGATACTTGAGTACAATTCATAGCTATAACTACATACTCTAAATTTTCTATTTATTGGGATATACAATTCTACTTTTTTCTTATCCAAGCCACAAGCCTACATCTAAGAAATAATGCACCTTCACTTGTGCTCTTTCAGTTATCAATGTTTCCTTCCCAATAAATATTAGTAAAGACATTTAAGGAGAAATATTCAACATGAGAATACCATAGATCATAATCAATAGTAACCTTAATTTATTTGAAGATTTTATTAATGATATCCATGTGGGTTTCCTATTATACCCACCATTTTCTATCAATGTAGATTTTTTCTATTAAACCCTATCAAGTCTTTTTGTGAGTATGTTAGTTTTAGTTATATTTGGAATGCAATGCTTTCATTTATAAAGTAATTGGTTTTATCATTTTAGTGGAGAATTAATATTATTTCCTTAGAATAATGATAATTTGTATGTTCTTAGTTAAATTTTAAAGTTATTTTAATGATGATGTTATACTATGTGCTTTAAGTTGATGATTCCAGTTATCTTCATGACGGTGCTATTCATATGTTAGGAAATGATGTTATTTATATTCATGGATTATTAGTTGTACTAACCTCATACTTTCATGTGTATTGTGTGTGTGTTTGTCTATTTTATATTCTCATTTGACATGTCTAATGTGGTTTGATGGGAGGAAGTTGTAGTCACATATGAGTTGGGATCTACACAATGCACACTAAAATATGTGGGGTCAAATTGCAACAACATTTTGCAATGGCAATGTGATTTGTTTGAGATTTTGATTTTTTTTTTTTTTGCAAGTGTCCTCAACATCACCATTATAATGATCTTATCATTGTAATTATGATGTCTATGTGACTATAAACAAAAAAAAAAAGACGACATCATTTCATACCCAATTTCATCAATTTTGGAGATTAGCTTCACGCAAAAGGGTTTGGAGAGCTCTGACAAGTGTGGATCTATGTTCCCTTT
The DNA here is from genome assembly GCA_028749045.1 of Cupressus sempervirens. Lineage (NCBI taxonomy): Eukaryota > Viridiplantae > Streptophyta > Pinopsida > Cupressales > Cupressaceae > Cupressus > Cupressus sempervirens. The sequence continues at coordinate 151,638,189 of CM053793.1, read as the reverse complement.
GTCATGTTGTGCCTTTTATTTCTAAGGAGTTGCATCTTTTACTAGTTTTAAGAAATCTAAGTGTTGCAGGTATGTGAAGATCATCTTTACTCTTTTATTTTCTTAAAGATATCTAAGAAATTGTATCCTTTATGAATGCTTTAATCACTATGTTCCATCTTTTTCCTCCTCTTCACCTCAGCCATGTCTAAATTTAAATGGATGTCAATGGGCTTTGGTTTCATGTCTAGATAAGTTGTGTACAAATTAACCATAATCAAATGATACAAAACTCCATCTCGCACAAACTCCAATCATTCATGCAATCTCATTAAACATTTGGCATTCAAACAATGCAAATATTCAGATTCCTTGAAACCCAACAATTGCATCTACTTATAATATTTTAGATTGATAGAAGGATAGGTTAGGGCTTCTTCAATTAGATTTCTTCTCTTGAATTTGTATTTCAAAATCTCTTCCAACTCACTCAATATCTCATTAAAAAAATTATCCACTTATTATTAAGTTGTTCATCCGTTCTATTGAAAAGATTTGTGAATATTTTCAGGGGATTGTTCTCTTCATCTCTCAACAAGTTTTTAGGGTTTTTTATTTTGCCTACTATGAAACATGTCATATACACAATTTTGAGTTTTTCCTTGACCTGCAAGTCTTTGGATAATCATATTTTAATCTATTTTGTTATTTAATGAAAAACTTGCCTAATCAAAATTATTATGACTTCTCTATTTTAACTCTTGCTTGCAAAAATTGAAACAAAGAGAAAATAAAGATGAAAACTAAACTAAACTCATAAGTTAGAAAACTTAACGTGCAAGAAAAACCAAACCAAAACATATTTCAAGCTCACCAAATGAGCTTTGTAGAAGCATTATAAAATGTATATAAAATCTTAGGCATGGATTTCACTCTTGTTCATAACATTCCCTTATCTTCCAAAGACATGTGATGTGCTAGGTTGAGAGTTGTTTTGTGGGATCGGGATGGGTTCTTATATGAAACCAAAAGGAAATAGAGTGGATCAGTTAACATGTAGATCAAGGAAATTTCTCACTTGTTCTTTCTTAGATTTTCTTTTAATTATATGTCAATTCTATGATGAGACTACAAAGCTAAAATAAACCATACAAATCCAATAGAAACAACACCTAGACGTGGTTGTAGAAAAGGAGAAATATCTAGAGTCACAACAATGAATACATCAGGAAGACAATGAGGCCAAAGAAAGATAGTTGAGTGATAACTTGTAATATTTAAGATTTCTATGCAATTTGATTTTATCAATGCCTAATTAGAAAGTTCATAACTCAACTTGGAATCATTGCAATACTTCCCCATCAATGTCTCTCTCAACTCAATAATAGGTGTGAAAAGAGCCATAACACCATGGCAATTAAAACCCATACAATTATGCCAAAGGCTCTCTCCCTAATAGCCATTTGTTCAAGCTTAAAATCTTAAGTTCCCTACCAAATTCATTAAACAATCATAAACTAGATTAAGTATTTATTGAAAAAACAAATACAAGACAAGAGTCTCAATGTGTACCTAAAAAATTATTACATGATTCCTTTACATAAAATTTGAAAATACTATGTGAAAAGAAAATGAATGACTACAGAGTGAAAAAACTAGAAGAGACACAAATATGGTAACCAAAATAAATATTTCAAATGCAAACATCCAAATACTTAAACTAATCAATAGAAGAGGATATTAAAAGTTTATTACTGATTGTGTTTAAACTTATGGAGTAGTTATTTTTTTTAGAATGATTTTTTTTCTCACTATAATCAATCTCTTTTCAAATTTATATGACATGATATACATTGATATGCAAGTTGTTATAATTTGTTAAACTTCTTAAAGTAATCATATACAAAAAACTATGATTTTTTGGTAGCTATTTTTGTACTCATTTGATTTTTATATTCACTCTACATAAAAGAATTATTGCAACACATTTTTATTATCATGAAAATAAATATTTGAATTTTGATTGATTAAAGAAAATGTATTTCCTCACAATTGAATCCCATGTGGTGTTGGTAGAAGTATGCAACATTGAGAATCACAATATTCATCAACTAAGTTATTTCTTCCTAGAAACATGATACTCATAACATTTTAATTATAGAATTTATAATGGGTCAAGAAAAGAGGCTCAAACCATAGCTAATATTGAACATTAAATTGACTACATATAGGCATAATAAAAATATTAAATCATAGACATCTAAATACTACTATTTGGTTGGTAAAGAATTAGTATTTATGCACTCCTATGGTGCCATTGGGATTTATGACACTTGTCAAGCTCTTGAAAACTCAAATTTGGTCTTTTCTTGATGAGATGTTTTTAATCTTTGATATTCTTTTTTTGTATCTAATACTGTGGCATACAAAGGCACATAGACTATGGATGGGAAATAGTAGTTCATATCACTGAGACAATGATCCATATGATGGTAATTTCATCCATTGTTTTGTAATGTTTAGATATAGTTCAATGGATATAGTTACTAGAAAAATAGAACAATCAAATGAATTGTGTGGGAGAGTCAAAGAGTAACATAGGTAGGTGATCATAAGAATAATAGGAGAATTATAAAAATATTGGTCCCATGTTAGATAAATAGAAATTAATAGAGGGTAAGAAATGAAGTGATGAGTAGTCATTGGGATAGAAATTATCAACTATAATAGACCCTCAAACATATGGGTCAAATGAAAAGTCCTAAGATACCTCACTTTTAATAGTGTTTTCAATGCAAGAGACAATGGAATAGTTGAGAAAACAAGTAGATTCATTGATATACCATGTGGGTTGGATTTGGAACATATTATAGTTACCACACTATTTTTTTCCCTAGTATAAACCATCAACTTGAACTTGATGACAATGAGATACGTGTCTTTAATAGATCATAAATATTTGAAGTACTAGTGTAAAAAATTCTACATAACACAAGTTATATATTCACAATCACAATCAACTCCTACTAGCATAAATAGTCATCAAAGTGAGTATAACTCCCAAATATGTTGGAATAAAAACCTATAATGACAACATCAAGTCTAAGATAACATTATATGTTGCTGCATGCAAGATGTTGAACTAGTATAAACTAGTAGTGGAGTTGTAGACTTGATATATGCCTATAGTAGAATAGAATGACAAGAAGACAATCACAATCGCTCAACAACTTCACATAGAACAAACTCCCAAAATTTTAATAAGTCACATAGCTCCAACTCTATCTCACTTGCCCACAAAATTAATTAAAAATACTACTCACAAGAATGGATCATTGAATATCCCATATCAATCATCATAGACATACTAAAGGTACCTAGCTAGCCTAAAAATATAATCAAATTGGAAATATAAACTCTTTTTCTAAGTTCAATTTTGTACTTTCAGCCCACTAGGGGTATTTTGACCGAGTTCTATCTCATTAGGCTAGCCTTGACTACATTATCAGCTCTTGAATAAGATTTCATAGAAATTGAAATGAAATATGATAAAAATAGGAAACACTAGAATAGAGATAAGGCCTAAAATACCAGTGTTATGCAAACACAAAATGCTTCAGAAGACACCTATTATGGATCAAGAATACAAGAATGAATCAAATAGTTTATTTTATCAAATGATTAAATATGTGAAGGGATATGAATGGGAGAAAGGTATTCCAAATAAGTAATCAATATGACATGGGAGTTGTGTTGATGTAGTAGATGGAGATATACATGGAGCTAATTTATAGGGGTGAGATGGGATCATTGGGTGAGAAATGTGAAGAAGAAATAGTAATAAAATAGATAATGCTTTGTGTTTGATCACATTCTATGATTAGGAAGATAGAATTCTTAAGAAGAAGAAAAATGAAAAATGATTGTTTTTTGTAGTTATCATTTGTTTATTGCAGACAATTTATATAGTGTTTATGCAAAATATATTTCATCTTTATATCAAGTTTTCCAACTTACTTATTGGGATTCACAAAATCAACATATATTTACAACAAAAAAAATTCAAATGATACCATATGGTCAAACTATATTTATGTTTTAGGTGCATTGCAATGCATAGGCACATTATAATGCAGTTCACTAAAGAAATACATGGAGATTTTAATGTAGTTTAGTGACAAAATACCTTGTTCAATAATTCTACCACCTTCAAAACCATATGTGCAGAAATAAACATTAAGTACAACATGTCCAATATTTTTGTAGATATACACATTAATTATACAAATTTTTTCTTTCAAAACCATATGTGCAGATTTAAACATTAAGTACAAGATTTCCAATTTTTTTTGCAAATATACACATTAATTACACCAATTTTTTTCTTTCAAATCCATATGTGTAGATGTAAACAATAAGAACACCATGTCTAATTTTTTTCAAGTTTTTCTCTCTAATGTCAACGTGTATGTTCAAATAATTATCAATGATAGATCTAGGAAGTACAACTAACTCAATAAGGGCACAAGAATAAATTATTCCCATGACGAAGGATCATGTTAGATAAAGCAAGGGAATTTGATCAAAATAGGGATATAATCACTAGATTGTTGTCTAACTTTCAAACAGAAGGCAATGTCAAATATTATTGTCCTTGCAAGAGTTGTAATGACTTTAAGACAAGAAGAATCAAATATCAAAACAACTAAGAGACTGATAACCTAAATTTTCACCTAGCAAAAAAAAAGTGTGGTACCTTGTGAAAATCAAGAAGATAGTATGTTTTCTTGCTTAAGATTTTTGAAAATGTTGTCATCCTCATGAAAAAAACCCTAAAAAATATTTGTGTCTTATGTTTTGATGAATTACTCATAAATTGACATGCAAGTATAAAATAGGGATAAATAATTTTTTTGGTTATACATTGATTTTTATATCAATAAATTTTTTTATCATTTTTATATGTTATAATTCATACCCCTAAGTGTCTTAAGTTGCGATGTCACAAAATTGGCTTGATCACTTCATCTCTCCATTATGATGCTTGACTAGACATGAAGTCTTGAAGCAGTCATCAAAATAGTCAATGCAACATCACAGGTGTTAGTGTTAACCTTAAAGTTTGAGTAGTGAAGAGGAGATTAGTCATAAATTTCAATTTTCTAGCTTGTATTGATCTTAAGAGTTTTTAAGTTGTGATGATACGAAGGATAACTATAATAGTCAAAGTCTAAGCCATCACAACTTCATGGGCAATTAAAGCTTACCTAAAGTTGCAACAAAAAAGGTAGATTTCTTGTATGGAATCTTCTTAAGGTTAAAAATAATGTTAAGGTTTGTAGTTCTAAAGCTGCAAAAGATAACAACAGTTAGATTGAAAGAAGTGATCATGACATCACAAGCAGTAAGATAGACTCTCAATTTTGAGTTGTGAAGTAGAGATAAGACCAGATTTGCAGTGTTGCAGCCTATATTCTACATACTGAAACTTGAGTTGTGATTAAGTGAAAAGTGTTTAGGATAGTGAAGTTTAAGGCTATCTCTTAATCTTATGTGGTTAAACTTGACTTCAGGTTAAGGTAGAGAAGTATCAAATATCTCATCATCGCACTATCGTAGGATTTAGCTATGAGTTAAAGTTTATAGTTGCAAAGTCACAAAGAGAATCTAATAGTTAATAAGACAATAATTGCAAAATCACATGGTGTAAAGGTTCTATATATTTGGTAGTTTTGAAGAGGTGACAAGGTCAAAGTTTGGGACATCACGGTATCGTAGGTGATAAAAACATTAAACTATAAACTGTGGAGAAGTTGTGAAAAGGTCAAATGTGAAGGGTTTTTCTAGTTTAGAATGGTTAAGTCATAGTTTAGTTTTAAGGAAGTGATGCTAAAAAAAGGAACAAGATAATAGTTTTACTTGGTCACCATGGTTAATGAAATAGAAGATTAAGCGGTTACAAAGTCACAAAAAAGTCAAGACAATATATTTTTCCACTTTGTAGGGTGATTGTAAATATTTTTTTTTATTATTCCAATAATGTGATCATGGTTAGTGTGACATTATCACAAAATCTCCATGGTTAGTGAAATTAAACTATAAACAACTATGAGGTTGTGATAAAGGCTTGAATGAAGAGTTTGATGTTTGGCAAGCCCATGCAGTAAAGAAGGATAGAGTTGCAAAGGTTAACATGATAGTTAAACTTTTAGGTCAAGAAGTTACAGAGCATCTAAAGTAGCCATTTTTGCATGATCATAACCAAAAGAAAAGAAAATTAATAAAATGTGGCAAAGTAGAGATAAAATAGGACCACTACTTCACACCCTTCAATTTTAAAAGTATAAAATAGAATTAAAATGGCTATGTTTAAGCTAGAAAAAGAAATTTGAGCTAGAAGTATGAATACTAAAAATGTGAATACATCACCAGCTTTTCAAGGACTAAAATTATTTTAAGCATACCAGTTTTAATGACATTAACACCATGCTCCAATTATAGATAAATTCTAAGAAGAATGAAGATTTTTATTACTGGTTGCATAGAGTTTGGAGTGTTAGAGTGAATTTTGAGTTACAGAGCAAATTCCAGTATACAACATTCAAAAATTTTATTGTGAAACTTTGGACCCATGGCACAAAAGGAAGGAGAATTGATAGTATAAGCATAGATTGAATAGTCTATGTCAAAAGAAAAAATCCCTAGCCCATTCATAGAAGATTGATTATAGATTTTACCAGGATCATCCAACCTCCAATTGGCTCATGATCATGCATTCAAAGATCCTTACTCTTTTTGCAGAGATGCAGAGGTACCTGATAGAAATGGAAGCAAACTTTTTTGGTACTTCTATAGGAACAAGGTGGAAAAGGTTCCAATATGAAACCCTTGGACTAGGAATTTGGGGAATTTAATCATGCTTGAAGCTTTTTTTGATGTAGGCTTAGTGAAGGAATTGATAAAATCATACAACCCTATCAACAAGTCATTTCACTAAAGGGATAAATATACTTTATGCACTAGACAAGGAAACATTCATAGAGACTTTTGACTTGGGAGACCTATATCATTTCTAATTGGCATTGATAAATTTAATGAGAATTTTAGCAATCATAAGAATTTATGACTCGACACATCCCAATGTCAAAGAAGGAAAAGGGAGAGATACCAAAGAAAAAAGAGGAGGTAGACTTTATGCCTCATGGATATTTTCAAAGGTATCCTCATAACGTAGTGTTTGGGTTAAAAAAAGCCCTAGTTTTAGATGGAACCATGAAAGCTATTGGTGCACACTACATCATGTCATTGAACATTCAAAACCCTTACACTAATGTAGGGTATGACTATGTTACATACATAACTAGAAAAATCCATGATGATATTGTTGAAATACAAGAAGGAAGGATGGAAAACTTTAGATTCCATCATTACTCGCTACTCATGCACCTAATCATGTGAAAAAATGTACAATTTATAAATCAAAGATTCTTTGAGAGCATAGAGGAATGGAGAGAGAGGTTACATGTGAAATGGTGGACAAGGATATGGCAAAGATTTTTCCCTTATTCTAACACTATTTCTTTCTACAATAATTTTGTATACCCTGTTACGAATATGTTAGGGGCTATAGTAGAATATATAGTCATTAGGGTTTGTGGTTACCCTCAACTACCTCATCTTCTCCCAAATATGTTCCTTAAAGACTAGGGATTGTGGAATTTTTCTACCAATTTATTTCTTTAAATATAGAATATTTAGGTAGAAATTACAAGAAAGGGACACTTTTATGTAAATTCTCCAAGGTTGGAGATTTCAATATTGGTAAAAAGGTAGTTGAGGAGACTGGTGCCTTCTTAAGAGATTACAAATTACCAACTTCTCATGCCAAAATATATGACCCTTATGGTGTGGTTAGGACTGCATTTAAAAAATGAGGGGATACAATCTGCCTCTAACCAAGGGTCTATAGGAGGAGGATGTCATTACTAATTTTTTGGATGACAAGGTGTATAGAGAAAGAATAATTAAATTAAGAGATATAGCAAGTTTTGAACAAGAAATGAAAAAGGTTGACCCATCCTTCAAGGGATTCTGTCATGAGCTAGATTATTGGTGTAGATTTAATAAATATATAAAAAAATTTGATGAGATCTCATCTCAAGTCCTTAAGGAGAATAGAAAGAGAATAGATCTAGAATATATTGATTAGGACATTGTTGTTGAAGTTAGTGATGATGAGGATGAGCGTAAAAGCTCTTAGTAGGCTTACTAGAGGATAAAGAAATAAAATATGGTGGAGATTTCACAAAAGAAAAAGGAAAAGGCCTTACAAATTTTAACAAGGAGTAGTAAATACTTTGACAATGCAAGGAGAAGCTACTTGGTAGCTCAAGAAACTAAGGATGAAAAAAGGGCCAAAAATTTGGATCTTCAAGCTCAGATGATTGATGATAGAATCATTGAGGCCAATGAATTTATGAATGATGATAATTTCATTACGATAGAAGAATTTAAAAGCTTCATGTTTAAATTGAAGTAGAAGGAACTATTACTATAGATGAAGCCATGTGACTCTAATGAAGTAGTAGATGTGATGGTATAGCCACTATAAGAGTATGATCTTGCAAGTGAGGCCTTCACTATACAAGAGGCCAAAGAGTTGATATAGAGGAGTAGAATGATTGTCATCCCAGGATGAGATATGAGTTCCTCATTTTTGTTAGATCAAATGAGGAAGTAGGAAAGAACAATCTCATTTGAAGGTGAGAACCACAAGGGATAGTTGAGAGGGTCTAGATACAATATTGATATCCAAAATTTGGCGATATGGAGAATACCTCTAGAAAACCAATAGCCAACTATGATGGAGATCAAGAAATTCCCCAAAGGAAATATAATATTTTGGAGTGTCCATTCCACATCAACCAACTAGATATATGGTTTGATGACTTTAGCATCATTGTTGAGAAAGAACAAAATTGATGTGCTAGAACAGTAGCTAGAATGATCCTATGAGATGTACATTTAAAATAGGAGGCATTATGTGGACAAGATGAAGAAAATTTATGTTTTGGAATGGAAAAATCTTTAGCTAGAAAATGTGATAGTGATGCACAAAAATATTGTCAAATCTACCACTAAGATTAAAGACAAGGCTATACAAATAGAGGGCTATGTACCTGAAATAAAAACTATGGATCTTTATGAAGATGAATTGGAGTCCTACAAAGAGATAGAAATTATAACCATCAAGAATTTTTTGATTCACAAGATAAATTCCTTAAAACTTTTCTCACCAAATGTCCATAATAATTATCTTTTTCTACAAGGGACAAAGTATCAGTTTTCTCAGGCAATTGACTTTTTATATTTATTATTCACCACATGGGGCTCTTACACCCAATTCTTTGAGAGCCTTGTGTCCATGCTTACATAGAAAAAATATCTACCAAAGGGGTTAATCATTTATGTTAGGAAGTTAATTCAAAGAGTGAAGGAATTAAATAGTTTCTTTGTGGTTTTAAATTACAATTGATATAAAGTAAGATAAAGTTAATTGCCATAGGAACACCAAATTTTACGCCTAGCATTTTGGACAGTGATGGAGGAGTCAAGGAATGGTTAGAATGATCATCCTCTTTTGATGACATTTTGCATCACTCTAGGTTTATGGCATATTGCAATGGTGAGGCAGATATTGTAGTAGTATATGATTTAATTGATATGCTATATAAATTAGAATTAGAAATGGGTAAAATAATAGTAGAGGTCAAAGCTATAACACATGCTAAATGGAGCAAGTACCTTGAAGAGTTAAATGGAATTAGAGATTCTACATGACCAATTGTGGACACTATAATAGCATTTGGGAAGTTATAGAAGGAATAAAGGCCATACCATCCGGGGTTAGTGACTAGACAGTTAAAGTCACAGTTAAAGGAAGAAGAGACAAAGTGAAGAAAAGGCATGGAAAGTGATAGGTTGTTAAAGTACACACAAATTCATGCTAGAGCTACCTTAATAAAGTGTCACCTACCAATTTTGCAATGGTTTCCCCAATTTTTTTTGAATACAAAGAATATTTTCTAAAGTAACATGTAAAAAAATCTTTGTATTGGCTTTCAAAGAAAATATTGACATGTGTCCTCCCATCTAAAGCTTGTTACAATCCTTGCTTAAAAAAATTATTTCCAAGATGTGGAATGAGGGTTCAAATATTGTAAAATTTTAGTGTTATACTATTGCAGTCAATCCAAGTTTTCTATGTCAATTGTATGTTGTTTCAAATTTGCACTCTAACAATACAATGAATATTAAATGATAGAATTTGTCATGTTATGAGTTATATTCTGAGTCTTATATATGTATTATATGATGTTAAAGGAAGATTAATACAAAAAAGGGAGTTTTGAATATCCGTGTCTCTGAATTCTATCTCTACTTTCATATGCTTGTTATTTTGAGATTGAATGAATAAAGTTCTTTCAGTTTAATATAGCTAGGATAGATTGTATATCATTTCATTATTGCTTTTAATTCAAGGAATTAAGTAAATATTTATATGAATTAATAGGGTTGCTAGGCATATGTGAAAGATATCATGAGAATGAGGTTTAGGGTTAATAGCTGACAAATTTAATTGCAAGTCAATTAAATAGGTTAAAATTTTATCGGTATGACTCTGTATGGCAATGGATAAAATATTACTCATAAATTTGTGATGCAAATTGATATAATCATGTGGTTTTAAAATACACATTTAAATCAAAATTAATTATCTATTTTTGTAGTAAAGAATTGAATTGTTGACCTTTTCCTTGTTGTAATAGCTCTCATGGAGTCTATAGTTAGCTTATGTAAGCAAAAGAGTCAATTAAATCTTCAAGAAGATTGTTGACCAATTTCTTCTATAAAGGATAAAATTTACAAAAGAATATCATGAAAAAGCCAATTAATCTGTAGGTGGACCCGCCTTGGCTCTAGAGAGCCTAAAGTGTAGAGAGTTCTTGTTCTCTATCATGTTGGTCTATTTATTTGGATAAGTTTTGTTGAATATAGGAACTAGCTAATCCTTAGGCATTTGTTGATTTTTTGCATTTTGGTACTATTTTAGAGCCTACAGTTTTAAAATATACCAACAAAATGGTGATTTTATTGAGGAGTTGTGAGAAGAAATCATGTCTAAACTTTTAAGATCTCTGATGAAAAGCTATACATCTATTGTCATATGTCCATCTTCTCTTATGCTTATGTTGGTATTGGTTCCTTTTTAATGACAAACCTTGAGAATTTACAATAATCCCAATACCATAGTGTAGGACCCAAAAAAAGGGCTAATGTCTAACATATTATGAGAAAATCACAAAATCAATAAACATATGCTAACACCCCCTAGTCTACCATGAAAGCCAAATAAAAAAAGGAAAAAAACACAATGTTAAAACTCCCTCTTTCATTTGTAGCTCCCATGTCCTTCTTTCTTCTCCATATGATGTAGCTTCAAATTTTCTATAGTGCACACAATGTTGAAGAAAAAGCCTAAGATGGTGATAATGCTATGAGAATGCTAGAAGATGTGATTTTAGCATGAGAGATGGAGCAAAAGACTAAAAACTAGGGACTGGAAATGAGAGGAAGAATGCTCATTTTATAGTCAATATGAGAGATGAGAGCATTGGAATTGTCACCATGGATATGTGACATGGCAAGAGATTTCTTGGAGAATACATGATGCTTATGACACTTGGAAGTCAAACTTGGCTAAAGATGGAAGAGAATCTATGATGCATCATATGACACCTCAAACCTACTTAAAGCCAAGAATCTATGACAATGGAAGCCAATTATGGATGTGTGTAAGAGAATAAGAATATATTTATTATGACATATCTTAGCCAAGTGTCAATGGAGGATCCCTAAGGTGTCACACCCATTGAATTAAAAATCCATTATTCCCCACAAATAGAAATAAGTGAAAATGAAATTAATGGAGGAAAATATGACTTAGGGAATTAAGAATTCCAATGGTTCATGAATGATGAACCAATTAATTAATAAACTATCAATTACTTTAGGACGTTAGTTAGGAAGAATAACTAGTAATGACTTAGGATTAAATTATGGGTTATTAATTCCTATAGAGAAAATTAGTGGATGATTGGCCAATTTGATTTGATAAGTGCGACAATATCCTTTGATGAAATGTGATGATAATGGAGATTAACTAGGATGATGATGGATAGACCAAAGCCATGGTCAAATTCATTGATTGATCAAAATTGATGACATGCGAAGGACACATGAAACGAATTAAAGATATGCAACATTTAACTGACAATATAAATGCTACAGGATCAAGATTGATTGATAGGTTTGATCATAATAACATCGATGGATAGAGTCAATGTTATTAAATGGTTGATAATGCTATGATCTAACACTAAGAGACTCAAAAATGTCAAAGATCAAATGATGTGGATGATAGTTTGACATAGCACTAAGAGCCATGATAGTACTAAGGTCAAATTGATAAAATTTGATAGATTGATAGGTTTTGAGGGCACTAAAAGCCACAAAAATGCCTAGGATTGGATAGATGATGATAGATTTTTGATGTTTGACACATTCTAGGTTGATTAGGACTGATTTTGGGTGATTACGGATTGATTTGGGGTGATTTTGAGTTGACTTGAAATAGTTTTGAGTTTAATTAATATGATTGCAATTTGATTTGATATGATTTTTGATGATGTTGAAATTGATGTAAAAGAGGATATGAATGGTGACAGACATTGTTGAGATATGATCAAGTTTTCCAAAAGATCAGAGTTAGTGGAATGAGAAAATAGGATGAATTATTATGAAAAATGATGTCAATTTAGGGGCCCAAGAGTATTTTCAAGGGCTACCACTCAAGAAAATGACAAAATAAAGAAAATGATAGCTCAATTTTTTTACAATGAAGATATGAATCCAATTCAACTAACAGTTTGTAAATAAAAATTGGAACACAAAAGTTATGGCCTCTAGAGTGTAACATAGGGGCTCTAGGAGCAGTTCTGAGCATCTAACTACCTCAAGTGTGCCCAAAACCAACCCAAGTGTGCCCAATGTGCACTTGGTAAGCCCAAGTGTGCCCATGGTGCACTTGGAAAACCTAAGTGCACTCTAAAAGTGCAGATTGCGCCCTAGAAGGCTCTGAGGTCCAAAAATAGCTTGACTAGTCTAAGAATGACCTAAAACTTTGTGTGGATGCCAAAAATGGTGGAAAGAGGTTAGAAAATGAGTGAAATTAGTCAAACATGGTAAAATTTGGTTAAAATTGGTGAGAAAAATTTTAGACCAAGGCAGGACTAGGTGGAAAGCCCTAGAAGGTTAACAGATAGTGTTGGATAATGTAGGAATGAAGGAATGAAAGATGAAGATGAGTTGGTGTATTGGAACACATGATCATGGTGGTGAATGAATATATGAATGAAAGAAGACCAAAGAGATGAGATGAGAACCAACTAGAATGAAGTAGAGACTTTTGCTTTCAAAAAGTACCATATATGTTAAATGGAGCTTCATTTTGATGAAACCATAGACATGAACCATTTTTTAACATCTACATTTTGCCCCTCTTTGATACAATGTGATTAAGAACATTGTGTCAAAGAACATTAATGAGAAGGCCATAACAATATGCCCCATTAGGAATGATATATATGGGTGCCCCCTTGATAAATTGACTAAGATATGCATATGGTAGGTCAATTTGTTGATAATGAGATGACAAAGTCATAGCAACTGATGGATCAAAAATCAAAGCTAAAATGTGAAAGTTATGAGGTCTAGAGTGTAGAACATGGGTTGATGGGATCAATGAGGCCACCATAGATAGTAGAGGGATCATCCTTGAGGCTAGACAGAGGCCATCAAGCTAGGGAAAGTATAAGTTGACATAGATATGCTCATGGATATGTGACCAAGGTAGCGGATGAACAAGACACAAAAGATAAGGAGATGAGATGAGGAATAGTTAGTATGATAGGAAGGCTTTTGCTTTTGTAAAGTGCACTATATGTCAAATGGAGCTTTATTTTGATATGGTAATTGGAATGCAATCTATCATGGCATAAAGGGCCAAAGCGTAAAATGTAAATCTTTTGCATAAACAAGCACGATGTAGATAGAAAATCACCTTGTCCTTCCTAAGGAATATATACATGCCCAGACTCTCAAAGGTACATTGTAATAGAGAGAAAAAGATGACCATGAACCATCTTGACTACTCTCATAAATCATATTATGTCATTGAGTAGCATAGGATCATGATTGAAGAAAAACAAGGCAACAATAAATCACTCACTAAATAGCATGAGCCAACAGCTATTCTTGTCCATTATTACTTTCTTTTTAGTGTTTAAGGTCTTTGGATAGTGTTTGATAGGTTGATCATGTGATGGTTTTGATTGTTGATTTAGTTGATACATTCATAGTGACAAGTTGGAGTGGTTGTTGGTTCATGTTGCTCAAATAAGTGTGATCATCATCGAAGTGTAGTGCTTTGAGTTTTAGTTTGCAAAGTACAAGTGTTCACACAAAAGGAGTGATTATCTACAGTGACTATTGACAAGGTTTATTACAAATTTTTGATGGGTTTTGTGATTTTTAGAGTTTTTTAGGTTATTTGATGTTTTTGTGTGACTGGTTTCTTTAGAACATTTTTATAATTTTTAGTGTTTACTTTAGGACATTTTATGATTTTTAGTGATTTGTTCAAGACATTTTATGATTTTTAGTGAATTTTTTCAAGACATTTTATGGTTTTCAGTGAATTTGTTCAGGACATTTTATGGTTTTTAATTTTTTTTAGGATCATATTTGAATTTTTAGGATTTTTTTGAGATTGTATTTGAATCTTTAGGATTTTTCTATGATTGTATTTGAATTTTTAGGATTTTTTCAGGATCGTATTCAAATTTTTAGGATTTTTCAAGACCATAAAAGCATATACAAGTGTTAGCTCCAATCTGTTATGCGATTAGTCCAATGGATAAAAAGTTCTTAGGGATATGCCCCTAGTTCAAGTTCAAACTCATGCACCATGTAGGTAATATGCCCCCAAACAAGATGCAAAAAGGCCAATGATAGAGTATGTACAAACTAGTGATGCTTTAGGTAAGATAACAATGGGTATTAACCAGTTCATGGGCCATGACAAGGGACCAAGGATGTCTTGTAAGATGAAGGATATGATCAAGGAATAGAAAAAGGGAACAAAAACTAGATGGAATCTTGATAGATGGAGGAGAAACAAGTGATTACACATGGCGTGTGTTTGCCAGGTTTCCACCATGGTACTTGCCCAAAGCAATTGTTTGCCAGGTTTTCACTTGTGGATGAAATTTTTCTCTTGACAAAAAAATTTTGTGCCAAGATGCCTATTTGCTAAGTTTTCATCAAGGCATCCATTTTTTCATGACATTTTATTTTAATTTTTTCAAAAAAAATTATGACTTTTTGCTATTTTTAAATTTGTTTTAGGACTTTTTGCAAATTTTTTTGTACTTTTTCAGGACTTTTTCCCATTTTTTTGATATTTTTCTAGGATGTTTGATGGAATCATGAATGTTGCTGATGAATACTAAGTTGAATTCTATTGTTGGTGTTGCTAGCTAATAATCTCTAGATCCATGATTGACCATAACTATGCAAGATTCGTTCCAAGTTTGTAGCTAAAATAAAACCATTGGAAAGGCCTTGAAATATACCATCATGTATAGTGTGTAAGATGGTGTTTGCCTCTCACAAATCAAGGCATCTAAGGATAAATGGGCCAACAGAAATGTTGTGTGGGATGTCACTGATGATGATGTGCTCAAAGGCTTGTAGGATAGAAGTTATATTTTGGTTTTTGGACAAGTTAGGTAGTAAGATTGGGGGAGAAACAACTGGATATAAGGAAGGATTGGGAGGATTAAGACCAATGACCTTCCACATGAAGGCTAATTAAGAGACCTCAAAAAGACTTTGTGGTATGTTGAACACCAGAACACTTATATTCATGGCATCAACTTGTTCACCTTGTATCCTTGGGAGCTACTTAACTTTTGATTTTTCATGGTCTAATGGCACCTTTTGGTTTTCACCAAGAGACCTACTTTTGTGATTTTTTTCTCTTTTTTCTTTGCAATTAGAAGGTGGAGTTTTGGAACTTCAAACTTTCTTGCACCCTCAAGATCTCTTGGCATATCCACACTTATTGTGACATCAACACTTGGAAGAATTTCTTCATTGAATGGGAATGCAAACTCCTCTTGATCATCTTCATCAAATTTTCCTCCTGTGGACTTATCACATGATTCAAATATCATTGCACGAAAATGCAAAGGTTGTTTCTCCATGATTTGGGGAGGCTGGTCTAAAACATCATTGTGCCCATACCCATTTTTACTTGGACTCATTCCTTTGATACAATTATTCTCATTGTTGACATTGTTGTAAAGGCCAAAATTTCCACTCTAATTTTGAGAATAATTGTTCTGGGTAGAAAGTTGTCTTGGATGATTGCCTTGGTTTCTTGAAGAATTTGACTTTATTCTCACAAGTTCATTGGATAAAAGAGGCATCGTCTCCTTCATGGCCTTAAGCTCTCTAGCCACATCATTTTCTACTCCAATGGATGCAACTACCTTCTACTCAAAGAAAGTAGTCTTTTGAGACCCATATCCGGAATATGTAATTGTTGGCATTGGAGCAGCAGTAACCTAATTCATGAATGTAACAACCTCTTTGAAAACCTTTTCAATGGTATCAATGTCTCTGGGTGGGAGCCTTCTTAGAAAAATAGAATTTAATGAATCCATTGTTCCAATGTAGATCTAGATGGCAGCCTCTTGTGGTACAGTGTATGGAAACTCCATTCTTTGATACATCCTATAGAAGTGATGATTAAACTATGAAATAGTCTCATGGGGATCCCTCTTAATCGAGATGAACTGATGATATAGAAGAGTTGGATCAACATAGATCTTGAATTGTTCCAAAAACTTGCTCTCAAAGGAGTTCCAATCCATTATTGATGCTGGTGGTAGATTGAGGTACCAATTGAATGCCATTTCCCCTAAAGTGTAAGGAAAAAGGCAGCATACCACATCCATATGTTGAATCTAGTTTTGATTACAAATCTCTTTGAAAATTTTGATATGATCTTTTTCTGTTCGTGATTCTCCATAGATGAACCGTGGGAAAAACTTTTCAGGATTTTTGGGCAAGTCATGTAACGGTCCAGTTAGGTTCAAAGGTGAACTTTGGGCATTGAAGAAAGACATGGTGCATAATGATAGAAATGTGTGAAGTGGAATGTAAAGTGAATGATGATGATGAAATGTGTAATGTGAATGGGTGGAGTTCATGGAATCCCTTTATCACTATGATGCTTGTGAAAGTGACTAAGTTCTAACAACTTGTGTTTATTCTAGAAAAGTGCACCTCTAAAGAAACATACTTTCTCAAAATAGTGCACCATAAAATTTTGTAGACCTGAGGACCTATAGATCTACGGAGCTGTGAACCTGTGGAGCTATGGATCTGTGGACCTGCAGATCTGCAGAGCTGCAAAGTTGTGGATCTGTAGAGCTGCGGACCTGTGGACTTGTGGATCTGCAAAGTTGCGGACCTTCAGAGCTGCAAACTTGCTCACCTAAATTTCTAAAAAACTCAAAAAAAAATTCTAAACTTGTGCAAAGTGCAAATTATTGCAAGAGTGCAAAACTTTCAAAACTTTATCAAATTTTTCTTGTTTCCAAGAGTAGGTTCTTTGTTTTTAGGCCCTCCCTCTAGTGCCACTTCTATTGGGCATTCATTTTGCATGAGGTCAATGGTAGGAATCCATAGTGTAATACCTCTCTTGAAAAGAAAATCTTTTTTTTTGAGGATCCACTCCAAGGTTCAGTGTTTGTCTTGCGACGTACCAAAAGCTGCTTAGTAGAAGATAAATGTGAATGTTTATGAGGAGGCCTTTGTTGGTTTCAAAAACTCTTCTATCTTGGAATCGAAGTAAAATCTGTTTGCTATCTCAAAATATCACACCCAAAAGAACAATATTTTTTGTATTTTCTATTTTTCAATGAATGCAACTCTAACAATGTAGCTACTATGAGGTCCTACTCTAACAAGGGGTTAGCAAAGAAAATAGTGAAATTGAAAGCAAATAACATGAAATCAAATAACTTGAAATTGAAATTCCTAAACTGACATAAGCTATAGAACACAACATGTTGCGAATTAAACCTTTAAAGAAATTGGTAAGAAACCAATGAAAATAGGAGCAACACTTCCTAGAATCCACTGATGCAATTGTCGGTGAGAATCTGTAACAAATCGAATGATGTTTCAATCTTCATCAAATCACAAGGCCACAAAAAGTGCACTCATGCGAGACAAAAATCTATGTAGACACAATTGGGTGATTTCTTCTCAAGCTTGTTATGTCAACAAAATTGATATATCTGTAGCAAAAATCAGAACTAAAAGATTGCACAACCAAAAACAATGCAATAAACCTTTGGCTCAATCACAATCTCATGAATAAAATCCACAAAATAATGACACATTCAAGCAAGAATAAATACACTCCAAATGCTAGCACCAAAAGCATAACTTTATTGCATAATAACGACGACCCTCTTTACATTTTACAATGGGGTATTTATAAGAAATCATCTCCTCAATTTGTGTTGAGTGAGAGATATCTTAATGCAATAAAATGTTTTTAAAACATTAAAACAAACTAAATATATACAATTTGGTAATCTAACTAGTGCTTAGAGGGAATCCATCCATATTTTATTCATTAATTGGATGCATGAGCCCTTTACATGTCAAAAACAATGAAAGCATGAGAGAAAAAGTAGGAGAAAGCCATCAGTTGAAGTGGAAGTACATGGAGACACTAAAAATAGAAGTTGGCCCTTTACTAGGCATGTGTTGGAGTTAACTTGCCATTAGAATGTGCTCTTGATGCATGGAAAGTGCTATTTTTGGAATTGGCAATTAACTATCGATGCACCTCTTAATTATGGAGCTACATAAAAATGTGGATCTGCGGACCTGTGGAGCTCAATTCACCAAAAAATCAAAGTTCTCATTTTTGAAAATGATTTCTAGGTTTTTCTCAAATGAGGTTTTAGATCACTTTTTGTATACGCTCCATGCCCCTTTTTGATGATTTACACCCTCTTTATAGCCACTTACTTTCATAAACTTACACTCCCTCTACTTCTTCAATCAAAAATCTCAAGGCACTTGTATTGAATCTTGTCCCAAAAAGCTACATAAGATGAGGAACCTAATTTGTTTTTTGTGTCCAACCTTTGTATCTTTGACCTTTGTCTTCTCTCCACCTATCCAATCCTTCTCGACGAGAAACCATGTGATCCAAATTATCCAAGACGATCAAATGTTTGCAACTTTTCATATTTTTTCACAAATTCTGTAGGCATTTTTAAATGACCTTTTTGGAGGTCTTTTGCTCAAAATTTCAAGTTGAAACTTTTGTCAGTCCCTAAAATTGAGCAATTGAAGGTTCACTATTTTAGGGATTCAAATTAGATCGTTAGTTCTTCTTTCCAACGGTGTAAGAGGTTCTGAATTCTGAGGCCCGAGTTAAAAGTTATGATCTCGACAACTTGAGGATGCAATTTTTACCTACAAAAGAAGCAAACATTAGTCCGTAGAGTTAACAATGCATAGTAAAGACACTAGCTACTCAAACAAAACTGGAGGTGAATCTTGAAATCTAGCTAAGTCTAAAATTTTGAAACCCCAAAATTTGGCTTAGTCTGAAATCCTGAAGTCCTGAAATTTGGCTGTCTAAAATCCTGAAGCCCTGAAATTTGGCTAAGTCTGAATTTTTGAAGCCCTAAAATTTCCTAGAATCTTTACCTTATCTTTGGGAGGCCTAAAACCTATCTCAAAATATTCGTTGCATATATTAAAATATATCTTAAGTATAAGGAATTAAATATACATCAACTTATACTTAAATGAGGTGTGAGCACGAGGTGCGGGCGCAAGGTGTGAGCACCCGATGAACGCACAGGAGGCCCAGGCATGATGCGGCATGGCAGGCATGTGCATGAGGCCTGGGCGCGGTGTGACATGGCATGTGCATGCAAGGCACGAGCGCAAGGTGCAAAGCATGAGCACGAGGTATGCAAGGGCAGGGGGCACAGCCAAGTGCGACGAGGCACGACGCACATGAGCGCAAGGCGCACACGGGTGTGAGGCACAGCACGTGGTGCTCAATGCTTGGCGCATGAGCGTGTAGGTGAGGGTGTGGTACACGAGCGTGCAGGCACATGACACATGGCATCACAGGCACACAACACAGAAAGCAGGTTGCACAAGTGCATGACACTTCTTTTTTTCAAAAAAAAATTATTTTTTTTATTTTTGTGTTTTTTTAATTTTTTGTGATTTTTTGACTCAACTTTCAAATAATAATTCTTCTCCTGACTCGAATTGTGAGTTCGAGAGTCAAAAAAAGTAGGGGGTCTCCATTCCTAGTGAGGAATGGGGCATGTGTTGTGGACACCACAATAGCTTTTATTTTGATTCTTCGAGAGGATCCACATCATCCTTCAAATAACCCAAAACCTTGACAACTTTTAGTGTACAAATATTCAGCCCTACTCCCCCATCTATCAAGACACGTCTGAATTTAACATTATGGACAAAGACTTCAAGGTGAAGAGGATCATTGTGGTTAGGTCTAACTTTAGGAATATCCCAAGGGGAAAAGGTGATATGTTGTGATGTAGAGAAGTTCTCCACCATGGCTTGTAACTAGGAAATATCAATATTGTCTAGGACTATTAACTCTTTAAGGGCTTGATCCAAGATCTTCTAGTGTTTGGGAGATAACCGTAGTAGGTCCAAGATGGATATTTTTGTAGGGGTCTTGTTGAGGTATTCAAAAAGGCTATAATTAGATAAAGTAGGACCAGTAGGTCTACAAGGGGGTGCATGTCTAGATGGAGCTCCATGTAGGGTGATCTTGGTACGATGTGTAGTGACAGTGCAACAAGGATCTTCAACCTTTAAGGAAAATGTGGATATGCGAGAATCTAACTCATTGAAACAGTTGATGGTGTAGTCATATCTAGTGCATATGCAATTCACATTACCTTGTGAGTTTGAGTTTGAACTAGAGGATTTATCTTTGTCATGATTACCCAAAAGATCTTTGAAGATAGTGTAATCAGCATTGGATGCTAGCAGTGATGGATTGACTGTGATTACACCATCATGAATGAGATTTTGTATTGCATGATTTAGTTCAAAGAATGATGAAGCCTTATGTCCTTTGGTGTAATGGTAATCACATAATTTTTTATCATCCTAACAAGAACTTTTAGTCAATGGCTCATCTTTTATTGAGGGTAACTATAGGAAGTTATTACTAAGTAATTGTTGAAGTGCAGTTTCAAGAGGTATCCCCAATGGCGTGAATTTTCTATATTTTGTTCTAGGATGTCTTCAAGGTCCATCCTTTATGGAAGTCTCAATTTTCTATTGTGGAGGTGATGTTTAATTGGGATTTTATGAATTCATAGGGTTTACCATCATTAGTCACATTCTTGTTTTTGGAGAAAAATTTTGCCTTGTCATTAGATGAATTGGTGTTTGCATTTTCCTTGTTTGTCTTGAGGATTCCCTTATAGATAAGAGAATCTTCAAAGCTAGCCCCTTTTTTCATTAGTTTAGAAATGGTGCTTGGATTCCTAATTTTGAGTTCATACATTAAGTTCGGGACTAAGTTTTCAATGCACAAGTTAACTTCTTGTTCTTCAAGAATATCTAGTGAGTATTGACTAACTAATCTTCTCCAGCATAGTAACAATGTGATAAATGATTCTCCCATCTTTTTTTTAGTTGAGCACAAATTAGAAAGTGTCACCTCATTTTTAATGTTAAAGGCAAAGTGGGAGATGAACTTATTTCCTAGCTTTGACCAATATTTGATAGTAGTAGGAAGTTTGGAGTACCATTTAAGTGTGGGCCCACCTAGAGAATGAGGGAACAATCTCATGAGGTAAGTGGGCTCATCACAGAGTTTGGTACAAGAGGCACAAAATTCTCCGATGTAATCAATAGGGTTTCCTTTTCCTTGATATTTTTCAAACCTTGGGGCCTCAAATTTTTTTGGGAATGGATGCATGTACAGACCTTTATCAAATGGATTAGAATCTAGGTCCCTCTCTGTATATATATCCTATTTCTTTTGGACTCCCAATGCCTTGACTTGTTTGGAGAGTTGTTTGAATTATTGTAATAACTCTTCATTAGGGCTTTGCATGATAGCCTTCCCTTCAAGTCTTTTTTTTCTATGAGTAGACCATTTGTGATCGTGAGAACTATGTCTACTCAGTTCGAAAATTTCTATGTCTAATGAGTCTAGTGATGTGTCACTAAGTGGTGGAGGTATATTAGTACCTTGAAGAAAAAAGGGTCCCTATTGTAGTATATGTTGGGGTACTTGTTGTGCTATTTGATTTGGTATTGACTATGATTCATGTACCATGTGTTGTTGTTCGGATACCTCTATTGGTTGCATGTGAGACCATGATTGTTGTTGTAGAGGTATCTATTGGGGTTGTTGTGACATGTGTTGTTGTTGTAAGAAATGTTGCTGGTATGCAATTTTTTTCTCAAGGCTTCTTTGGTATTCAAACTATTGTTTGAGTTTCTCTTGTTATTTAATAAACATGGTTTGTTGTTGTTGGAGTTTTTGTTGGTACATTACATGTAAGTCAAGTGGGTTTACATTGGACTGAGTGTTAAGGACATTGGATCCTTGCACGACTTGAGGTTGTTGTTGTTGTGGTTGATTTTGTTGTTGATATGTCAAGTGTGTGTTGGAAACATTAAGTCCTTGGACTATTGTAGGTTGATGTTGCCAAGGTAGTTGGTTATGTCCTTGAGAATTGATCACCATGTTGGTATTGTTGTTTTGGCACCTTTGTGTTTTAGAGGTTTCTCCTTGGGACATCATATTGACTTGACAATGAGGTGCATTTTTTTTGGCAATAGGTGTAATGTCAATAAGACTTTTCCTTTGTCCATCAATAGGGATTATTGTAGTTGATGTTTCACATAGTGTACTCATGGGAGGCTCCATAACATTTGACGTCATGACAATTGGTAGGGTTAGGAGCAAAGGTGTGCTTTGTTGATTTTTCTCCAAAGAAGAAATGTTTGGCATCCCTATAGTACAAGTCCCTTTAGGCATGTCTTGTTGTTGCATCATGTGATTGAGGTCAATTCTTAATGTTCTCTTGGGATACTTAGGAAGAGTCTTATTTCCCTTCATTGGTTGTGGTTCATCAAACAAGGGATTAATGTTGATGTATTCAAATGTACTTTGGAGGATTTTGATGGTTGATTCTTGATGGAACCTTATAGGCACCATTATTGTGTTTGAAAACTCCAAAGGTTTTTTTCCCTTATCTAAGTCCAAATTGATTATGGGTTGTATGTTTTCAATTTTTGTGTTGGTTTGATGTTTGTTTGGGTTGAATTTGACAATTTATTGGGCTACCAAAAGTTTGAAGTTCTTGCAAAAAAAATTGTCTTTACATGCCCTAGCCATTTCTTCATTAGTGATGCCATAATTAATGTCAGAATAATCACTTAGGTGTACAATACCTTGTTGTGTGTTTGATGTGTTACGATTGAAGGTACTCGTGTTGGGTTTGTTGAATTCAAAGGAATGCATTTGTTCATCCTCGAGTGTGGTTTGTACATTTCCACCTCTAGGTGGTATCAACATGAATATAGGTTCAAAGTAAGGAAAACATTGAACCATACCATGTGTAGGGGAATTTTTTGAAGGAAACCTCATAGTAGGTCCATTTCTTAGGGTGTGTTGGATCATCTCTTGATTTTGGTGATCTTGCACATACATGCTTCAGGGGTCCACAAGTAACAGTTGTGATGCCTCAATTTGGTCTTTGTCAAATGTTGGTTGGGTTTAATTTCTCTTCTTTTTTATTGGAAAAGGCTTTGGTTGTGTTGACACCTAAAAAAACAAAGGTTGATAAAGTTCTTTAGGTCTCTGAACTAATTTTGCCCTTGTGAGTGTTGGCATGATGCCTAAGGATGCAAGTGCAGTGGAGGAAAATGTAAATGAACTTTCTACCTCTAAAATGTGCACCTAAACTACCAACTACACTTAGATAGTACCAAGTGTGCCCTTGGTGCATTTTAGGCCCTGAAGGTAAGTAGTTGGTAAGCAGAAGGTATGCAGTTGGTAGACAGAGGTGTTGGGGTGCCTAAAATCTAGAAAATGAATCATATGAGTGATTTTGAGTGGTTTCTAGGGTTTTAGGATGCTATGAAGGCTATGAAAGTGTAGATTATGGTTTTAGAACCTAGGATGAAACCCCTAATTACCAAGTGCACTCTGAAACTACCAATTGTGCACCTGAAGTGTGTAGTTGGTAAAATAGGGGTGCAGTTGGTAAAATAGGTCAAAACTTGATAACTAGGATGTGGGTATCCAAGATATGTGTGTTTTTTGGATTTTTAGGTGTTTAAGGATGTTATGAAACCTAGGAAAATTCCAAAATGAAGTAGGTTTTTGATATTCAAGGTACAAATATCCAAAGGAAACTATGCAAATGCAAATGTAAAGTGATGTTTTGGAGGTATGCAAAATGAAGATTATGGTATGTAAAATTAAGGTTAGGGTATGCAAAATGAAGGTTAGGGTTGGACTTTATACTTGGTGATGATGCTAAAGGTTGATGTATGCAAGGTGGACTATGCAAGGGATGGTGTTCTAGGGTTGATAATGACATTTGGGATATGCAAAATGAGGATAAGTGATCAAGAAGACAATTTGGCTGATAGACAAGTTGATATGATTTGATAGTAGAAATGATGCTAAGGTTTTGAATAGTGCAAGATGAGGGGGATATACCACTAGGGTAAGTCAAAATGATGTTTAGGGATACTAGGAATATTATTATGCTAATGATAAAGGTATATGCAAGGTTTTAAACTTAGGCAAAATATTTAGAAACCATTTTGTCTAGGAGTTTAACCTTGTGATAATGGACTCTGGATCTTGACCAAAAAGTGATAAAAGAAAAAAAGATCAAATTGATAAATATGACAAGGTCAAATATATCAATACATAGATAGAGTTGAACAAATAAAATGATACAAAAATATAAAAAAGACTAGTCAAGATCCATCATCCATCAACACTAGGAGAAACTCTAGAACTCATACTTTGTTCAGATTTTTGACTAAACTCAAAGGTTTTAGGTTCAAAATGATGTTTAGGGGGATCAAAATAATGATGATACTTAGAGGATATGTAATATGAAAAGGTCCTAAAATGAAAAATTAGATTTTGGGTGCAAGATGTCATCTGGGGTCAGATGTAGAATGAGGACCTATAAAGGCTTCTAAATACAGTTTTAGGGTCCCAAAATGTTGTTTGCATACCCAAAATGGTCATATAGGTATCCAACTATGATTTGATAGTACCAAGTGAACTCTAATAGTACCTAATATGCCTATGGTGCAGTTGGGGCCAGTTTGGGTGCAACTAGTAGTTTCATGGCGCAGTTGGGAAGCTAGGTTGAATGTTTGCTAAATCTAAGTGGGGTGGTTACCAAATCGTTCTATCAGAGAGCTAGGATGTTGGGGTTGATGTTATGATGGATTAGGAGATGTATAATGAAGGTTAAAATGTAGGTAATGGTGTCTTAAGTGAAGAAAAATAAGATTATGGGGTGCATAAAGCAGATTAGGGCATGCTAATGCAAGGGGACCTATCTAGGTACCAGTGAACACCTCTAAAGCCTCAAAATACTATCTGTAAGACCAAACTAAGTTATTAGACTACCAAGTGTACTCAAATAGTACCAACTATGTCTATGGTGTAATTGGGGCTAGTTTGGGAATAGTTGGTAGTTTCATAGTGCAATTGGGAAGCTGGGTTGAAACTAAGGCAATTTTAGGTGCTATGGTTTCCAAATTGATGTCATAGTGAGCTAGATAGTAGAGGATAATTCCAAGACTAGAATGAAGGTTCAAAATGATGTGTATGACACCTAAAATGATGGTTAAAGTGTTCAAGATGAGGTTTGGTTATGAAAAGATGTAAAATGGATAATACAAAGTGCAAATTTGGAGGTTGAAATGCAAGGAATGTAGGCTAGACCTTAATGAATGTAATATGAAAGATGAGGAATACTAAGTGAGTACTAAAAGATGCAAGATGAAGCCTATATGATGAAAATATAAGGCCTAAACTAGGGTGAATGCAAGTGGGTTCTATGCAAGGATGAAACCTATGTTATGCCAAGCACATTTAGGATCACAAGTTGCTATGTTTCCCAAGTTTTCAATGTATTAGACCCAAGGTTAAAAAGTTTTGACCAAAGTTGTAATGTTTAGATAGTGTTTGATGTTATCCAAGGTGTAAATTCTAATGTTGGCTTTATCTTGATTAATGCTTTTTATACATAGGAAAGACACATTAAGATAAGAATAGCTATTGTTAAAAGTGAATAGTCACACCACAACCTAGGCTTTAGGACTATATCAACTAAATTCCTACTTGAACTAAAGTTTAACCACACTTATCCAGAGTAGACAACCTAGGATCTTGTCAACACAAGCTCCTCCTTATAGTACACTCACTTCTTAGATCTACCAAGATCTACTTCCTAAGGGGCATGACTTCCTAAGGGACTATTGTCTCTACTAACGACCGTGAGAATGTAGGATGTCTTCACAGGCATGGGTGACCCCTTGAGCTAGTGGATAGAAAGGATTTTGGCCACTAAAACATGGTTTTTAATAAGGGAATTTTGTTCAAAAAGTGAAAGATAAAATTCCTTAGAAGGTCTCCTTGCCACAAGAACCAAGGTTTGATGCACTACAATGGTATTGGAGGAGAGCTATCACTCAACAATATCACTAACACATCTTTCATCACAATCAAATTTTATAGTCCTTGGAATGTTGACTTAGCTTTTGGCCTATTATCATTGTGAAGTCATCCCCTGGCATACCCAATATTGGGTATTTTGGTCCAAGGTAGGCTTCCTATATAAGTCAAATAGATTTCTCTTACACCTAAGATCCACGAATAGAAAGGGGAGAGGATACACCCATGTAACCCCTAGGGTTTTCAACGCCATAGACACACCAAGAAAAGAATAAAAAGTTTATTTTATGCACCAAACAAAGTGTTATCTAATCTAGGAAATCCACACACATAGTTTTGACAAATACACAAGGTCTTTGACAACATCCTACAAACAAGAATTAGTAGTTTTCAATTATTAGTTTTCATCCAATGATCGCTACATGCTAGAAACAGACCATCAGTAACATGAAAATATCTAATCTAGGTCCTAAAAGAAAATAGAAACCCTAAGTGAAAATTTTGATTGAAATAGGTGCTTTCTATGAACCAAGTGTGCTTTGACAGAGTAGACTATTCCATAGAATGCCAAAATGGATTAGAATGCCCCTAAGTGCACTCAGACAGTGCTAACTATGCCCATGGTGCACTTGGGCCAAAGAAGGGCATAGTTGGTAGTACCAAAAAAATGGGCTAATGTCTAACATGCTATGAGAAAATCACAAACTCGATAAACATACACTAACACCCCCTAGTCTACCATGGAAGCCAAATAAACAAAGAAAAACAATACAATGTTAAAACTCCCTCTTTCATTTGCATCTCCCATGCCCTTCTTTCTTCTCCATATGATGTAGCTCCAAATTGCCTATAGTGCACACAATATTGAAGCAAAAGCCCAACATGGTGATAATGCTATGAGAGTATTAGAAGATGTGATTTTAGCATGAGAGATGGAGCAAAAAATTAAAAACTAGGGACTAGAAATGAGAGGAAGAATGCTCATTTTATAGTCAATATGAGAGATGAGAGCATTGGAATTGTCACCTTGGATATGTGACATGGCAAGAGATTCCTTGGAGAATCGATGATGCATATGACACAAGATGCCAAGTGTAGGATTTTATGACACTAGGAAGTCAAACTTGGCTAAAGATGGAAGAGAATCTATGACATGTCATATGACACCTCAAACCCACTTAAAGCAAAGAATCTATGACAATGGAAGCCAAATATGGATGTGCATAAGAGAATAAGAATATATCAATTATGACATATCTTAGCCAAGTGTCAATGGAGAATCCACAAGGTGTCACACCCATGTGTCATGATGATGTCAATAGTATGTGGAATATTTGAATTAAAAATCCATCATTCCCCACAAATAGAAATTAGTGAAAATTAAATTAATGGAGGAAAATATGACTTAGGGAATTAATAATTCCCATGGTTTGTGAATAGTGAACCAATTAATTAATAAAATATCAATTAATTGAGGAGGTTAGTTAGGAAGAATAATTAGTAATGACATAGGATAAAATTATGGGTTATTTAATCCTATAGAGAAAATCAGTAGATGATTGGCCAATTTGATTTGATAAGTGTGATAGTAACCTTTGATGAAATGTGATGATAATGGAGATTGACTAGGATGATGATGGATAGACCAAAGCCATGGTCAAATTTATTGATTGATAGAAATTGATAACATGCCAAGGACACATGACATGAATTAAAGATATGTAACATTTAATTAACATTGTAAATGCTATAGGATCGAGATTGACTAATAGGTTTGATCATAACAACATTGGCAGAAATTCTCAATGTTATTAAATGGTTGATAATGCTATGATCTGACACTGAGAGACTTGATAATGTCAAAGATAAGATGATGTGAATGAGCATTTGACCTAGCACTAAGAGCCATGACAGTACTAAGGTCATGTTGATAAAATTTAATAGATTGGTAGGTTTCTAGGGCACTGAAATTAACAAAAATGCCTAGGATTGGATAGATTATGATAGATTTTAGATATTTGACACATTCTAGGCTGATTAAGACTTATTTTGGTTGATTCTGGGTTGATTTGGGATGATTTCAAGTTGATTTGAAATGGTTTTGAGATGATTTAATATGATTTCAAGTTTATTTGATATGATTTATGATGATGTTGAAATTTATGTAAAAGAGAATATAAATGATAATAGACACTATTGAGATATGATCAAGTTGGCCAAAAGATCAAAGTTAGTGGAATGAGAAAATGGGATGAATTATTATGAAAAGTGATGTTGATTCAGGGGCTCAAGAGTATTTTCAATGGTTAGCACTCAAGATAGTGACCAAATAATGAAAATGATAGCTCAATTTTTTCACAATGAAGATAGAAATCCAACACAATAGATGGTTTGTAAATCAGAGTTGAAACACAAAACTTATGGCCTCCAGAGTGCAACATAGGGGATCCAAGAGCAGTTCTAGGCATTTAACTACCCCAAGTGCACTCAAAACCCACCCAAGTGTGCCAAGTGCACACTTGGTAAGTCCAAGTGTGCTAGGATAGTACTAAGTGCACCCATGGTGCACTTCAGAAGCCCAACTACACTCTAAAAGTGTAGACTGGGCCCTAGAAGGCTCTAGGGGCCAAAAATAGCCTGATTGGAGTCAGAATGACCTAAAATTTTGTGTGCATACCCAAAATGGTGGAAAGAGGTCAGAACATGAGTTAAATTAGTAAAACATGGTCACATTTGGTCAAAATTAGTCAAAAAAAGGTCAGACCAAGGCTGGACTAGGTGGAAAGCCCTAGAAGGTTGACAAACAATGTAGGATGATGCAAGAATATAGGAATGAAAGATGAAGATGATTTAGTGTATTGAAACACATGATCATGGTGGTGAATGAAGATATAAATAAAAGAAGACCAAAGAGATGAGATAAGGACCAGTTAGAATGAGGTGGAGACTTTTTCTTTCAAAAAGTGCCCTATATATCAAATGGAGCTTCATTTTGATGAGATCGTAAATGCAAACCATTTTTTAGCATCTGCACATAAGAGTTGTGTGATGTATGATATGTTTACAAGTGCCTTATTTTCTAAATAGATTTTACATTTCTTGATGTATAAAATATTAGAGTCATCTTGTTTGGGTCCATGTATCATATCTATTTTTAGAATTACTTTTCCCATGAAGTTTTATTGTATTTTAGCCATTATAAAAAAAAATCCCCTAGTAGGTGGCAACTCAGTCATATGCTTTCCTAGCTATGGCTCATATAAAACTAAAGATGGTTTATAGAGGGAAGAATATGAGATCATATGTAAGGGAAAACCTAGATATTCCTTTGTATACAGAATTACCAAAGGTTGGTAAGAAGAATTTTCCTAAGAAGAAGGGAGAAACTAGTCATGCATAGAAACCCAGAGATATTCTTTAGTACTGGCCTATAGTTGAGAAAGAAGCCTTGTCCCATAGCTCTAAATCTAAGAATACAAGGCTTCTAGGTAATCTTTTCACTACACCTTTTCATGAATGTCATCGTTACAAAGACAAAATGGTATCATTCATGGGGGATATTTCTTTTAGATCAAGTGATTTAGGAGGAATAAATCACCATCTCAAACCTAGAAGTATTCAATAAAGTAGATGTCACCCTTGCCATGTTCCTTTCATTGAGAGAAACCTCATTGATTTGAGTGACCTTTTAGAATCATAAACAACAACCATAGATCTTGATGATTGGTTTACTGAAGTAGAGATTCTTAGAAAAAAGGTTGCTGAGGAGAATGCCACATGCATACATTTGGAGAAGGAGAAGGAACATATTACCATAAATACTCTCATTAAGAGAGATAACCTACTTAGGAGAATAGTTACCTTGTAGGAATAGAATAAGAAGTTAGAAGATAAGTCTATTTCCTTACATTCGGATCTATTTGGGGATAGTGGAGAGATAAGATCCAAAGTTCATGAATATGAGAAGGTTTTGCAAGAAAAGGAGAATCTAGTAGTTGTGCAAATCCAACCATATAAACCTATTAGACAAGATAGTGAAACCAAAGTGATTGATCTTATCACTAAGACCATTGATAAGGGTAAATAGAAAGTAATTGGTGTCAAAATAAATGAACTGGTAGTTACATCCAAAAATGTCCCTACCATATCAAAATTAGATATATAATTGGAGAAATATAGGAAGGAGAGAGAGGATCTAGCTAAGGAGCATGAGAAGATAGAAAATGAAGCCCAATCAATAGAAACAAGGAAGAATATTTAGTTTCTAACTTCTACTTCTAGTTTAAATACCAACCAAAATCAACCCTCATTAGGAATTCCTTCTACTACACATTGTGGTCCCATAGTAAATAATACCACTACTTCTCAACCTGGCCCATCTTCTTCTTCTACCATAATAACACATTAGGCTAGTAATCAACCAGGAAAAATAAATATTTAGAACCAAGTTTTAGGATCAAGTTCTGCTAGTGTTGTAGGTTTTACAAAAAGACCCATGTACATGGATAGGACAAATATCTTTCCTAAGTATCCCTAGTTATCCAAACCCTATTTCAATGATTTAAGGGAGATGTCTACAATTTTTTCTAGGAATAATGCTACCAATGGTGAAGAACACCTTAGAAAGTTAAAAGACATATTGAATGATTATGAAGTTGAGCATGAAGATGTGGTCATGAAATTAGTTATACATTCCCTTAAAAAAGATACTAGAGATTGGTTCAAGAGGTTGCCTAATGATAGTATTAGCTCATGGGATGACTTAGACAAGCTTTTCAATGAGAAATATGGTGATAACACAATTTCAAGTTTTGTGTTAAATGATTTCTACAACATTAAGAATAATTTTAATGAATCCAATTTTGATTTCAATGTGAGATTTTAGCAAGGGATGTATAAGTTGTTTCAAGTAAAAAGACTAGGTGAAGATGTGTGCCTTACAACTTATTTTAATACATTTTATAGAAATATGGAATATACTCTAAGAGATAAGGATCCTAGAACATTGAGGGATTCTTATAGGATGCCTATCAATACAAAGAAAAATAGAAAAGCATATGGAAAGCTTGGGAGAAGAGGTGACTAAAAGCATTTCAATCCTCATGGCAAAGAAAAGGAAGGTGATAAGCCTACTACAAGAAAGAAGATCGAGGATGATAAGGTGGACTAGATGTTAACAATACTGAAGAATATGGAGCCTCAAGTAGGAAATACCCACAAGGAAAATACTAGAGATAAGCCATAGTTTAATCATTTAAGTAAGCAAAATAAGATGCAAAATTTCCCTTATACCACCCAATGGAAAGATGGGAAACCTATTGTCCCTCATACCAAAAATGTTGGTGAAAATATTACCTTTGACCCTTTTCAAAAGGCATCTTTCATAATGGTTGATGACCCTCAATGGTGTATGATTTGTTAGTTATCTCACTCACTAGATTATTGTGCTTTTGCATTATCTATTTCTACTAGCCAAGGTAAAAGTGAGGAATAATCTGATCATGAGAATCAAAATGAAGATGCCAGATGTAACATGTTTGAGTCATGTTATGATGATGTCTCTAATTGTGGTGACAATGATGATGACATTCAAGGAAGAAGATAGTTCCACAATGCAGTACACTAGTAGATCTTCTTAGATAAAGATGAAGAGGAGGACACAACTTGCAATGTGGTCACATCAAAGGATGAGGTGATTTTGAGAATGCCTACTAAGGAATAGATTAATGAAATCACAACAAATATGGTGGCCCAAGCACAAACTAGAAGTATGGCATAAAACATTGAAGAAGATTGATCCAAAAAAGGTAGAAGTAAATAAATCAAAGTCTAAATCTAATGTCAAGGTTAAAACTATGAGTAAAACTTGGGAGCCAAAAAGGGGTGATGTTGCAACTGATCTTAATGTCCAAAGAAATGATAGTGAAAGAGAAATGGAGAAGTCACTAGTGGACAATACTTTGAATAAGAAGTAGAAGATTTAGAATATTACAATGATGGGGACACAACCCAAGCATAGAATGGACACAATAGGAAAGGGGAAAATTTTATTAACTATGTAAATATTCTAATACATTTAGTACAGAGAAAATAGACTTCAAAGCATGCCCTAAGGGCTTACAACAGTATAAGTCTGGAGATAATTTCTCCTTTTAGTACCTCCTCTCAAACTCCACTCTGAACTGCCTTTTACAATGCCAGAAATGTTCTTAAATAGACCCCAAAGGGGTAAGGATTAGGAATGCATTCTAGAAAGTGCTAGTTGGCATCCACTAACCAAGTAGAGGGCTCCAAAAGTCGCGTTAGAAGTCGGCACAAAACTAGAAGAATCCAGAAACGGTAACCAAAATTTTGAGAGGCATAACTTTTGAACCGTAGCTTTGATTGACAAACCATTTACATTTCTAGAAAGCTCTTGAAGCGCTCTATAGCCTATAGATGAGCTTTTCTCATCCCCCATTTTTTGACCCTATTTGAGGTCATTTAATGCCCCTAACTGACTTTGAGGCATTCTTAGGATGTTTCCAAAAACCAAAAAATTGAGATAACTTTCAAACCATGGGGCATTTTGACCTGATTCTTTTTTGGAATGCTCTAAATTACAATGACAATCATCTAACCAATTTACACCTTATAGTTCACCAAAATGATGGCTCAATTACATACTCCTATTTTTTTTACATTTACATGTATCCCAAGGTGATTAAGAACTCTAACCCAAAACACTGATAGTGGAACTGTGAGAGTTGGACCCTTTATTTGACCCAAATGGGTATCCAAAAATGAAAACACATGAAACAAAAACTAAGTCTAAGTACTTTTCTTTGGGTGACATAGGATTGCCCTTATACCTCTGGATGCTCCTACATTAGATGCCCAGGGTAGATTGGAAAGTGACCCTGTCACTTTATGAATGGTAGAGGAAATTCCAAATGGGAAACCTCAGCTACTGATATCCAAGTTGAGTCCTCTATCGGCCATCCTTTCCACTTGACCAAATACTCTTCATACTGCCTATTTCTGGTACTCCTACCCACATGACTATCCAAAATCTCCTCTATCTCCTCCTTCTTAGAAGTAGGAATTGGACATGGCTCTAACATCAGCTCCTCATCTACACCATCATCATGATACTTTGTTAAGTCTGCAATGTTGAAAATAGGAGAAATGTGAATACCATCTGGAAACTCTACTTCATATGCATTTCTTGAGTCATGTTTCTTCAAAACAATTTAGGGGCCAAATTTCTTCATTTTCAGCTTGTTGTAAGTACCGGTTGGAAATCTTTATTTTCTTAAGTGTACCATGACGACATCCCCTACTTGGAATTCCTTATGTATTCTCCTTTGATAAACCCTAGCTTTATACTGTTGGTTCATCTTGGTAATGTGTGCCTGGACCTCCTCATGTAGATGCTTGATATGTTTCGCAAATTCTTCAGCTTTAGCACTTGTCCTCTCCCCTTGCTCTATCTTAATTTTGGTGCAGTCTTGGGGTTACTTCCATATACAATTTGGAATGGTGATCTACTAGTACTCTTGTTTATAGAGTTATTGTAAGCAAACTCTACTTGTGGTAGAATCAAATCCCACCCCTTGGGCTTATCCCCAACTAAACATCTCAGTAAATTGCCCAGACTTCTATTTACCACTTCAGTCTATCCATCAGTCTGCGGGTGATGTGTAGAACTAAAGTTCAAGTCTATTCTCAACTTCTTCCACAATGTTCTCCAGAAATACCCCACAAATTTAGTATCTCTGTCAGAAACTATACTCCTTGGGAGACCATGTAATCTTACCACCTCTCTGAAAAACAAGTCTGCAATATGGACAGCATCATGAGTTTTGTGGCATGGAATGAAATGTGCCATTTTGGAGAACCTATTAACCACCAAAATACTGATTCATTACCCCTTTGTGTCCTCGACAATCCAAGAACAAAATCCATACTTATGTCCTCCCATGGCTTTGATGGAATAGGCAATGGCTGATATAGTCTAGTATTGTGACTAAATCCCTTGGCCACTTGACAAATTTGGCAATTTTGTACAAACTCCTTCACATCCTGTGACGTTTGAGGCCAAAAATAATGTTCTTTGAGAATGGCAATGGTCTTATCTTGACCAAAATGTCCTATCATCCCTCCACTATGTTTCTCCTTAATCAAATTTTCCCTCATGGAACTCCTTGGAATGCACAACTGATTGCCCTTGAACAACATACCATCCTAAATCAAATAGTCTAGCCACCTGGTTGTATCTGCAGCAACAGGCTCTTTACAAGCTTTCCATGCTTCAGAAAAATTAGGATCCTTAGGGTAAAAATTCTTGAGTTCATCAAACCCAACTACTTCAACCTGCATTACTGTAAGAAACAACTATCTCCTACTTAGTGCATCTGCAACCCTGTTAGATTTTCCACTTCTATGCTTCAACACAAATGTATAGCTCTACAAGAACTCTACCCACTTCATATGCCTCTAATTCAATTTACCTTGGCTATTTAGGTATTGTAATGCCTGATGATTAATATACAAAAAAAATTCCTTTGGCAATAAATAATGCCTCAATTTCTTTAAGGCCTGAACTATTGCATAGAAATCTTGATCATAAACAGAATACTTTTTTTTCACATCATTCAATTTTTCACTAAATTTGCAATAGGCTTACCTTCTTGGCTCAATACAACTCCAATAGCACTACCACTAGCATCACAATCCACCTAGAACACCTTTCTAAAATATGGAAGTGCCAACACAAGTTTTTCTGTCACCTTCTTCTTGAGCAATTCAAAACTTCTCACAGCTGCCGTAGTCCATTTGAACTCTTTTCTATCCCCTCTTATTGTGTTAGTCAGGGGTGCACAAATGCCACTAAAATTCTTAATCACCTTCCTGTAAAAACTAACCAGACCATGAAATGATCTTACCTCAGTAGCAGACCTTGGAGTAGGCCATTCTAAGATGGCTTTTACATTCTCTGAATCCATTTTGAGACCTTCTGGTGATATAACAAACCCCAAGTAGACTAATTCCTTTTTAGCAAAGGTACACTTCTTCAGATTAATTAACAGTTTCTCTTCCCTCAACCTTTCAAGGACACTAAAAATATGCAATAAATGTTCTTCCAAAGTCTTGCTGAAAATTAAAATATCATCTAAATAAACAATAACAAATTTTCCCAAAAACTTCTTAAGTACCTCATTCATAAGCCGCATGAAGGTGCTCAGGGCGTTTGTCAATCCAAAGGGCATGACTAACCACTCATAAAGACCCTCCTTGGTCTTGAAGGTAGTTTTCCACTTGTCTCCTTCTCGTATCTATATTTGATGATAGTCGCTCTTGAGATCTATCTTTGTGAAGTACTAAGCTCCACTCAAGCAATCCATAAGATCATCCATTCTTAGCAAAGGAAATCGATACTTGATGGTTATCTTATTTATAGCTCGAGAGTCTGTACACATTCTCCACTCTCCATCTTTCTTTGGTGCCAATATTGCAGGTACTCCACATGGACTTAGGCTCTCAAGAATTAAACCCTTCCTCAATAACTCCTGAACCTGTCTGTTTAGCTCCTCATTTTCAATAGGAGTCATCCTATGAGCAACCTTATTAAGAAAACTAGCTCTTGGGATTAAATCTATCTAATGACTGATTTGCCTTGTGGGTGGCAATCCTTCTGTAACATTATCAGAGATGATATCTCCAAACTCACCTAGTAAATTTGAAACTTCAAGTGGTATTTCACTACTACCTTCTTTATCTTTCCTAGGAATCAAAGCATAGCACATACACTGATGTTTCATGCCATCT
Organism: Cupressus sempervirens; assembly: GCA_028749045.1. Taxonomy (NCBI): domain Eukaryota; kingdom Viridiplantae; phylum Streptophyta; class Pinopsida; order Cupressales; family Cupressaceae; genus Cupressus; species Cupressus sempervirens. The sequence continues at coordinate 151,601,444 of CM053793.1, read as the reverse complement.
AAAAAATTCCTTCCATCAACAAGACAAATCCTAGCACTACTATATACCTTTTCACCTTCCTTTTTCATGGGCTTCAGTTTGTGGAAAACTCCATCCTTTGTTAGATAGTATGTGTTTGCATGGCCATCATGTACTACATGCCTATCAAACTACCATGGTCTACCCAATAATAGATGGAAAACATCCATTGGAATAACATCACAGAGAAATTCATCATGGTAACTCCCAATTTTGAACTTCACTAAACATTGTTCACTTACTAGGACCTTATGATCATCTTTCACCCAAGAAATCTGATAGGGTTGGGGGTGTTTCTCCCTGTTGAGCTTCAGCTTAGAGACCATCTCCTTTGATACCAAGTTATCAGTGCTACCACCATCAATGATCACGTCACAACATTTATCCTCACACTTGCACCTGGTATGGAATAAACTCCTCTTTTTTCTTGGTTCAATCTCACCACTTAGTAGGACCCTTTTATTTACTAAAGTCTCTCCTCTTTCTACATCCTCTGAATGTGATGATTGGACATCCTCATTCACATGAGCAACCCTAGCTTGACCCTCAGCTCTCCTATCTGTCCTTCCTTGTCATTGAGGGCATTCAAAGGCATGATGACCTTCTTCATTGTAATGGAAATAGGTACCACAAAATCCTCCTCTTCCTTTTCCACATCCTCTACCTCTTCCTCTCTAATTTCCAAAGTCTTGATCACGGGAGCGGTTAAAACCCTCATTCCTCTGGTTCCTGCTAGTACCCACATCTTCATTTTTTTTTTGGGTTTCATTTCGGCCTCCAGATGACCTACCACTACCCCTTTCTCCTTGAACATGCCCTCTTTGTCTCCCTTCAAACGTCTTATTTAGATTCTCTTCAACTTGTAGGGCAAATTGGTATGCCTCTTCAGTGCTGGTCATTCTTACTAAACTTAATTCCTCCTGGATGCTAGGTCACAACCCACTAATATAATGAGAAAACTTCTCCTTATTTTCTTTTTCATGCCCCACTCTAATCAGAAGTCGATAAAACTTCTCTATATATTCCTGGACTGATTTTCTTGCTTGCTTTAATCCATGCATCTTCTTAAACAAATCAAGCTCATAGTCAACAAGAATGAGCTACTTCTTTAGTTTGTCCACCATGCGATCCCACCTTGTGATTTTCTCCTTTCCTCTTCTATTTCTTTCCAATTGAACCTCTTGCCACTAGATTTTGGCATCTCCTTTTAGTTTGGCCTTTGCAAAATTAACCCTATCTAGATCCCTCATATCCTCATACTCAAAGTACTCTTCTAGTTCATTGATCAAGTCGATCAACTCATCTGTTTTCAGATTTCCTAAAAATACACCCACATCAATTGTAGGTCTTTTCCCAAACTTAGTAATGGCCCTAAAAAGCCTCTCCTCTACCTAATTCAGAACTTTTGCATCAACTTCCCCTTCTAGTCCAATTTTTTCTTCTTCATTATCGTCCTCACTTTCGTCACCTGCAGTAACATTTCTTCCTCTACGAAGCTCCTCCTGCAACACTTGTACTTGCCTTTGGAGGGCTCTAACCTCCTCAAGATTAATAGCTCTAGCCCTTCCACCATTCTTTTTTCATGGAGGCATCTTCTTAACTCAATCCCACAACCACACAGTCTTGGTGCAAACTGCCTCCCAGTCGGCACTCTATCTACACACTTAGGAAAACCAGCTCTGATACCACTTGATGGGGACACAACCCAAGCACAAAATGGACACAACAAGAAAGGGGAAAATTTTATTAACTATGTAAATATTATAATACATTTAGTATAGAGAAAATAGACTTCAAAGCATGCCCTAAGGGCTTACAATAGTATAAGTCTGGAGATAATTTCTCCTTTTAGTACCTCCTCTCAAACTCCACTTTGAACTGCCTTTTACAATGCCAGAAATATTCTTAAATAGACCGCAAAGGGTTAACGATTAGGAATAAATTCTAGAAAGTGCTAGTTGGCATCCACCGACCAAGTAGAAGGCTCCAGAAGCCACATTAGAAGTTGACACAAAACTAGAAGAATCCAAAAAATGTAAATGAACTTTCGAGAGGCATAACTTTTCAACCGTAGCTCCGATTGACGAACTATTTACATTTTTGAAAAGCCCTCAAAGCACTCTATAGCCCTATGGACCAGTTTCACTCATCCCCCATTTTTTTGCCCTATTCAAGGTCATTTAATGCCCCTAACCTGACTTTGAAGCTGTTGGTGTTTGAAAACGTTACCCATTTCCAATTACCCTGCTGAGAACAAAGCACGTCTAGGGGCAGCTAACTCCCATTTTCAACACATCCATTCAGACACCAGGCCAACTATAAGGCATGACCCTTCTTCTACTTTAGGCTCTGCAAAACCTAGGTGGGTAGACTTGTAGATTCTTTATATGGTACCAGTTATCAAAGCATACACTAAATCTATTAAGCAGATTGAAACCCCTAATATCTCCTAATGGCTTATGAAACAACACAGATTCTACAATAGCTAGGTGCAAACATATATTATTCATAAACTGAGTGAGGGTTTAAACTTTAATGTCTACTTCAACATGAAGGGAAAATGATTGATTTATATTGAGAAAAGACAGCATGTCCAATATGCAACAAAAACTTAATGATCCTACAAATGACCACTGCCTTATCCATTAGGGCAATCCTATACTCCAGAATTATGCATCCTTGAACATCACTCAACATATGGCATATGTAGAAACATTCATGTTCGGTCTGTTCACCTTATGAATCAGACAACAACATCCGATATAACCCCATACTTTCACACATCCTTCTCAACGAATCTGCAACCCTGTCTGAAACCACAAGCAATTATATGACTCCTTGAGTCAAAGGCAAGCAAACCTCAAACATACAATTGGGCAATTGCAAATAGGTTCAAGATCTTTGTTCTTGAACATATAAAATTACAAATTCAACAAGAAAGGAGACAGAATTATATTGAAATTCAAAACCTTCTGCACATTGTATTTATCTCCTTGAAATAAGTACATTAGGAATGCATAAAACAAGATATAAGATCGCACTACTATATCAGAACTATCTATGAGATCCATATGCTGTACATACGAGATATGTTGGGTGTGTGACTTTCACAGCCTGAGCAGAGCTCAAAGAACTAGAAAAAGAAAACCAACCAACAACCTTTTTTTTAGAGAAGAAGACAGAATATGTATGGAGAAGGCAATTCCCGGATTTGATTTGCAATTGACACTTGTCTATCTGGAAAACCTTCTTAACAGGTTAAAACAACTCTTTAATCTTTCCCCTCAACTGGTGAATCAAATCTTTTCATTTTACCTCTAAAGAGCATCAAATATCTCAGTAACCTAATGATGAAATAATGTAACTGATTTTCATTAAAAAAAAAAAAATCAATGTAAAAAGTGAAAATTAGTTCACAGTGACCTCCAAAATGCAAGAAAACTGTTGAGAGTTGATTTTTCTCCATATTCAGATCTCGAAAAGCTTTTAAAATTGCCTTCTAACCAATGTTGATGCTCCAGAATCAAGTATGCTCATTCTGTCGCCAATGTCCCAAGAAACACAAATTGACCTATAACTCAAACTGGTGAGCACCTGTGCAAGAACCAACCTCAAATTCGGAAAATTCAGATCTTCCTGGTTTCGATGGTATATCAGAGTGCCCAATTTGGTTAAAAATTGCCCCAGATATTGCCTTTTGAAAATCTCAGTCCTGTTTATGACTTCCATGTAGTTTTGCAAAAAATTTAACTTTTATATAGTTTCAAACTATATGATAAATGAAAATTTATTTAAAAAATCTACCCCAGGTGATCTTTTAGAAAAAAAATTTAAAAAATAATTTTTTAAAACCTTTGAAAATTCCACCATATGTTTCACTCGGGTCAAACTTGGTTTGACCATATCGCCATGTGTCACGTGCTGATTCGCTGATTTGACTCTTGCCGAATTCCTGAGTTTTTCAGCGACCTCGCTATGTCGCTAGCCGGATTTTTTGAGATTTTTCGGCAAGCGACATTAGCGACTTGCCAAATTTTTGACTTTTTCGGCTGCCTATAAGCTACTGATGTCATCATTTGGGCATGCATTTTCTTTCAAAATTTACTTCATTCCTTCTAGCTGACTGGGACCCACGTGCACCTACCTTGCTTTTTCAAAATGCTTTGCCTTGTTAACACTATATGTTTGAGTGCAAAAGCAAATAAAGACTAAAAATACTTCCCACCTGCTCAATGTGGGATAATGTTCCTCAATGGTTCTTTCTCTTTGTGTTTGTTGTGATTGCTAAATGCATGAGTTTTCTTTTGTTGCATATGTGTGAGTTGTTCCAGCTCCTTTGGCATGAGTTTCTTATTCCAAACGTGAAGCTCCATCTTGCTGGTCGTTTTTGCTATGAATCTACAGACTTTTCATTGTAATGGTCATTTCTTATGCACAAGGTCATTTAAAATGAGCTCCCCCCTTCTAAAAAACATGATACTGTTGTTGGAGGAAGCCATGGGCTTCAAAAATGTGGATACATGCTTCCTTGAGCTTTGTTTCAGCAGCAAATTTGTTCATTTTTCTGAAAAATGTGGATGCTTCTTCCTTTGTCGATGTTTGTTGCTATCCTCTTTATTTTCTCCAGACATGGAGCACATCTTTTATGTTGAAAACTACCTCTCAGCTGCAACTTTCAAATTGAGACTACAATGTGGGAGAGAGCAACCTTTTTGCAATCTTTTCCTTAATTCAATGTGCAAACTCACAACAAAAAGTTTCATTGTGCTTATGGATTTTAATTGATGTGGAAATTTCTTGATTAATACTATCTTTTGAATCTGTCGGCAAATCAGCATCATATTGTGATCCTCTAAACCTCTTTAATGGAACACTTTCCAAATTCTCTCTTTCTTGAATCTTCACATGCTCCTTGTGTTTTGCTTTTAAGACACCATTTCCACCATTTACTTTGTCATAATATTGAATCATATGCATAATGATCATCAATTCATTATTTTAAACTCACTTTTAATCAATTATACAAATTGTGAATTAGTGTCTGGAGGCCTGCCGGTTGTAATTAAAACTTGATCCAATCAAGTTACCAAGCCATGAAAACTGGCATGAGTGTTCAATCCTACATACTCTATCACACTGCAAATTTTCAACCCATGATGGATTCCCAGTCAAGAGATTTTAATTGCCGAACATCCATACTTCAATTACTCTGCAGGCAAACAATGTTAAAAACATAAACTGGGCTCGGGTTCGGCATTATAAACTTGGTTATTGATCACTTGGGGTTGTGAAAACTAGGATATAAGTTCTTTGCCATGAAGAGAATATAATTCCATGTTTTGGGCTCATGAAAAATCACAGGGCACATTTGGTGAATTTCCAAAAACAGGCACTTGGAAATTTTAACTGAGAAATGTGTCAAAAAGTAATTTTTAGCAAATGTACAGACGTAAGAAAGTATGCAAATGGATTTGTCATGACTTGGGAACTGGAATACTTCAAGGATTTTTAGGACACAACACAATGGTACAATCCATTTAGGCTAGCCAATCACAGGATCAAATTTATAACATGCCGAACAGGGGTATGGATCAATCTGGATACCTTAGCCATAACAAAACAATGCAAACTGGGTTTTTGATCATGTTAGCAAACTGATCAAATGGATTCAACATGATCTCAAAATTGGAACATATGAAGTGTCTTACCCCTAGAACACAATGCCAAAATAATTTTTTCATTTGGGTCAATTGGGTCAAAGATATGATTGGTCGAACAGGGCTTCCCAGAATTGTGAACAACTAGTCAAATGCACAGAACAGTAAATGACCAACTTTGGGGGGTGCAAAACCTAGTCAAACGGATTTGAAATGACTTAAAAATTGAAACATAGGTTCTTTGTTATACATACTAAAAATCCCCAAAGTGGCTAGTCATGACACAGTCCTAGGTAAAAAATATTTAGATGCAAACTGGGCCTCTGATTGCTATTTGACACTTGGGCAGAATTGCAAATTTTGACACTAGCTCAAAATGGGACTTCGCAGAATGGTTTGAAATGTCATTTTAACTTCATAGAACACATAGATGCACTAAATGAAGGTGTTAGAAACATTAAACACCTCTTAGGCCTCAGACTGACAACCAGGTACAATCTCATTTAAAAGCATTTAAGGGCTTGATTTTTTTAATGGTTCTCAAAATTGACCATGCAATTTTTAGTCCCAATAGTGGCTCTATTTGGGGATGCATGTCCGTTGTGGGTATGACAAGATTTCATATCTCTGGGAGAAGCAGACCACACACCTGAATAGCAAAAACTTCCTCTCAAACAGCTTTATTGAAAATAGGAAAACTACTCTTAACTATGTACAAGTGATGGCTACAGGCCATTGAAAAGTTTCAAAACTTTTTACCTCTGTCAAATACCTGATTCTCATTCACATCTCCCTGAGGTAAACTGAAATTTTCATTATCATTTGTTTCACCCAACGTATCAACATTTGCAATTAGCTCAATAGGCAAAACAAAACTATCATCATCTTCATAGTGTGTATAAAAATAAAACCTACTTTCTTCATCTTGCTCACTATGAAAAAATGGATCAGCATGACCATAACAACTGATATCAAACTGAAACTGATCACTACTTATTGAATCATGGATTCTTTTAACCGGAAATGCAAAAGCTTGGTACTCTATTTCGTTCAACGAGTTACATGGAGCAGATTGTAACTCACCTTGTGCTTCCATAAATGAAGAGTATGTGAAATCTGATCGTTGCCTACTTGCAACCATGTTACACTTTGAATCAGATTTATCCTTTGCTGAAACCTCTTCACACTCAAAACATTGATTAGTCACCATATATGAAAATTCATTCTGAAAGTGTTGATCTAGACTATGCTGATCACTATCATTTTCTTCATCAAACTGAATGTCGGAATACACCTTGAACTCATCTTTACAAGACTTATCAGCACATGAAGAAATTCTATAATCTGATTGACAACCTTCACTATTTTCCTCCTCATCATATGAAAAATCAAAACTTATTATAGCATAACCAGCATGGAAAGAATCTGAAACAACATTAAACTTCCCTTCATTAACATAATCAACATTCAACAAATCGTCATGTGCAAAGACATTTGAGGTACTGTCATCTACACCTCTAAAATCTGATAAGGATTGTTCAGATTCTAGATCTTTTTCTACATCAAACTTTGGGGAATTGATTTGACTGAGTGAGAAAGTATTATGAGAGAACATATGAAGATCCTTAGAGATACTTATGTGCTTTTCAAACTCACGAGGCAACAAAATAGAGATTTCATCATAACTCAAGAAGACTGCCCCACAAATCTTCTCCTGGCTGTGATTGCCATCTGGATAACATGAAGAACTTACAACAGTAGGATCCTTAGTGTAACAATCTGGAAAATCAGAATTATTACAACATTCTTTCTTATCATGGCAATCACTGGATGTACTGTTGTTACAACTTTCTTCAACTTCATATGTACTGTAACTTAATTTATCTTCTCTTTTATATCCATCCTTTTCATGCTGATCGCTATTACCTGATTCATTAACATTTGAATCCACCTCTTCACAATCGGAAGACAGATTATCTTGCTCTATGGACTCATTGTATTCATTACTACCTTGACTTTTAGCACACTCAATATCATCAAGAGACATAATATGAAATCTGTAATCATCATCTTCCATCTCCTGAATGAATCTTTCAATTTGTAAAAACTTTTGTAATCTTATAGGTGCTGGCCAATTGGCTGAATCGGGTACTAGAACATCAAGGAAAACACTAGGCAGTGAAGATTCCTTAGGTCTACAATGAAAAGGCATCTTACTGATTACTGACTTAAGCCTTAAATAACATTATTCGACACTTAGACCTTGAGTACTACCTACTTTAGTTCTTATAATATTGATAATCCTTTTGTAAACCATTGTATTCAACATAGCAATGTTATTATTCATAGTTTCTAGACTCTCAGAATTTGGCAACTTAATCTCAGATCTGAGATCTGACTCCAGATCTAACTCCATTATAAAACAAAATTTCTACCTCTTCTTTCTAGTGCTGAAAATCACTGAATAGAGGCAACTTTTTTAAACACTTGACTTCCATGAAAAGAAGCATGAAAACCAAAATACCTCCAATGCTGATGCTGAACTTCGATCTGCTGATTTGGCACAGGTGCAAGACTAGAATTCCTTCACACCACTAATCAAACTTTGTAGAGTCGCCACCTCTTTGCAAGAGGAATAAAATAATCACTGCTTTGATCTACTTTTACATTTCAATTATTTATAACAGCAGATTGCAACCAGCACTTAAAAACTTATCAAGAATTTGAAACTCCTTTTTAAGAAATTACCAAAAGCTTAGATCTGCCCATACAACTGAAAGTTCTTCAAAATTTTGCAATGAAATCAACTAGGAACAAACTGGTACAGAGATTTGAGAGTCACCACTCACACTTGGTGAGAAATAAAACCTAATTTGTCACTTGACAAATCTGAACCAGACCTTCAATGTAGGAGAAACTTGTAGATCACTGACATCCTGAAAAGAATTTACACTTTATAAATGAATTCTTGACTCTGAAACTTTCTCAACAGTATTGGAAAACTAGACTGATTGAAGATAGACCTATGACAGTCATAGAACACAATTTTCATCCAATTTTACAACCTACTGCTGATCATGAATAAAGCTTAACTAGGGAACATGAAACTTCAACAAAGAAAAGGGAACACATCTTGCTCTAGATTTGCTATATCCAATCTGTTTCATGGTAGAGATTTTTATTCTTTCTATATGCAACTCCCCAGCAGAGTCACCATTTTGTTGGTGACTCAGATGGGCAAAATCCAACTGAGAGTAGGACTGAAATTTTCAATGAACACCAGAGATTCTTGTCCTTTCAAAAAAATGGATTGCCATCTTATCTCCCCAGCGGAGTCGCCATTTTGTTGGTGACTCGGATGGGAAAAATTCAACCGAGAGTAGGACTGAAATTTTCAATGAACACCAGAGATTCTTGTCCTTTCAACAAAATGGATTGCCATCTTATCTCCCCAGCGGAGTCACCATTTTGTTGGTGTTTGAAAACGTTACCCATTTCCAATTACCTTGATGAGAACAAAGCACATCTACGGGCAACTAACTCCCATTTTCAACACATCCATTCAGACACCAGGCCAACTATAAGACATGACCCTTCTTCTACTTCAGGCTCTGCAAAACCTAGGTGGGTAGACCTGTAAATTCTTTATATGGTACCAGTTATCAAAGCATACACTGAATCTATTAAGCAGATTGAAACCCCTAATATCTCCTAATGGCTTATGAAACAACACAAATTCTACAATAGCTAGGTGCAAACCTATATTATTCATAAACTGAGTGAGGGTTTAAACTTTAATGTCCACTTCAATATGAAGGGAAAATGATTGATTTATATTGAGAAAAGACAGCATGTCCAATATGCAACAAAAACTTAATGATCCTACAAATGACCACTGCCTTATCCATTAGGGCAATCATATACTCCAGAATAATGCATCCTTGAACATCACTCAACATATGGCATATGTAGAAACATTCATGTTCGGCCTGTTCACCTTATGAATCAGACAACAACATCCGATATAAACCCATACTTTCACGCATCCTTCTCAATGAATCTGCAACCCTGTCTGAAACCACAAGCAATTATATGACTCCTTGAGTCAAAAGCAAGCAAACCTCAAACATACAACTGGGCAATTGCAAATAGGTTCAAGATCTTTGTTCTTGAACATATAAAATTACAAATTCAACAAGAAAGGAGACAGAATTATATTGAAATTCAAAACCTTCTGCACATTGTATTTATCTCCTTGAAATAAGTACATTAGGAATGCATAAAACAAGATATAAGATCACACTACTGTATCATAACTATCTATGAAATCCATATGCTGTTCATACGAGATATGTTGGGTGTGTGGCTTTCACAGCCTAAGCAGAGCTCAAAGAACTGGAAAAAGAAAACCAGCCAACAACCTTTTTTTTAGAGAAGAAGATAGAATATGTATGGAGAAGGCAATTCTCGGATTTGATTTGCAATTGACACTTGTCTATCTAGAAAACCTTCTTAACAGGTTAAAACAACTCTTTAATCTTTCCCCTCAACTGGTGAATCAAATCTTTTCATTTTACCTCTCAAGAGCACCAAATATCTCAGCAACCTAATGCTGAAATAATGTAACTGATTTTCATAATTAAAAAAAACTCAATGTAAAAAGTGAAAATCAGTTCACAGTGACCTCCAAAATGCAATAAAACTGCTAAGAGTTGATTTTTCTCCATATTCAGATCCTAACAAGCTTTTAAAATTGCCCTCTAACCAATTTTGATGCTCCAGAATCAAGTCTACTCATTCTGTCGCCAATGTCCCAAGAAACACAAATTGACCTATAACCTGAACTTGTGAGCACCTGTGCAAGAACCAACCTCAAATTCGGAAAATTCAGATCTTCCCAGTCTCGATGGTATATCGGAGTGCCCAATTTGGTAAAAAATTGCCCCAAATATTGCCTTTTGCAAATCTCAGTCCTGTTCATGACTTCCATGTAGTTTTGCAAAAATTTTAACTTTTATATAGTTTCAAACTATATGATAAGTGAAAATTTATTTAAAAAATCTACCCCACATGATCTTTTAGAAAAAAATTTAAAAAATAATTTTTTAAAACCTTTGAAAATTCCACCATATGTTTCACTTGGGTCAAACTTGGTTTGACCATATCGCCATGTGTCACATGCTAATTCGCTGATTTGACTCTTACCGGATTCCTGAGTTTTTCAGCGACCTCACTATGTCGCTAGCCGGATTTTTTGAGATTTTTCGGCAAGCGACATAGCGACCTGCCAAATTTTTTACTTTTCTGGCCGCCTATAAGTTGCTGACATCATCATTTGGGCATGCATTTTCTTTCAAAATTTACTTCATTCCTTCTAGCTGACTAGGACCCACGTGCACCTACCTTGCCTTTTCAAAATGCTTTGTCTTGTTGACACTATATGTTTGAGTGCAAAAGCATATAAAGACTAAAAATACTTCCCACCTGCTCAATGTGGGATAATGTTCCTCAATGGTTCTTGCTTTTTGTGTTTGTTGTGATTGCTAAATGCATGAGTTTTTTTTTGATGCATATGTGTGAGTTGTTCCAGCTCCTTTGGCATGAGTTTCTTATTCCAAACGTGAAGCTCCATCTTGCTGGTCGTTTTTGCTATGAATCTACAGACTTTTCATTGTAATGGTCATTTCTTATGCACATGGTCATTTAAAATGAGCTCCCCCCTTCTAAAAAACATGATATTGTTGCTGGAGTAAGCCATGGGCTTCAAAAACGTGGATACATGCTTCCTTGATCTTTGTTTCAGTAGCAAATTTGTTCATTTTTCTGAAAAACGTGGATGCTTCTTCCTCTGTGGATGTTTGTTGCTGTCCTCTTTATTTTCTCCAGACATGGAGCACATCTTCTATGTTGAAAACTACCTCTCAGTTGCAATGTGGGAGAGAGCAACCTTTATGCAATCTTTTCCTTAATTCAATGTGCAAACTCACAACAAAAAGTTTCATTGTGCTTATGGATTTTAATTGATGTGAAAATTTCTTGATTAATACTATCTTTTGAATCTGCCGGCAAATCAACATCATATTGTGATCCTCTAAACCTCTTTAATGGAACACTTTCCAAATTCTCTCTTTCTTGAATCTTCACATGCTCCTTGTATTTTTCTTTTAAGAAACCACTTCCACCATTTACTTTGTCATAAGATTGAATCATATGCATAATGATCATCAATTCATTATTTTAAACTCACTTTTTATCAATTATACAAATTGTGAATTAGTGTCTGGAGGCCTCCCGATTGTAATTAAAACTTGATCCAATCAAGTTACCAAGCCACGAAAATCGGCATGAGTGTTCAATCCTGCATACTCTATCACACTGCAAATTTTCAACCCATGATGGATTCTCAGTCAAGAGATTTTAATTGCCGAACATCCATACTTCAATTACTCTATAGGCAAACAATGTTAAAAACATAAACTGGGCTCAGGTTCGGCATTATAAACTGGGTTATTGATCACTTGGGGTTGTGAAAACTAGGATATAAGTTCTTTGCCATGAAGAGAATATAATTCCATGTTTTGGGCTCAGGACGAATCACAGGGCACATTTGGCGAATTTCCGAAAACAGGCACTTGAAAATTTTAACTGAGAAAGGTGTCAAAAAGTAATTTTTAGCAAATGTACAGACATAAGAAAGTATGCAAATGGATTTTTCATGACTTGGGAACTGGCATACTTCAAGGATTTTTAGGACACAACACAATGGTACAATCCATTTAGGCTAGCCAATCATAGGATCAAAGTTATAACATGCCGAACAGGGGTACAGATCAATCTGGATACCTTAGCCGTAACAAAACAATGCTAACTGGGTTTTTGATCATGTTAGCAAACTGATCAAATGGATTCGACATGATCTCAAAATTGGAACATATGAAGTGTCTTACCCCTAGAACACAATGTAAAAAGAATTTTTTTATTTGGGTCAACTGGGTCAAAGATATGATTGGTTGAACAGGGCTTCCCAGAATTGTGAACAACTAGTCAAATGCACAGAACAGTAAATGACCAACTTTGGGGGGTGCAAAACCTAGTCAAACGGATTTGAAATAACTTGAAAATTGAAACATGGGTTCTTTGTTATACATACTAAACATCCCCAAAGTGGCTAGTCATGAAACAGTCCTAGGTAAAAAATATTCAGATGCAAACTAGGCCTCTGATCGCTATTTGACACTTGGGCGGAATTGCAAATTTTGACACTAGCTCAAAATAGGACTTCGCAGAATGGTTTGAAATGTCATTTTAACTTCATAGAACACATAGATGCACTAAATGAAAGGTGTTAGAAACATTAAACACCTCTTAGGCCTCAAACTGACAACCAGGTACAATCTCATTTAAAAGCATTTAAGGGCTTGATTTTTTCAATGGTTCTCAAAATTGACCATGCAATTTTTAGTCCCAATAGAAGCATTCTTAGGATGTCTCCAGAAATTGAAAAATTGCAATAACTTTTAAACCGTGGGGCCTTTTGACCTGATTCTTTTTCTGGAATGCTCTAAATTATAATGATAATCATCTAACCAATTTACACCTTCTAGTTCACCAAAATGATTGCTCAATTACATACTCCTATTTTTTTGACATTTACATGTATCCCAAGGTGATTAAAAACTCTAACCCAAAACACTGATAGTGGAATTATGAGAGTTGGACCCTTTATTTGACCCAAATGGGTATCCAAAAATGAAAACACATGAAACATAAACTAAGTCTAAGTACGTTTCTTTGGGTGACACAGGATTGCCCTTATACCTCTGGATTCTCCTACATCATACAAGTTCATCTAACAAGCACAAGGAAGTAAAAAGTAGGTTTATTGATAATCTAATTATTTCTCCCATTGATATGTTTTCAGTGTTATCTCAAATTATAGTGAAAGTTCTTTTGTCATAATTGTTAAGAATTCCTAAACATAAGAGTAAAGCCATATCATGGGATAAGGATGTAGGTGATAAGGTTAGGCATGACTGTAATTCAAATCAAATCCATGATGAATATGAAAAATAGATAGCATTTGAGGTTTTTGTGTCTCAAATTCCACCCATGTATTTAGATGATTTAGTAAATTGGTGTCTAGGGATTATTGAGCCCTTTTTCTTGAGCATCATTGTAAATGGGGAGGACATTGAAGAATTTTATGATTGACTCTGGAGCATCAAATACAGTAATGCCTTTTGAAATATTGAAAGAATATGGATAGAAAGTTGATACACCTCAGGGTAGATGTTTTGCTATGTATAAAAGAGAAGTTATTTCTATACAAACAATAAATGCAATGCCCTATAAATTATCTTTGTATTCTAATAAAGATAAAATAATGAGTGTGCTAGTTGCAAATATCCCACACCAATATGTTATATTATTATCTAGGTGTAGCAATGGGGGGAAGTCTTCAATGTGATTTGTCATATGCAACTTTTTGGATTGATGGTAAGTTGGTAGGAATAAATAGGGATCCCAAGAGTATCTAAATGATTGAGAAAGAAATTGAAGATGATATGACATGCTTTGTAGTTACTGATATTAATGCTTTTAGGGCTGAATTTTCAGTGTGGAAAAAGAAGAAGGTTAAGTTTCTCATTGCAGTGGAAGCAAAGTAAAAATTAGAAAAAGGAGATCTTTGGATGATGTACTTTGATGGAGCTTGTTTTAAGGAAGGATTAGGAGTAGGTATTCATTTGATTTCTCTTAATGGTTGCACTTATAACCTCTCTTTCACTTTGAACTTTCAATGTACAAAAAATATAATAGAGTATGAGGCCCTATTGTTAGGATTGAGATTGGCTCACGAATATGGTATTAAGTGCTTGTATGTCATTGGTGATTCTGAATTATTTTTTCCCAAGTAAGAGGGGTATATGTTTCTAATAACAAAACACTAAAGTAGTATAGAAATGTTGTTTGGGATATAATAGAAATATTTGACGCTTTTAGGATAGTATAGAAGGATAGGAGTAATAACAAGATGGCTAACTTGCTTGCTAACATTGCTATAAAACTTGATGATGTGAATTGTTGGCTTGTCAAAAGTGGAGTTATGAACTAGACCCTCATTCCCTTATAATATATAGAATTGGCAAATCTTTGAATAAGACAAGGATATTATAAGATTTCTAAACTGTGAGGATCAATTTTGGGGACTAGAAATTGATTGTGCATCACTTTTGGAAACTATAGATGATAAGGATGCCATTTTTGGTGAAGAAGAAGTTTAGTTGAAAACAAATAAGATTCCAAAGGGCCTAGTTGTGTTAGAAACTAATTTTGATAATCAAGATAGATTTAAGACAAATGAAAAACAACATGTTGCAAAGGATTTAGAGGAGGTAAACCTTGGAACCACAAAAGAACCTAAGAAGGTGTATAGGGAAGATATTATCTTCTAAAATCAAGTAGACCCTAATTAGATTACTGAGAAAATATAGACATGTGTTTTCTTGGTCCTATGATGATCTGAAAGCCTATAGAGTGGATCTCCTTCACCATTTAGTCCCATTAATGGAAGGAGATGAACCTTTTAGACAAAAAAAAAGGCCTATCAATCTAACTTTGGCACCAGCAATCCAAGAAGAACTGATAAAGTTGAGAGATTTAGGAATCATCAAATCAATTAGGAATTCTTCTTGGGTATCAAATTTAGTCCCTTTTATGAATAAGAATGGTGACATAAGACTGTGTTGATTTCAAGAATCTAAATATTTCTTCACTAAAGGACAATTATAGTTTGCCAAACATGGAAGCCATGTAGCAAAGAGTTAGTGGATTAGAGTTGATGTCTATGATGGATGGCTTCTCTGGATAAAATTAGTAGTTGCAAAGGAATCAAAGTAGTACAAGACAACATTTACAACACCTTGGGGAACATGGTAAACATTAAGAAAACTCCCTCCAAAAATATATATAAATTATTTATGAATCTTTCATTATTTTGAAAAACCAAATTATTTTTATCAATGAATCTCTCAATTTTTTATTTTTAAATATTATTTACATTGGTGATTATTTCTAAATCATAAATTTTGAGTAGAAAATATTGGTGAATCTCAATAATAATAGAAAGTTCACTAATCATCATAGAATATTACAAATCAAAACTAAACATGATTTATCCCGTGAAAATTATGAGGATCATTAGATTATATTTTAAATCAATAGTGAAAACTAAATATTGGTAATATATCCCTAAAGTAACTAATAATTATGATAATTATTGGTGAATTAATTTTAATTTCTTTGATAATATATAATATTCAGGTGAATCAAATCTAATTATGTATCAAATATTTTGGTGAATCTTTGAGTTGATATTTTTTATTAAAATAAATTATTGAGTAATTTGAAATATTATAGAACTAAATTTAATAAAAGTGTGACAATTTAGGTAGCATTAAGTCTTAAATTATTAGCCAAATTACTAGCAAAAAAATCCTAAAATTCACAAAATTATGAATATTCACCACTAAAAAATACCCTATTAGGGAACATATGTCTACAACAGAATGTCTTTTGGCCTAACTAATGTTAGTGCCACCTTTCAGGGAGCCATGCATGTAGTGTTTGCAACATAATTGATAAGTTTTTGGTTGTGTATCAAGATAATTTCACAACATACTCAAAGGATGAAAAATACCATTTTATGCATCTTGAAAAGGTATTTATCAAAGCTCTTAAGTATGCTATTTCTTTGAATCCTATAAAATGTGCCTTTGTTGTTATTGAAGGTAAGTTAATCGGTCACTTGGTTGGAAAAGGAGTTAGGATACACCTTGAAAGAGTAGAAGCTATAGAAAAGATTCAAAATCCTAAGAATCTAAAGGGGATTCAATATTTCTTTGGGAAAATTGATTTCCTTAGAAGATTTGTTACATACTTTGCTAGAATAAGAAAACCAATCTCTAAAATACTTAAGAAAGGCTCTAAGATCATATGGGATGAAGAACCAAGCATGGCTTTCTAGAAGATAAAATAAGGAATAAAAGATGCTCCTATTTGGAGAGCCCCTAATTACTCTAAGACA
This sequence comes from Cupressus sempervirens, assembly GCA_028749045.1. Classification (NCBI taxonomy): domain Eukaryota; kingdom Viridiplantae; phylum Streptophyta; class Pinopsida; order Cupressales; family Cupressaceae; genus Cupressus; species Cupressus sempervirens. Next base: position 151,584,686 of record CM053793.1, on the reverse strand, counting down.
ATGCACGTATTATCCTTTACCTCATTTCATATTGTTGCAATAGTTTTATTACAGAAGAATAACGATAGGTATGAGCAGCCAATAGCATTTTTTAGTAAATCACTACAAGATGTAGAATTGAAATATGACATAAATGAAAAGAAAACTTATGCATTAGTGAGGATAGTTAAGGAATTTAGGTGCTACTATGATTACCTTTGTTCCAAGTGTTGTAGTGAAGGTCATTTTTTCACAATAGGAAGTTTCAGGGAGAAGATGTAGATGGATCAACATGATCCAAGAGTTCAATATAGATATTCAGATTACCATGTTGTGAGAGGGAAAGAACTTGCCAAGTTGATGATAGAGGCAAACCTTGAAGTAAATCAGATAAATTAACTTGATGATGATGGCATAAATAGACTATGTGATATGGATACCTATGATTGGTAAAAGATGTAATATTTTATTTGTAATGCATGAAAGCTCCACCAAGATTAAGTGATAATTAGAGAAGCACCTTAAAGTTATGGGCTATCAAGCATGTCATTATGAGTGGATAGCTATGGTGGAGAAATATGGAAGGTGTATTAACCAAATGTGTTGATAAAGATCATTCAGTCATAATCTTGAATGAAATGCATAGTGGAGTATGTGGAGGGCATTATATGGCTAAAACAATAGCTCATAAAATAATTAGAGTAAGATTTTAGTGGGCTACTCTTTTCAAAGATGCATATGAACTTGTGAGAAAGTGTAATCCTTGTCAAAAATTTAGTGGAAAGTTAAAATTCTCTAGAAAGATACCATTGAAATTAGTGGAAGTACAAGAACCTTTCCAAAAATGGGGAATGGATTTCATAGGTGAAATTCAACCAAATCTAGTACTAGTTATGCATGGATACTAGTGGCAAAAAATTATTTTACAAAGTGGGTAGAAGCCATTCCTCCTAGGAAAGTGGTAAATAACTTTATGTTGAATAAAATTGCAACCAAATTTGGATGCCCTAAAAATATTGTAACTGATAGTGCCATGTGTTTTAGGTCTCAAGAATTTATGAGATTTTGTGACAAGTATGGTATACAATATCAACATCTTCCCTATACCATCTCCAAGGAAATGGGCAGGTAGAATCAAGTAATAAGAGCCCACTAAAGATCATTAAGAGGATCCTAGAAGAAAACCAAAAAAGAATGGGATTACAAATTGTCATTAAAACTCAAGGCTAATAGAGTAATAATGAAGAAGGCTATACGATGTGCACCATTTGATCTGGTATATGGGATAAAAGTTAGGTTTCCTTAGAACAACTTAAGGGGTATGTACAAGTTTTCTCAACATTATGATGATGATCTTATGGCTGAAATACAAGTTACAATGGATGGAATTATGTAGTTGGATGATGCAAGAAGAGATGGTTCTACCAATAATGCAAAATTGCAAGTCCAAGTTAAGAATTTATATCACAAGAGGATAGTATCAAGAAAGTTTTATTGTGAAGATATAGTATTGTTATGGAATGCCAAATTAGAGGAAAAAGGAAAACATGGAAATTTTGATCCCATCTAGTTAGGACCATATCTAATGCATGAAAATTGGGAAGAAGACTCTTATTTTATAAAGGAATTATCAGGTGATATTCTAGAATTGTTAGTTCATGGAAAATTCTTGAAGAGGTATTTTTGATGAAATACTTGTCTTTCCATGAACATTAGTTAGGCTTTGTATTATATGTAAATCTCTATAAAATATTTTTTTTCCTATTTGTTATATTGTTTTCCCATGTTTTGTCAGGTGTTTCTCTCCAAAGTTGTCATGTGTTGTCATGTATGTGGTCTAGTATCCTATAAGTTATGAACTCTTTCATGGATACAAGTTATCCATCATCCCTAGATAGAGCCACTAATGGCCAAAATTTTCACCCACCCAAAAAAATTGTGGTACCTTGTGAAAATTAGGAATAGAGTGTGTTTTGTTGCTTAGGGTTTCTAAAAATGTTGTCATCCTCATGAAAAACCCTAGAAAATAGTTTTGTCTTATGTTTTGATGAATTTCTTATAAATTGTCATCCAAGTGTAAAATAGGGATACATAAAAGCTTTGGTTATACATTAATTTTAACATCCCTAAGTCCATTTATCATTTTCATATGTTATAAGTCATATCCCTAAGTCTCTTAAGTTGCGATGTCATGAAATTGGCTTGATAATTTTATCCCTCCATTATGATGTTTGACTGTCTTTATAGCTATGAAGCTATGAAGCATTCATTAACATGGTCAGCATGACATCATAAGTGTCAATGTTAACCTTCAAGTTTGAGTAGTGAAGAGGAGATTACTCATAAATATCAATGCTGCATCTTGTATTGAACTTAAGAGTTTTTAAGTTGCAATGTGTGAAGGATAACTACAATAGTCAAATTCTAAGCCATTGCAACTTCACAGGCAGTTAAAGCTAACTTGAGGTTGTGGAAGAGAAGGGGATATTTCTTGTATCACATCTTCATGGGGTTAAAAGGAAATTTAAGGTCCATAGTTGTGAAGCCATGAAAGATAACAACAGTTAGATTATAAGAGGTAATTGTGACATCACAAGCAGTAAGATAAACTCTCAATTTTAAGTTGTGAAATAGAGATAAGACCAGATTTGCAATGTCAAGGCCTATATTCCATATAATGAAACTTGAGTTTTGATCAAGAAAAATGTGATATAGGTAATTTTAAGGCTATCACTTCATCACATGTGGTTAAACTGGACTTGAGGTTAAGGTAGAGAAGTAGTGAAAACCTCATCATCGCATCATCACAAGGTTTAGCTATGAGTTAGAGCTTATAATTGTGAAGCCATGAAGAGAATCTAATAGTTAATGAGATAGTCATCACAACATCATATGGTTCAAAGGAGCTATATGTCTAGTAGTTGTGAAGATGCAACAAGATCAAAGTTTGGGTCATAGCAGCATCACAGGTGATAAAAGAATTAAATTATAAACCATGGAGAAGTTGCAAAAAGGTCAAATCTAAAGGCTTTCACTAGTTTGCAAAGGTTAATTCATAGTTTGGTTTTGAGGCAATGATGCTATTAAAAGGAACTCGATAATAGTTTTGTTTGATTTCCATGGTTAATGAAATAGAAGATTAAGTGGTTAAGAAGTTACAAAATAGTTAACATGATAATTAAAATTTTAGGTCAAGAAATTGTGAAGAAGCCAAAGTAGCCATTTTTGCATGGTCATTGCTAGAAATAAAGAAAAGTAATAAATCATAGAGAAGTAGAGATAAAATGGGATTCCTACTTTGCAACCTTTAGTTTTAAAAGAATAAAAAAGAATTAAAATGACAATGTTTGAGATGGAAAAAGAAATGTGAGATAGAAGTATGAATAGTAAAAAATTGAAGACATAGCTAACTTTTCAAGGACTAAAAGGATTTTAACTATGTCAATTTTAATGACATTAATGAAATGCTCCCATTATGAATAAATTTTAAGAAGAATGAGGATTTTTATTACTAGTTGCATAGGGTTTGAAGTGTTAGGGTGAATTTTGAGTTGCAGAGTGAATTTCATCATTTAGAATTATTATTCTAATACTTTGGAGCCATGGCACAAAAAGAAGGAGAATTGATAGCATAGGCATAGATTGAAGAGTCTATGTCGAAAGAATAATTCCCTAGCCCTTTCATAGACAAGTGGTTATAGAGTTTACTAGATCATCCAACCTCCAATCAGCTAATGATCATGCATTCAAATATCCTTACTATTTTTTTAGAAATGTAGAGGTACTTGACAGAATGGGATGCAATCTTTTTTGGTACTTCTATAGGAATAGCATGGAAAAGGTTCTAACATGAAACCCTTGGACTAGGAATTTGGGGAAGTTAATCCTACCTAAAGTTTTTTTTGATGTAGACTTAGTGAAGGAATTGATAAAATCATACAACCCTATTAGCAAGTCATTTCACAAAAGGGATAAAAGTATACTTTGTGTACTAGGCAAGGAAACATTCATGGAGGCTTTTGACTTGGGAGGACCTATGTCATTACTAATTGACATTGATAAATTCAATGAGAATTTTAGCATTCATAAAAATTTCTAAATGGGTAGAGATATGACTCAACACATCCCAATGTCAAAGAAGGAAAAGAGAGAGATACCAAAGAAGAAAGAGGTAGGAGACTTTATGCCTCTTGAATATTTTTAGAGGTATCTTTAGAATATGTTGTTTGGGTTAAATAGAGCCCTAGGTTCAGATGGAACCATAAATGCCACTAGTGCACACTACATTATGGCATTGAATATTCAAGACCCTTACACTAATGTAGGGTATGACTATGTTACATACATAGATGGCAGAATCCATAATGAGATTGTTGCAACACAAGAAGGAAGGATGGTAAACTTTAGATTCCATCACTATTCATTGCTCATGCACTTGATCATGTAGAAGAATGTACTATTCATTGATCAAATCTTCTTTCAAAGCATAGAGGAATGGGGAGAGAGGCTACTTGTGCAATGGTGGACAAGGGTATGGAAAATAGTGTACCCTTATTGTAACACAATTTCTTTCTATATTGATTTTGTATACCCTATTATGAATATGGTAGGGGCTATAGTAGAAAGAATACGTAAAAGTGTTGGGAAATTGGTTAAGCCCAATTTATGTTATGATGAGGGAAAGAGATTAGGGCATGACTAGAGAAGTGTGTTTCTTTTTGAAGAATATTCAATCATTAGGGTTTATGGGCACCCTTAACCACCTCATCTTCTCCCAAAATATGTTCCTTAAAGACTAGGGATTGTGGAATTTTTTTGGTAGTTGATTTCTTTAAATATAGAATATTTAGGTAGAAATGTCAGGAAAGGAACATTTTCATGTAGATGCTAAGTGTGGAGATTTTGATATTGATAAAAAGAAAATTGAGGAAACTGATGCCTTCTTAAGAGACTAAAAATTGCCAACTTCCCCTACCTGAATATATGACCCTTATAGTGTGGTTAGGATGGCATTAAAATAGATGGGGAGATATAATCTACCTCTAACCAAGGGTCTATGGGATGAGGATATAATTGCTGATTTTTTTGATGACAAGGTGTGTAGAGAAAGAATAACCAAATTTAGAGATATAGTGAGTTTTGAACAAGAAATGAAAAAGGTCGATCCATCCTTCAAGGGATTCTGTCATGAGCTAGATTATTGGTCTAGATTAAATAATTATATAGAAAAAATTTATGAGATCTCATCTCAAGTACCTAAGGAGATGAAAAAGAGAATAGATCCAAAATATATTGATCAATACATTGTTGTTGAAGTTAGTGATGATGAGGATCAACCTAAAAGCTCAAAGTGTGCTCACTAGAGGAGAAAGAAACAAATGATGGTGGAGATTCCACAAAAGGAAAAGGAAAAGGCCTTATATATTTTACCAAGGAGTATTAAATACTTTGATAATGCAAGGAGAAGCTACTTGGCATCTCAAGCAACTAAGGATGAACAATGGGCCAAAAATTTGGAGCTTCAAGCTCAGATAATTGATGATAGAATCATTGAGGCCAATCAATTTATGAATGATGAGAATTTCATTAAGATAGAAGAATTTAAATGATTCATGTTTAAATTAAAGTAGAATGAACTATCACTATAGATGAATTTGATGAAGTAGTAGTTGGGATGGTATAGAAACTACAAGATTATAACCTGCAAGTGAGACCCTCATTGTAGAAGATGCTAGAGAATTGATATAGAGGAGTGGCATGATTGTCTTCCTATGATGGGATATAAGTTCCTCATTTTTGTTAGATTAAATGAGGAGGCAAGAAATAAAAATCTCATTTGAAGATGAGAACCAACACAGGAAGTTAAGAGGGTCTAGATGTAATATTGATGCCCAAACATGGCAATATGGAGTCTAGCTCCAGAAAAGTAGAAGCCAACCATCATGGAGATCAAGGAATCCCCAATGTAATATTATAGAATGTTCATTCCACATGAAGCATCTAGATATAAGGGTTGATGACATCAACATCTGTAACATCCCTTCCCTAGTATCCTATTATAAATCTTAATAACATGAATATGTTAGAGATAGGAAGTGTAAGGATATGAGATGTTAGGTTTTGTCTCTAATGTATCGAATGTGAATCATATATTATTACCATAAAGCTTAAGATAGAGAGATGGTAAAAAGTTTCCAACATTAAAGTATGCCATGATTGGCATTTTCCTTATCAAAATGAACTAGAGATCTTATTAAGACTGATATAGTTATTGTTTGTACCCTATTCAAAATTACATCAGGTTGATAAGTGGAGACTGTGTGGAATAAAAGCTTGAGATGCAATAACTTAGAAACTACATCAATGGATTTATGATATTTGATGGCCTATTAGGATAATTAAATTAGATGGCTAGTATGGAAAGATGAATTGACACCCATTCTTATAAGTAATATTAATAGTCATAAGATGAAAATTATTATCCGATTTGGATAAAGGTCTACATAGAAGAACTTGATATGATGCAATGGGATAAGATAATTAGGTGGATATCTTGGTATTTATAAGGAAAGATTTTATGAGTCAATAAACTATAATCGATTTATTCTATGATTGGATTCTGAAACTATGTGACATGACTATGCAAACATCTTGTCTAACTAACATAATTGATACACTTTATAATTATCTCATAATGATAATGGGATATTTTTTGTAATCAAATTATATTGAACCAAAGGATACTAGGCATGATGTTTATATTTTGGTGATTTTGACCTAAGATATGTATTCATAACTAATTTTCATGTTGGTCGACTTAATAGTATAGATTTGACATTTCATCACCATGATAGAAAATGGAATATAATGTGATTCAGAATATTAAATTGATCATGATAGGGATAGATTAATGTTGATATGCAAATTTTGATATCTTAATGTTTAAAATACTTTTCATATGAAAATGATTAGAAAAAAGAAAGGTTAATTAAGGAAACTTGAATATGTTGATTTTGAAATTTTAAAATTGTCATGTATTTATGCACATGCATTTTATATGATTTTTCATTGGGCTATTGATATTTGAGTTTAGTGTGCAGGCAATCGAACCATGGAATTTTATTGGAGAAACAAGGCCCAAACTTATGTGGACATAGTATAGCCAAGGAAAATCTTTGAAATATTTAAAGCCTCATTCTGATGTGTTTATTTCATAAATGTAAGTTGCATGTGTGTAATAAATATATGTTCATGAATGAATTAGGGACATGTCATTGTGATGTTTAATGTGTTTTAATGTGTCACTTGACACTTTTAAATTGTTTATGTGTTGATGATATGTCACCTAGGATTCTGGTCATGGCAGCACTTAACCTTAAACTAATTACCTTTCATAAGATTAAGTAAGAACACTTGGAGAAAGCATAGGATTGGTCACAGTCAAAGGAAATTCGAATCCAAACTATACAAGGATTTTAGAGGGTTAATATGTGGTCCAAAAGTGTCATTTTTGTGAAGATAAGTTACCCATATGTTAACATAACATGTTAGTGGCCTAAATTTGACCATTTTAAAGCTTAGCTAGCCTAGGGGGTCCCTTAACCAATGCATTTTTCCACCTATTCAAAAATTGAGTGGTCCCATTAGTTCATTCCAATTTTTCCTCTTAGTCAAAAGTAACAAATTTGGTAGGAACAAAGTTGTAAGAGATCATGGATTGATCTTTTTTCCAAAAAGAGATAGTGGGAGAGTCTTTTTAGTGAACCTTGACAAACTAGTGGGGTGTTCATCCACTCTATAAATTTAGAGACAACTAGGGTTTTGGAAGTGGAAAGACTAAGGAGAAGAGAGCTCTTCATCAACTATGATTTCCTTAGATTGTACCAATGTTGGTGCCCATGCCATGACATTGTTTGCACTTGTATAATGGTGTTGTAATCTTTATAAACTATTCTTGGTGAAATTAGATTTTTTATTCTGTTGAAGTGATTGTAGATTGTGTTGCATTTTTTTTCTTTGGATTCCTTTCCTTGTTCTTTTGTTAGAGTGTCAATTTTTAATGGTTATAAATAATTCACTCACCTTGGGAGGGAAGAGATGCCTTGGGTGAAGGGGTTAGTTGGGCTTAACATTGAAGTTGAGAGATTTTCCTCTTGGAAAGGTTTTTGTTGTTCATGGAGTATGGGCTCCATTGAAGCCATGTATCTTGTTTGTCATAGAAGGTATAAGTGTATTTTGATAGCCTTGAAGAGGCATTTGTATTATGGGAGGCATAAGTGTATTGATGTGATGAGGAAGATGTATTTGATAGCCTTGAAGAGGTTGCATGCATGATGTATATGCGTATATGGATATGGTATTCTCCTCTTTGGAGAGCCCACCTTCACCCATTTTTTCATGATTCCAATGGCGAATAATTGTGTTAAACCTTGGGGGGTTGTAAATGTATTGTGATGTTGAGTTTGTATAAATTGTGAAATATTTGAGTGTAACTCATTTGAATCTTGTTTCCCCTACTCGGTGGGTGGCTTCTTAGAAGCCTAGGATGGGAGGTGAGCCTCCATGGTTCTTATTTGAAATATTGTGTAGGTTTTTTGCTCTTGGATCCAAGAAGAAACTAGGGTTGATCGCTTGTCTTGTGTAGCAAAAAGAATGTTCCTTTGTGAAATGTGGAAGGAAACTTCCTTCATGTCTTGGAGTAAGGTATTTGTAAGACAATAGCTCCAATGTTCTAGTGAATATTGTGTGGTAAAGTCCAAGTCCCATTGTTGCTTGAAGTATTGTGTTGTGGAAAATAAGATCTTCATTGTGTATATTACTGTGAAGAACATGGATTCATGAATAAAATAAAGAAGATGAGAACATAATTTTATGATATTGCAATGTAGGCTATCATAATATGATTGTAGATGTAATAAAGAAGAAATGTTTCTTATGATATCATATCAGTTGTAATAGAAATAAGAGAGGTTCCTTTAATAGACATAGAAAGTTGCACTTAAGAGATGTATAGGTAGATCATTGAATAAATGTAAGGGAATGGTTTTCAAAATATTGGTTTTTGCAAGGAAGCTACATTATGCATCCATTTAATAAGAATTATTACCTAAATGATAGGATGAAGGAATCCATTAGTTCATTGATTTGGTTTTGAATGCTCTTCCTGAGTTGAGAATTTTCCTATAAAGGATTTAAATACTTCACTAAGTTAGATTGCTACATGGAAATGTGAAGACAACTTCTTAGTTAGACCAAAAATAAAATTAAAATAAGCAAACAAATAGACAACATAGAGTAATTTTCAATAAGAAATCACATGTTGTAGGTGCACTTTCATCTCTTTGAATTTTGTATGGGGGAGGCAATTTAATCTCCTCCTAATTCAAACCAATATTTTTTTCCTAAAATAACTCCTTACAATCTCCCCTATAGAGTTCCCATAAAGTAAATGTCCTTATCATAGGTGCAGACCTATGTGAATAAAATAAAACATTATTTATTAGTATTATTATTATTATATTATAGATATATTGGCACCATTATACCACAAAGAAAGTGGGGGTGGAGCGATTAAAACAAAAAAAACAATGTGAAAGCATACTTAAATACTTTGCCTTGAAATACATATAACAAAAAGAAAATTATCTGCCCCACCTCACATGTTGTAAGACACTCATGAAACATGAATACCCACTTACCTAGTTTCATGGTCCTTATTATGGAGGTAAAAGAAAATAAAATTAATAAATCAAATTCATGAAAGATATAGGATACTTTTACCTTTTCAAAACATGACAAGACTCCTCTTTTTGCATGAAGTCTGGCACCAATGGGATCCACCTTGGGGTTCAACCCTTTTCTCATTTAAATAGGCTTCATCCCTAGCTTTAGAGGGGCTTGCCAAATACTTTACCTTAGGTGCCCACTTGGGTCACGAGTCCCTATGGTCAGCTAGCACATGTGAGAGGAGGGATCACATGGATCAAAACAGTCCTATGTGATTTGAAGGGGAGGAGTGGTGACATGGGTTTAAGACTAGAAGGTTTGGGTAAATATTGGGATGAATGTGCTAGGATAAGTAGGGAAATCTAAGGGGTAAATGGGTATAGGAATACATAGGTGTAAATGTTTATAGTTATAAATTAAATGATGTAATTTTACCATGTAGTGGATTATTGTATTTATTCATCTTAATGAGAAGGTTTAAGAGGGTAGTAAGTGATAGTAATTTTATTAGTGTATAGAGATAGTTACTTATTTAGAAGGGTTGTTGGATGTATAAAGAACTTAGGTAGTTTGGGAAGTAAGATAATAATATAAATTCAAGTGTTAAGAGTTCGTAATAGTAAAGGGGGTTGACATAGTAGTTAAGTTGGTGATGGAGACACAACCCAAGCATAGAATGGACACAACAGGAAAGGGAAATTTTATTAACTTTGTAAATAAGCTAATACATTTAGTATAGAGAAAATAGACTTCAAAACCTACCCTAAGGGCTTACAATAGTATAAGTCTGGAGATAATTTCTCCTTTTAGTACCTTCTCTCAAACTCCACTCCGAACTGCCTTTGAATATGCTAGAAATGTTCTTAAATAGACCCCAAAGGTTTAAGGATTAGGAGTACATTCTAGAAAGTGCTAGTTGGCATCCACCAACCAAATAGAAGGCTCCAAAAGCTACATTAGAAGTCGATACAAATCTAGAAGAATCTAGAAATGGTAACCGAACTTTTGGGAGGCATAACTTTTGAACTGTAGCTCTAATTGACGAACCATTTACATTTCCAAAAAGCTCTCAAAGCGCTCTATAGCCCTATGAACCAGCTTCACTTGTCCCCCATTTTTTGGCCCTATTTGAGGTCATTTAATGCCCCTAACCTGACTTTGAAGCATTCTTAGGAGGTCTCCAAAAATTGAAAATTTGCAATAACTTTCAAACCGTGGGGCCTTTCGACCTGATTCTTTTTCTAGAATGCTCTAAATTACAATTACAATATTTTGACCAATTTACACCTTCCAGTTCACCAAAATGATGGCTCAATTACATACTCCTATTTTTTCAACATTTACACATATCATAAGGTGTTCAAATACTATATCCTAGAACACTGATAGTGGAACTGTGAGAGTTGGAACCTTTATTTGACCCAAATGGGTATCCAGAAATGAAAACACATGAAATAAAAGCTAAGTCTAAGTACATTTTTTTGTTGACATAGGATTGCCCTTATACCTCTGGATGCTCCTGCATCAGACACCCAGGGTAGATTGAAAAGTGACCTTGTGACTTTATGAATGATAGAGGAAATCCCAAATGGGAAACCTCGGCTACTAAAATCCAAGTTGAGTCCTCTATCGGCCATCCTCTCCACTTGACCAAATGCTCTTCATACTACCTATTTTTGGTACTCCTACCCACACAATGATCTAGATTGTCTTCTATCTCCTCCTTGTTAGAAGTATGAATTGGACATGGCTCTAACATTAGCTCCTCATCTACACCATCATCATGATACTCTATTAAGTCTGCAATGTTGAAAATAGGAGAAATGTGAATACCATCTAGCAACTCCACCTCATATGCATTTCTTGAGTCATGTTTCTTCAAAATTTTGTAGGGACCAAATTTCTTCATTTTCAGCTTGTTGTAAGTATCGGCTGGAAATCTTTCTTTTTGTAAGTGTACCATGACTAGATCGCCTACTTGAAATTCCTTATGTCTTCACCTTTGATCAGTCCTAGCTTTATACTCTTCATTCATCTTGGTAATGTGTGCCTGAACCTCCTCATGTAGATGCCTGATATGTTCAGCAAATTCTTTAGCTTCAGCACTTGTCCTCTCCCCTTGCTCTATCTTCCTCAATTCTGGTGCAATCCTTGGGCTACTTCCATATATAATTTGGAATGGTGATTTTCTAGTACTCCTATTTATAGAGTTATTGTAAGAAAACTTTTCTTGTGGTAGAATCAAATCCCACCCCTTGGGCTTATCCCCAACTAAACATCTCAACAAATTGCCTAGACTTCTGTTTACCACTTCTATTTGGCCGTCAATCTGTGGGTGATGTGTGGAACTAAATTTTAAGTCTGTTCTCAACTTCTTCCACAATATCCTCTAGAAATACCCGAAAAATTTAGTATCTCGATCAGAAATGATACTCCTTGAAAGACCATGTAGTCTTACCACCTCTCTGAAAAACAAGTCTACAATATGGATAGCATCATGAGTTTTGTGGCATGGAATGAAATGTGCCATTTTGGAGAACCTATCAACCACCAAAAATATTGAGTCATTACCCCTTTGTGTCCTCGGCAATCCAAGAACAAAATCCATACTTATGTCCTCCCATGGCTTTGATGGAACATGCTATGGCTGATAAAGTCCAATATTGTGACTAAATCCCTTGGCAACTTGACAAATCTGACAACTCTGTACAAACTTCTTCACATCCTATGACATCTGAGGCCAAAAATAATATTCTCTAAGAATGGAAATGGTCTTATCCTAACCAAAATGTCCTATCATCCCTCCACTATGTTTCTCCTTAATCAAATTTTCCCTCATGGAACTCCTTGGAATGCATAATAGACTACCTTTGAACAACATACCATCCTGAATCAGATAGTCTAGCCACTTGGTTTTGTCTATAGCAATAGGCTCTTTACAAGCTTTCCATGCTTCAAAAACATTAGGATCCTCAGGGTACAGATTCTTGAGTTCATCAAACCCAACTACTTCAACCTGGATTACTGTAAGCAACAACTGTCTCCTACTTAGTGCATCTGCAACCCTATTAGATTTTCCACTTTTATGCTTCAACACAAATGTATAGCTCTACAAGAACTCTACCCACTTCATATGCATCTGATTCAATTTACCTTGGCTATTTAGGTACTTTAATGCCTGATGAACAGTATACAAAACAAATTCCTTTGGCAATAAATAATGCCTCCATTTCTTTAAGGCCTAAACTATTGCATAGAACTCTTGGTCATAAACAAAATACTTTTTTTTTGCATCATTCAACTTTTTTACTAAAATATGCAATAGGCTTACCTTCTTGACTCAATATAGCTCCAATAGCACTACCACTAGCATTACAATCCACCTGGAACACCTTTCTAAAATTTGGAAGTGCCAACATAGGTTGTTCTATCACCTTCTTCTTTAGCAATTCAAAACTTCTCACAGCTGTCGCAGTCCATTTGAACTCTTTTCTATCCCTTCTTATTGTGTCAGTCAGGGGTGCACATATGCCATTGAAATTCTTAATGAACTTCTTGTAAAAACTAACTAGACCATGAAATGATCTTAACTTGGTAGTAAACCTTGGAGTAGGCCATTCCAATATGGCTTTTACCTTCTTTGGATCCATTTTGAGACCTTCAGGTGATATAACAAACCCCAAGTAGACTAACTCCCTTTTTGCAAAGATACACTTCTTCAAATTAATTAATAGTTTTTCTTCCTTTAACCTTTCAAGGACACTACAAATATGCAATAAATGTTCTTCCAAAGTCTTGCTGAAAATTAAAATATCATCCAAATAGACAATAAAAATTTTTCCCAAGAACTTCTTAAGTACCTCATTCATAAGCCACATGAAGGTGCTTGGGGTATTCGTTAATCCAAAGGGCATGACTAACCACTCATAAAGACCCTCCTTCATCTTGAAGGTTGTTTTCCACTCATCTCCTTCTCGAATCCATATCTAATGATGGCCACTCTTGAGATCTATCTTTGTGAAGTACTGAGCTCCACTCAAGCAATCCATAAGATCATCCATTCTTGGCAAAGGAAACTAATACTTGATGGTTATCCTATTTATAGCTCGAGAGTCTGTCTATACACATCCTCCACTATCCATACTTCTTTGGTGCTAGTACTACAAGTACTACACATGGACTCGGGCTCTCCCAAATCAAGCCCTTCCTCAATAGCTCCTGAACCTATCTATTTAGCTCCTCAATTTCAATCGGAGTCATCCTATGAGTAGTCTTGTTAGGCAAACTAGCTCCTGGAATTAAATCTATCTGATGATTAATTTTCCTTACCATTGGAAATCCTTTTGGAACATAATCAGAGATGACATCTCAAAACTCACCTAGTAAATCTGAAACTTCAAGTGGTATTTCACTACTACCTTCTTCATCTTTCATAGGAATCAAAGCATAGCACATACGCTGTTGTTTCATGCCATCTAAAAACTTCCTTCCATCAACAAGACAAATCTTAACACTGCTACATACCTTTTCACCTTCCTTTTTCATGGGCTTCAGTTTGTGGCAAACACCATCCTTTGTTAGAGAGTATGTGTTTTCATGACCATCATTTACTTCATGCCTATCAAACTACCATGGTCTACCCAACAATAGATGGCAAACATCCATTGGAATAACATCACAGAGAACTTCATCATGGTAACTCCCAATTTTGAATTTCACTAAACATTGTTCACTTACTAGGACCTTATGATCATCTTTCACCCAAGCAATCTGGTAGGGCTGGGGGTGTTTCTTCCTCTTGAGCTTCAACTTAGAGACTATCTCCTTTGATACCCAATTATCGGTGCTACCACAATCAATGATCACATCACAACATTTATCCTCACACTTGCACCTAGTACGGAATAAACTCCTCCTTTTTCTTGGTTCAATCTCACCACTTAGTAGGACCCTTTCATTTACTAAAGTCTCTCCTCTTTTTGCATCCTCTGAATGTGATGATTGAGCATCCTCATCCACATGAGCAACCCTAGCTTGACCCTCAGCTCTACTATCTTTCCTGCCTTGTCGTTGAGAGCATTCAAAGGCATGATGACCTTCTTCATTACAATGGAAATAGGTACCACAAAAGTCTCCTCTTCCTTGTCCATGTCCTCTATCTCTTCCTCTCTGATTTCCAAAGTCTTGATCATGGGAGCGGTTGAAACCCTCATTCCTCTGGTTCTTGCTAGTACCCACATCTTCATTTTTCTTTTGGGTTTCATTTCGGCCTCTAGATGACCTACCACTACCCCTTCCTCCTTGATCATGCCCTCTTTTTCTCCCTTCAAACTTTTTATTTAGTTTCTCTTCAACTCATAGGGCAAAGTGGTATGCTTCTTCAACGTTGGTCATTCTTACCAGTCTTAATTCCTCCTGGATGCTAGGTCGCAACGCATTGATATAACGAGAAACCTTCTCCTTATTTGCTTCTACATGCCCTGCTCTAATCAGAAGTCGATAGAACTCCTCTATATATTCTTGGACTGATTTTCCTGCTTGCTTTAACCCATGAATCTTCTTAAATAAATCAAGCTTGTAGTCAACAGGAATGAATTGCTTCTTCATTTTGTCCACCATACAATCCCACCTTGTAATCTTCACCTTTCCTCTTCTATTTCTTTCCAATTAAACCTCTTGCCACCAAATTTTGGCATGGCCTTTTAGTTTGGCCTTTGCAAACTTAACCCTATTTGGATCTCTCATATCCTCATACTCAAAGTACTCTTCTAGTTTATTGATCTAGTCGACCAACTCATCTGGTTTCAAGTTTCCTGAAAATACACCCACATCAATTGTAGGTCTTTTCCAAAAGGTCTTTTCCAAAATTTAGTAATGGCCCTAAAAATCCTTTCCTCTACCTGATTTAGAACTTCCCCGTAAAATTCCCCTTCTGGTCCAATTTCTTCTTCTTCATTGTCATCCTCACTTTCATCGCCTGTGGCAACATTTGTTCCTCTACAAAGCTCCTCCTACAATGCTTATACCTGCCTTTGGAGGACTCTAACCTCCTCAGGATTAATAGCTCCGGCCCTTCCACCATGCTCTCTTCATGGAGGCATCTTCTTAACTCAAACCCACAACCACACAAGCCTGGTGCAAACTGCCTCACAGTCAGCACTCTGTCTACACACTCAAGAAAACCAACTCTGATACCACTTGATGGGGACACAACCCAATCACAAAATGGACACAACAGGAAAGGGAAATTTTATTAACTTTGTAAATAATCTAATACATTTAGTACAAAGAAAATAGACTTCAAAACCTACCCTAAGGGCTTAAAATAGTATAAGTCTAGAGATAATTTCTCCTTTTTGTACCTTCTCTTAAACTCCACTCCGAACTGCCTTTTACAATGCCAAAAATGTTCTTAAATAGATCCTGAAGGTTCAAGGATTAGGAGTACATTCTAGAAAGTACTAGTTGGCATCCACTGACCAAATAGAAGGCTCTAGAAGCTGCGTTAGAAGTCAACACAAATCTAGAAGAATCCAAAAATGGTAACCGAACTTCCAGGAAGCATAACTTTTGAAACGTAGCTTCAATTGACAAACCATTTACATTTTTAGAAAGCTCTCGAAGTGCTCTATAGCCCTATTGACCAGCTTCACTCATCCCCTAATTTTTTCCCCTAACCTGACTTTGAAGCATTCTTAGGAGGTTTCCAAAAATTAAAAAATTGCAATAACTTTCAAACCGTGGGGCCTTTTGACCTAATTCTTTTTCTGGAATGCTCTAAATTAAAATTACAATCTTCCAACCAATTTACACCTTCTAGTTCACCAAAATGATGGCTCAATTATATACTCCTATTTTTTGACATTTACACATATCCCAAGATGTTCAAATACTCTATCTTAGAACACTGATAGTGGAACTGCGAGAGTTAGAACTTTTATTTGACCCAAATTGGTATCCAGAAATGAAAACACATGAAACAAAAACTAAGTCTAAGTACATTTTTTGGTTGACACAGGATTGCCCTTATACCTCTGGATGCTCCTGCATTAGTTGGGTGGTAATAGTAAAATGATGTTAAATGGATGAAGAGGGTAGTAATATTATAAGTTGGATTTTAATTTAGGGAAATGTGTTGTGTGTGTGTGTATACATACATACATACACACACACACACACACACATATATGTATCTATATATATGTATATACATATATATGTATATATACATATATATATATATATACATACATATATATGTATATACATATATATATGTACATACATATATCTGTATACACACATATATATATATATGTACATACATACATACATACATACATACATACATACATACATACATACATACATACATACATACATACATACATACATACATACATACATACATACATACATACATACATACATATATATATATATATATATATATATATATATATATATATATATATATATATATATATATATATATATATATATATATATATAATATAAATTCTAGTTATTGTATTTAAAATATAGAGGGATTGAATTTTATGATACATGTATTAGATAACATCTATTGTTAATAGATCATTTAATTAATGCATTAGATAATCTAAAATCAATGTACTTAGAATATAATAGGCATGTATCATAGGGTATGCATGCATAAATGTACTTAGATGTTAGTGTGGATTTGTACATACCATCCATTATGAAATTTGTCATATGTTTCCACATTAATAATTTTCATTATTAGAATGCAAGAAAGCCTATGGAGATACGAAACAATACAAAATCCAACAATGTTCCCCCTCTCTAATTGAATGTCTATCAAGTATTGTCTTTATGTCTTCACACCACCTAATAGTTATCCATTGAATGTGAGGTTTCATTCCAGTTGGTCAACTATTATCTCACCTATATGATTGGAATAGTAATATTTAGGTCCTTTATAGAATGTGGCAAGAAACTCAAACTCTTATGGAAACAACTTCCACAATTCTACAAGTCATAGAAATGATCACCATTATTGAATGTAATTATATTTGTTATATCATTTCAACTCAGCCTGGTGTGCCTTGAATTGAGCTTGGCTAAAGGATGGTTACCCCTAGAGTAACATCTTGGTCCTAAATAGAGTTAGATCAAAATGTAATGCTAAAAAATGCTAGTACTAGCAATATTGTGACAAGTAAGGTATGTGCTAGGTTATTCACTTGATATGATTTTACCCATTAGAGTCTCAACCTTAATGTATTATCTTCAATCTAGATAATGAATTTAAGTGTGTTCAGATAAGCCAAAATATTAAACTAATATGATCTTGAGTAGATGAATCTTGTTAATCCTTAAGAGTTAACCGCAACTTGACTTGTGAGAAATAAACTATCTTCCCTTAGTTAAATAAATAGATAAATAAAAATAATAACTAAAAAATATATATAGTTGCATTTTTCCCAGTAAATTTTGGGCATGATAGCATTATTGTTGAGCAAGAATAGAATTGATGTACTTGAAGAGTAGCTAGAAGGAGCCTATGAGAGGTATGTTAAAACTAGGAGGCTATGCACCTACAATAGAAGATATGGCTATTGATGAAGAGTTTTTGGAGTCAAAAAAAGAGATAGAAATAAGAACCATCAAGAATTTAATGATTCACAAGATAAGTTTCTTAAAACTTGTCTCACAAAATGTGCATAGTAATTATCATGTTTTACAAGGGATAAAGTATCTATGATCTCAGGAAATTGCCTTTTTATCTCCCTTATTCACCACATGGGGCCCTTACATCCAATTCTTTGAGAGACATGTGCCCATGCTTACTCAAAAGAAAGATCTACCAAAGGGGTTAATCATTCTTGTTAGGAAGTTAATTCATAGAGTAAAGGACTTAAATGGTTTCTTTATGGGAACATTATAGTTGATACAAAAAAAAAATGTTAATTGCCACAGGAACACCAAATTTTATACCTAGCATTTTGGACAGTGATGGACAAGTCAAGAAATGTTTAGAATGGTCATACTCTTTTGATGGCATTTTGAATCACTATAGGTTTATGGCATACTCCAATGGTGAGGCAAATACTAGAGTAGTATATGATTTAATTGATATGCTATATAAATTAGAATAAAAAATGGGAAAAATAATTGCAAAGGTCAACACTATAATAGATGCTAAATGGAGCAAGTACCTTGAAGAGTTCAATGGAATCAAAGATGCCACATGGCCAGATGTGGACACTAATATAGCCATTTGGGAAGTTATAGCAAGAATAAAGGTTGTACCATTAGGGGATAATGACTAGATAGTTAAAGTCTTAATTAAAGGTAGAAGAGACGAAATGAAGAAAAGGAAAGGAAAGAAAAAGATTGTTAAAGTACAAATAGATTCATTCTAGAGATACCTGAAGAAATTGCCACCTGCCAATTTTGCAACTTTTCCCCAATTTTTTTCAGATACAAAGAATGTTTTGTAAAGTAACATGTAAAAAATATCTTTGTATTTAATTTCAAATAAAATTTTGACATGTGTCCTCCCATCTAAAGTTTTTTGCAATACTTTCTTATAAAAGGATTTCTAGGATGTGGAGTGAGGGTCCGAGTCTTGTACAATTTTAGTGTTATACTATTGTAGTCAATCCAAGTTTTTTTTGTCAATTGTCTATATTTTAAAATTTGCACTCTAAGAATAGAACATGTTTTAAATGATAGAATTTATCATATTAAGATATATTATGAGTCTTATATATGTATTGTATGATGTTAAAGGAAGATTAATACAAAAAGGGGAGTTTTGAATATTTGTGTCTCTAAATTATGTCTCTACTTTAATATGCTTGTTAGTATGATATGAAATGAATAAAGTTCTTTCAATTTAATGTGGCTGGGATAGGTTTTATATCATTTCATTTTTTCTTTTAATTCAAGGAATTAAGTAAATGCTTCTATGAATTGATAGGGTTTCTAGGAATATGGGAAAGATATCATAAGAATGGGGTTTAGGGTTAACATCTGATAAATTTAATTACAAATCAATTAAATAGGTCAAAATTTTACTAGTATGACTCTAAATGGAAATGGATAAGATAGTAGTCATAAATTATGATGCAAATTGATATAGTCATGTGGTTTCATAGTACACATTTAAATCAAAATTAATTGTTTACTTTTTTAGTAAAGAATTGAATTGCTAGTCATTCCCTTGTTGTATTAGCTCTTGTGGAGTCTATAGTTATTGTTGGTAAAAAATTATTAATTGTGTATTGTCTTTGATATTACACAAAATCTCATATCATTTCAATTCAGTGTATGCTGAGCTGACTTGGGCATTGAAGACATTTTTTAGTGTCTACCGAGCATTCTAGAGTTTTCCTAGTTTAGAAGATAGTGTCTACCAAGTTCACTCATGCAAGAAAGGAAAGTTTACAAAAGTTGAGTGTTAACCGAGCTCACTTGGTTAATGAAGAAAATTTTGGATGGAACCACTATTAACTAAGATCACTCGATTACCAAAGAAACATTTTGAATATGTAGTGTTGGCTGAGTTCACTTGGTTAACATAGGAAAATTACTTTGAATTAGTATCTATCGAGCAGGGTTGGCTAATGAAGGATTTTATTGTTTTGGCATATTGAGTTCAATTGAATTTTTTGTTGATTCTAGATTATTGAGAAGATGAATATTAATTATCCTAAGTTTTATTCAAGTTGACTTGACAATGTGTAAGATATAAATATAAAGTTAAGTTGAGGATTACATGTGTGGAACATAATTAAAGATTTAATGATGCTTAGAGAAAGTGAATTAAAAGGATAAAAGAATATCCTTGGTGAGCTACAAAGATAATTTGATCAAGAAGGATCAAGTATACAAACTAGAATTGAGATCTGTAATTAGCAATTAAGTTGCATTAGAAATCAAGTCATCTTATAGGTACTCTCTAACCATTGTAGTGATCTAAATCACTTAATAGTGTTGGCTTAAACATTATTTGTAAATCCTCCAACAAGATGTCATTTCTATTGATGTCTAAAGACCTCTAACAAGGCCACTCCTAATAGGGTCACACCTAATAGTTTTTTTTGTAACCTTTAATAGGGTTGCCTCCTAATAGGGCTCACTTCAAAAGAGTGAAAATTTGTAACTAGTTACAATTGGTGGTTTTTCCAAAATTAGGTTTCCACATTAAATCCTGGTGTCAATTGTGTTCATGCTATTTATTTTATGTCTATGAAACTAAGTTAAAGTAAGATCAATCATAGACAATATATTAAAATTTTCATGATAAGCATTTGCCAAGCTATTTCAATGTTTACCAAGTTACAACATTTGTTAGTGTAAACCGAGTGCTTGTGTATTTACTGATTTATAGCAGAGTTTAGTTTATACTAAGTTTTGATTTGTATTGACATATAAGGGATCTAGATTTTATTTTTGTGGTAATTGATTCACCCCTTCCCTCTTGGTTACTCTTGATATATTTCCAACAATTGGTATCAAAGTTTTTGGTGCTTGCAGAGAAAGTTTAAAAGACCTAACCTAAAGATCAAGATGTCTTACAAAATAGAGATTCCCAAGATGAACCAAGACAACTTTGTAACATGGCAAGGACTTATGAGGTTACATTTGGAAACTATCAATGATTTCAGTTGTAAATATCTTGATAGTGAATAGAAAACTCCTATTGAAATATTATTACTTGAAGAAATTGTTGAAAAGAAAAATCATAACATCATGATGATTGATATTGCATCTTCTCTTTATTATACTGAATTTGATGAAGTCAAAAGTTGCACTACAGCTTATGATATGTGGATCAAGCTAAAATCCATCTATGGAGGAGATGATAATGCAAGAATACATAAAGTTGAAAGTCTCAGAGGGAAATTTGATTAGATGAAGATGAGAGTGAAACATTAGAAAACATGTTGAGTGAATTAAAGCAAGTGTGAGCATAATCAAAGTATCTAGAGAAGACATTGATGACAAAATAGTTGTAAGAAAGGTACTCAAAACCCTTCTTCCTATCTATGTAATTAGAGTTTCTACTATTCAAGAAATGATATGTATTTGAAATAGAAAAATAACATTGGATGCTCTAGTTGGAAGATTGATAGCTTTTGAATTGGATAACTATGATAACTATGTCCCTAGTTCAAAAGGTATTAAGTATACATTTGAACCCAAGCTTTCACTCAAGAAAAGGGGTAATAAATAAAAAGCCAATCAATTAGAGAGTGAAGACAATGAAGAAAGTTTAGACAATAATCTTGAAGTTGTTGAAGCCCTACTTGCAAGAAAATATTCCAAATGCAGAGGAAAGTACAAAGGTAAGATTTCTTTCATCTATTTTTTTTGTAAATAGGTTGGTCACATTATTGCAAGGTGCCCAAATAGAGAAGAAAAAGATAAAAAGAAAAGTAATAAGTTCAAAGGAAAGAAATCTCGTTTCATGGCTAAAGATTTTGATAACAATAAAGATGAAATAGTATATATTGTTGTAAAAGATGAATCAGATGATGAAGGAGATAAAATGGCACTTATCTCTCATGTTAGAAAAAATAATAAATGGATTATAAATAGTGGTTTCTCACATCATATGATTGGTGATAAAACAAAATGTGAACACATAGAACATTATGATGGTGGTAGTGTGAGATTTGGAAATAATGAACCTTGTTGCATAAAGGAAAAAGGTTCAATCTCATTAACTAGTAAACTTAGATGTGACATTTCTTATTGGGTTAAAGGACTAAAGCATAATCTACTAAGTGTGGCATGGATGAATAACATTAGATTCAAGGTAGAATTTATGAATGGCAAGGCCAAACTACTAGATGGAAAAGGTAATTTGGTTGGGTCTAGCAAACAAACAAAAGGTAATCTATTGTACCTAGATCTCAGAGAAATTTCATGCTTATTACTCAAGTAGAAAAAAAGTCGATTATGGCACAAAAGATTATGTCATGTTAACTTTCATAATTTGGTCAAGAAAAGTAAAAATAGAAGAGTGAGAGGTATTCCTAGCTTGAGAAAACTTGATATGAGTCTATGCAAAAATTATGAAATTGGTAAGATGGGAAAGTCTAGTTTCAAAAGAAAGAACTATCATTTTGAAGAAGTCTTAAAACTTGTACATATAGACTTATGTCAACCTATTGAAATAGAGAGTTATAGTAGAGATAAAAATTTTATTCATTTTATTGATGATTATTCTAGAATGATGACTGTAATGTATCTAAAAGAAAAATATGAAGCTTTTCAAAAATTTAAGTGGTATCTGGCAAGAATACAGAAAGAAGCTAGAAAGAAGCTGAAATGTTTGAGATCAGACAGAGGTGTGAATTTGTTTCCAATGAGATCAATGAATTCTATGTTGAAAAAGGAATTAAGAGACATGTATCAACCCCTTGTACACCATAGTAGAATGGAATAGTTGAAAGAAGGAACAAATCCCTCATAGATTGTGCAAGAACATTGATGATGGAAAAGAATGTTGCAATCAAATAAGAAGAAAGCAATTTGTATTGTAGTGCATACCTTGAATAGAGTAAAGTTGAAGAAAGACTCAAATCAAACTCCTTATGAACTATGGTATGGCTACAAACCTAATGTAAGTTAGTTGAAAGTACTTGGTAGCAAATGTTATCTCTTAAAAGAATCTAGAAAAGATAAATTTGATATCAAAGGTGATGAAGGCATATTACTAGGATACTCCTGTAGAAGCAGAGCATAAAAATGTTTGAATCTATTTACTCATAAAATCATAGAAAGTGCATATGTGAGAATCGATGAGTTTACAAAAAAAGAGTGAAGAAGAAAGAAACAAAGAACCTGAGGATTACAAAAGATTTATTTATTATGAACCTGATACATTACCAAATCTATCTACAAGTTATAAAGCTTCACCTCCCAAATCCCCAAACTCTCCAAAAGCTACTAAATTATATCTAGTGCAACCTAAGTCATAGTTAAAGGAACTAAGTCATAGTCAAAAGCTATCAAGATGTTTCTAGATCAATTTAAGTCTGATGGACTGGAGTCACAGATAGTGGAAGTTGAGCTTAATATAGAAGATCATGAAGAAGCTAGTAGAACAAGCTCCAAATCCAAATAACCTATGTTAGAAAGATATGTTAGAAAGCATCACGCACCTAATTAGATCATTGGAGACAAGTCAGATGGAATAATGACAAGAAATAAATTGAAAGGTATGTGTTTTCTTGTTGAGTTTGAACCTAGAAATGTTAAAGATGCTTTGGATAATGAATGTTAGATTGAAGTCATGAATGAAGAAATAGAATAGATAGAGAAGAATAATATTTTGACTCTTTTTCTAAGACCCAAGGAAAAAAATGTAATTAGCACAAAGTGAGTATTCAGAAATAAGCTAAATGAAGATGGAGAAGTTTCCAAAGATAAAGCTAGGTTAGTATGTAAAGGTTATTCTCAAGAAGAAGGTATTGATTATGTTGAAACTTTTGCTCCTATTGCAAGATTGGAATGTGTTAGAACTCTACTAGAATATGCAACATATAGAGGATTTAAATTTTATCAAATGCATGTAAAATCTACATTCTTGAATGGAATTCTACATAGAATAGTTTTAAGGTTTTGTAGATCCCAACAAAAGAGATATGGTCTATAAATTACACAAAGCATTATATGGTCTCAAGCAAGCTCCTAGAGCTTGGTATGAAAGACTTCATAACTACTTGATAAAGATTGGTTTTCAAAGAACAAATGATAACAATAGTCTATATATCAAAGAAGGACTAGACAAGAAGATTGTGTTGGTAGAAATATTTTTGGATGACACTTTATTTATATTAAATGATGATCTGTGAAAAGTATTTTTAGAAGAAATGAGTAAAAAATTTGAGATGCCTATGTTTGGAGATCCAATAAAAGAAAGATGGTATCTACATTACTCAATATAAATATATCAAGGAAATGCTAAAGAAGTTTGGAATGGAAGATTCAAGACTAGTTGGACCCCCTATGTCTACTAGACATAATCTTTCCAAAAAGGATGATTCTAAGGAGATAGATCAGACCACATACAAATCAATTATTGGAAAATTGTAATACATAGTACACACAAGGCTTGATATTGCATTTGTAGTTGGTATGGTGGCAAGATTCTTAGTATATCCCAAAGAAAATCACATAATGGAAATCAAGAGAATCATGAGATATATGAAAGGTACTAAAGACTATGGATTATGGTACACAAAGGAGGCAATTTGGATTTGAAAGCATTTATAGATGTTGATTAGGAAAGAAGTGGTAATGACAAAAAGAGCACCAGTGGTGGTGCATTCTCTCTTGGTAAAAGACCAGTGTCTTGGACAAGAAAGAAAAAAAAATTATATTTCTCAATCCACAGTAGAGGCAAAATATGTGGTAGCAGTAGTTAGTTATTCAAATGTTGTTTGGTTCAACAAACTATTGGCAAGTATGATCATAGAAATCAAAGATACATTGGTTATTATTTGTGACAACACCATTGCAATTAATATATCAAAGTATCCTATGATGCATACCAAAACAAAACACATTGCTATAAAATATCATTTTTTAGAGAATTGATAAAAGATAAAGAGGTAAGACTAGAATATGTGAATACTAAAGAAAAAATTGTAGATATATTCACTAAACCATTACCTGAGGATGCATTTTTATATCTAAAAGAAGTTAGGGCCATTCCCCTATCTGAAGCTCACTAAGTAAAGTTTAGTGATGCATCAACTAGAGCATGTTGAATATCAATCAATTCATGTAGTATTGACAAGAGCACATTGCAAATGAATCAGTACATGAGGTACATTGATATTCATTGAATATTGTCTTTGGCATGAGATGTCAAAGAGGGATGATTTTACTATCATCTCTCATAGAAATTTTATAAACATAAAGAGAAAGAGATGTCAAAGAGGGAGAATGAACTTGGTCTAATATCAAAGACAGAGTTTTCTATCAAAAGATCTTGAAGACAAAAATTTGCTGATAGAGGGAGAAATTAAAGGCAAAAGGAGTTCACATTTATAGAGAGAGTCCTCATGGATGACAATTAGAGTGAAAGTAAGGATATGTTCCTTATTTTATTTTTTCTCTAAAATTTCATCGCATTATGGCATGTTGTGTTATCATCAATACAAAAGAGGCAGATTGTTGGTAATAATTGATTAATTATGTATTGCCTTTGAGGTTACACAAAATTTCATATCATTGCCAGTAGTATATGTCAAGCTCACTCAGGCACTGAAGATAGTTGCTTGTTTTTTCCAAGCACTCCAAAGTTTTCCTAGTTCAAAAGACTGTGTCTATCGAGTGCACTCATGTGACAAAGGAAAGTTTGTAGAAGTTGAGTGTTAACCGAGACTACTCAGTTAATGAAGGAAATGTTAGATGGAACCAATGTTAGCCAAGCTCACTCCATTACCAAAGGAACTTTTTGAATATGCAGTGTTAACTGAGTTCACTTGGTTACCATAGGAAAATTACTTTGAGTTAGTATCTACCAAGCAAGGTCTGCTAACAAAGGATTTTCTTGTTTCGGTATATTGAGTTCAATTGAATAGTTTGTTGGTTCTACTTGACTAAGAAGATGAATATTAATTATTCTAAGTTGTATTCAAGTTGACTTGATAATGTGTAAGATATGAATATAAATTCAAGTTGAGGATTGAATGTGTTGAATATAATTGAAGATTTGATGATACTTAGAGGAATCCAATTAGAAGGATAAGTAGAATATCCTTGTTGAGATGCAAAGATACATTTGATCAGGAAGGATAAAGTAAACAAGCCTGAATTGAGATCTATAATTAGTAATTTAGTTGTATCAAAAATTAGGTCATTTTATTGTTACTTGTTAACCATTGTAATAGTGATATAAATCTCTCATTAAAGTTGGCTTGACATCTATTTGTAAATCCTCTAACAAGGTAGCATTTCTATTAAAAAAAATTAAGTAACAAGGCCACTCCTAATAGGGTAATTAAATCCTCTAATAGGGTCACACCTAATATTTTGTTTTGTAACCTATAATAGGGTTGGCTCCTAACTGGGCTCACTTCAAAAGAGTGAAAATTAATAACCAGTTGCAATTGGTGGTTTTTCACAAATTGGGTTTCTATGTTAAATCCTGGTGTCAATTATGTTCATGCTATTTCTTTTATGTGTATGCAACTAAGTTAAAGTAAGATCAATCATAGATAATATGTTAAGATTTTTAAGATAAGCATTTTTCAAGTTATTTCAATCACAACATTTGTTAGTTTAAACCGAGTGCCTATGTATTTGTTGAGTTACAACAGAGTTTAGTTTAATTAGAGTTTCGATTTGTATTGATATCTAAGGGATCTAGGATTTATTTTTTGGTACTTGATTCACCCTTCCCCTCTCAATTACTCCTCTTATATTTCCAATAGTATTAACAAGGGCACATTGCAAATGAATTAGTACATCAGGTACATACACTGAATATTGTCTTTGGCATGAGATGTCAAAGAGGGAGAATTTTACTATCATGTCTCATAGAAATTTTATAAAGATAAAGAGAAAGAAATGTCAAAGAAGGAGAATGAACTTGGTCTAATATCAAAAACAAAGTTTTCTATCAAAAGAAGATGGTGAGGATAGAGTTTTACTGACAGATGGAGAAACTGAAGGTAGGAGGAGTTCACACTAATAGAGAGAGTTCTCATGGATCAGAATCAGAATAAAACTAAGGATATGTTCCTTATTTTATTCTTTCTTTGAAAATTCATTGCATTATGAAATGCTATGTTTCCATCAATTCTAAAGAGGGAGATTATTGGTAAAATTGATTAATTGTGTATTATCTTTGATGTTATACAAAATGTTATATCATTGCCAGTCAGTGTATGCCAAGCTCACTTGAGCATTGAAGATAGTTTTTTGTGTCTATCGAACATTCTAGAGTATGCCTAGTTCAAAAGATAATCTCTACCAAGTTCACTCAAGTGAGAAAGGAAAGTTTATAGAAGTTGAGTGTTAATCGAGCCCACTCGGTTAATGAAGGAAATGTTGGATGGAACCAGTGTTAATCGAACTCACTCAATTACTGAAGGAACTTTGTTAATATGCAGTGTTGACCAAATTCACTTGGTTAATATAGGAAAATGACTTTGATTTAATATCTACCAAGAAAGGTTGGCTAACAAAGGATTTTCTTATTTTGGCATATTGAGTTCAATTGAATTGTTTATTGGTTCTATTTGACTAAAAAGATGAATATTAATTATTCTAAGTTGTATTCAAGCTAACTTGACAATGTGTAAGGTATAAATATAAGGTCAAGTTGAGGATTGAATGTGTGGAACATAATTAAAGATTTAATGATGCTTAGAGGAAGCAAATCAAAAGGATAAGCAAAATATCCTTGGTGAGCTGCAAAGATATATTTGATCAGGAAGGATCAAGTATACAAGCCAGAACTAAGATCTATAATTAGTAATTTAGTTGCATTAGAAATTAGGTCATCTCATTTTTACTCTCTAACCATTGTAGCAATGATCTAAATCACTTAATAGATTTGGCTCAATAGCTATTTGTAAATCCTCTAACAAGTTGGAATTTCCATTGAAGTTTCTAAAGACCTCCAACAAAGCCACTCCTAATAGGGTGATTAAATCCTCTAATAGGGTCACACATAATAGCGTGTTTTTAACCTTTAATAGGGTTGGATCCTAATAGGGCTCACTTCAGAAGAGTGAAAATTAGTAACTAGTTGCAATTGGTGGTTTTTCCCAAAATTAGGTTTCCATGTTAAATCCTGGTGTCAATTGTGTTCATGATATTTATTTTATGTATGAAACTAAGTTAAAGTAATGTCTGTCACAAATAATATATCAAGATTTTTATGATAAGCATTTGCTGAGTTATTTTATTGTTTACCAAGTTACAATATTTGTTAGTGTAGACCAAGTGCCTGTGTATTTATCGAGTAACAAAAAAGTTCAATTTACATTGAGTTTTGATTTTTATTGACATCTAAGGGATCTAGGTTTTATTTTTGTGGTAATTGATTCACCCATCCCCTCTTAGTTACTCCTTTTATATTTCTAACAAGGTGTTATAAGCCAAAGAGTCAATTGCAATTTCAAGAATATTGTTGACCAATTTATTCTATAAAGGATAAAATTTGTAAAATAATATCACTAAAAAATCCAATTAAGCCCTAGGTGCACTCACCTTGGTCTTGCACGGGCTACAATCTAGAGCGTTCTTGTACTATGTCATGTCAGTCTAGATCTAGAATAAATTTTTTTTGAATATGGGAACTATTGAATCCTTGGGCATTTATTGATTTTTTGCATCCTAGTATTGTTTTAGAACTTGTAGTTTTAAAATATTGAGAGAGACATTGTCAGGAGAATGGTCACATTAAAGGGGGGTTTAATTATAACTCATTTAGGTTATTTTCTATATTATTTTTGTAATTAATATACATATGAACCATGAAATAGGGGCTTGATTATCACTTTGAAGGGGCATTTGATTATATCATTTTTATATAGGTCAATCTCCTTGGGGTAGTACGTGATATGGACTACCACATCTCAAAGGAACATAGAGGTGTGAATATGGAGGAACATGGAGGTGTGAGTATTGAAGGATAAGATTGTGATTCTATCAAAGATGATGATCATGCACCAGAAAACACATTTGAAGATGATGGTATGAATGCATTGATCCATGACACATTTGGTACTAGTGCTACTACTACTGCTAATGATGGTGATGATGATTATGATGAGGATGACATTTAGGTTGCCCATGTTATAGCTCTACTTGAGAAGGAAAACACAACCTGTTATGAAGGATCCCTATCAACTCTTCTCTTTGTTTTATTGTTGCTGGTAAATTTGAAGATTATGAATGGTTTATCCAATATAACAATGTCATATATGGTAAGGTTTTTCATATACATCATTATAGTCTATGAAAGGTGAAACATTTACCATTCAGATTTTTTATACTAACAACTTATATTTTTTTTTGTAGATTGATAGGTGACTTTTTGTTACCACCATCAAATGTTCTCCCTCACTCACACTGATAATTATGTGCCACTATGAAACATATTATAATGGAATATCAAGCACTAGATGTTTGTCTTGAAGTTCATGTTATCTATCATAATGAACATCAAAATGCAATAGATTTTTGTGAATTCCATAGGAGCAAATATCAAGATGATCAAGTGACAAAAAAGGTGCCCTGCAAGGTTCTTTTTTAAATCCCCATTATTCTACATCTTAAATGATTACTCAAGTGCAATAGCTTGGTACAATTTATGAATTACTATGCATGCAATAGAAGTCAAGATGAAATTATTCGAATGCCTATGGATAGTTCAACATTTATGGACATAGAGGAAAAGTGGCCATAGTTTAAAGAAGATCCTTGAAATCTTAGGCTTTCTCTGGAAACTAATAGTGTCAATCCATTTTGAGAGAAGAGATTTGTTTACTCACTGTTGCCTATTTTTGTTATCAACAATAACCTTCCTCCATAAATGTCAGTAAAGAGGGAGCACATTATGTGTGCATATTATATATTTCTTTAAAAATTTAAACTAAATATATTTATATGTATTAAAATTAATGATTAACATTTCTCAATATTTCTCTTGTCTTTATTTGTATATATTGTTGATAAATGAACCAATTATTTACATTGGATTGTAGCCTGCCAATCATGATACACCATCTGAGCATCATGGAGGCATCAATTCAAATGTCTATTGTAGTACTAAAGGTATATATTTTCTATTCAAATTTTGATATTTGAATTATTAATACAATAAACATTTTAGATTGAATTTCATGTAGTAATACAAACTTAACTATAATATGTGTTGCAATTAAGAAAATATCGTGTATTGCAATTGTATAGGATGTAGAAGTTGTTCCTCATGAGTGTGTTGAAGTTCAAGTCATTGAACAAGATGATGTAGTTGGACAAGTTAAAGAGCACTACACTTGTGTTCTTCAAAGTCTCAAATATTTTAAATGTAACCCTTCTATATGTTATTGTACAGGACTCACCTTTGCAATGGATAACAAGATCACATCCATGGGTGAGCATGAATGTTGATGACAGCATGAATATGCCTCTACCAAAATATAGGAAAGGACAAAAAAGAAAAATACAAAAAAAGAAATGATTTTCATTTATGTAACGTATTGATTATGAGTGATGTTTATGTCTCAATGTTTTAATTTAAGTTCTATTGAATGTTCATGTGAATGTACTAACAAATCTTACATTTTAATGTGAATGTGAATGTTCTAATGAAACTTATGTGTTAATGAATTATATCATGTGATAATTTATGAATGTTACTTTTTATTAATAGAATGAATAAATTTGCAATATTAACGGGGAATTTAGATGTTTGGGAATGGGGGGGTGGGGCCAAATGAGCTTACACCTTCATGTGGTTGGCCCTGATTAGTACAAAATATTAAACTAGTCTCAAAACCAATTGAAGATTAACATTAACCTATGATTGCATGAAAACTAATTCTATCAATC
The DNA here is from genome assembly GCA_028749045.1 of Cupressus sempervirens. Lineage (NCBI taxonomy): Eukaryota > Viridiplantae > Streptophyta > Pinopsida > Cupressales > Cupressaceae > Cupressus > Cupressus sempervirens. Next base: position 151,553,402 of record CM053793.1, on the reverse strand, counting down.
TCTTGGTTTTAGGAAATGCAGAAGGATGCCATAGTTCAATATGAAATTTCAATTCATATGCATAAGACACCAGGTGGAGCTGAAAAATGTAACAGGTTTATATTTTTGTTAGAGTTTTTTTATTATGTATTTTAAGTTATATAGCATCATCAACATTTTAATAGTGACTCTTATAGGAAAGGGTAATGTCCTCAACATGTAATAAAATCAAGACTTTCTATTTGATGGCTTGTTGAGGACATTCTCTCAACCATAGCAACTAAAGTTCTAATGTTCATGATGGTCTATAATTTAAAAAAATGAATAGACCTCTTAAATAAATATAAATATGGTGTAATTTGTTTATCTCCACCTATTTTCCATGCATATAGAATGTAGTTGTATGTGCATTCTTAATTCAGAGTTGCAGAATCTTATTTTGGATGCGATAGAAAAATGGCATGCACCAAAAGATGGAAAAATGATGTCACTTTTGCAAGTCTTTTGTTGGAAAAGATTATTTCATTGGACAATGAAAAGAGATCTATGCTTATTTTTTTTGGAATTACAAATGGGAAACATATACTTCTGAGAGGGAGGGGTGAATCAAAAGTATTAATCTTTAACCAATAAAACTTTTAATTCAAAATAATGCATGCATTAACATATTAAAATAACATGTAAAGTAAATGCATCCACATAAACACTTGACACCATATATGATTACCTAGAAACCCTCGAATGAGAAGGTAAAATTGGGGTGGGGATGACACCCACAATTCTTCACTATTGCAAAAATAAAGTGTCACACGTTAAGGTTACATAGTTTGACAATTTTCATGATTTTCCCTGTGAAAGGCATGCCCTATTAAAGGCTTAAAAATAATAATTAGATCCTACCCTATTAAATGATTTTAACACCTTGTTATAAGTGTGTCTGGTTAAATGACTTTAGAACACTCACTTGGAATGTCACCCTATTAAAGGACTTTATAATGACTGTTAAGTCAACCTTAGTCCAAAGGATTTCACCCTGCTGATACAGTTGTTAGAAATTAATAGTAGAATGTTTGATCTTATAACTTACAAATTTGTCTTGCTAATTTTAGATATCAATTCTATCCACCTCAATCCTTTTTGATATGATTTTCCAATGCTGAGTCTTTGATCCTCTATTCTATAAATTGATTCTACAATTCTTTCACTATGTTAAGTCACCTTGAATGTTTTTTGACCAATTCACTCATTTTTTTCCTTCTATTCTTCACTCGCATCACTTCTTCATACATACATGCATACTAAATTATGGGGCTTCATCTTCCTTATAAAGGCTTTGGTGGCTTAGGGTTAGGTATGAATCTATAGCTAAGATTCATGCATTTTTCCACTTAATCCCTTCTAATTTTTTGATTGGTTGCATGTTGATTGCATAGGAAAACCAAATAGATTTTCTCTTATCTTCAAAGCCTCGAGATCTATCCATAAGTTGTCATAAAAATTTTTTACACAGTAGTTTGTACCATTACAAACAAATAGGTCCATTCTATGTTACTCAACACTTGATAATACTAATTCTCGACACCCATTGTAATTCTATCTAGCTCAGCACCTGAACTTGCTCGGCATCAACTGTATGCTCAACACTTGAATTACTCAGCACATGAGTGACTTGACACTCATTGCAACTTAGCATCTATACATATTATACTTGGTATGAACTTAGTAAATATCTTAAGTGTGTTGACACTCAATTGTCGAAACCAAACTAAGATCAACAATCTCCCCTTTGACATGAGTGTTAAAAAAACTTAACTGTATATAACAATCTAATCTCCTCGAGTATAATACATACATAGTTTGGCATATATACAAAAATTCAAAAAAATTCAAAAAATTTTAATACACTTTTATAGCTCAAAATTTTGTAACTCCCCTTGAGTTAATGTGCCTATTTTGTATCCAAAACCTCTTCTTTTCTTTGAGTAGATTTGCTTCATGCTAATACTCTTTGTCTTCAAAAATATTGACACTCTTTTTCTATCAGATATACTTTGTTTCTACTCTTTTTCTATTTTCTCCCCCTTTGTTTTCTCTCCCCCTTTCATATGTAACTCCCTTTGTATATTGATACTCTTTATCTCCCCTTGCACATTTGTCTTCCCCTTTATTCTTTATTATCTCCCCCTTTTTGACACTAATGTCAAAGGTTGTATACACTGATTATGTATTTGTCAAAAAACTTCTAGTGGACTTCCATTATAATCTATAAAGCAACATCCCAATTGTCTAATGCAATATCTAAGGAATTTATTTGGATAGTTGTCTCTATTGCAAGGTGAACTAGTCCATCCAAAGTTGAAAGATTAGGATCTTTCTTTAACACCATTTCTAGATAAGCTAGTTCCTTTTGGATTATTTCCATATGAGGGGTAAGGAAGGCTTGTATATTAATCAACTTGGCTCTTATGTTAGCCTCATTTTCTATTAACATAGCTAGTTGATTTTGTGTTTGAAGAATTGAATGAAAATGCTTCTCACTCTAAGCTGGGTTCTTAGGTAATTGTGTACCTAAGAGTTTCAAATTGTTCTCCAAACTCATAATCGTATGGCTCATTTCTTGTGTGAAGAGTGTGGGATCACATAATTTTGTGTACAATGAGAATATGTTCTCAAGTACCTTCTTCACTTTCTCAATTTTGGGAGCCAATTTGACTTGTGATAGTGTTATTTCACCAGATATTTTCTCATTAAATTTTCCTTGAAATTTCTTCTTAGAATATTCCATTGATTTCGCATTGGCTTCCTAGTCTTCATTAGTCACCTGTTCGACAATTTTTGATAGTTATTCTAATATAGGCTTGGATTCTTCAGGTGTTTGCAAGCTAAAGGCATCCAATAATATGTCTTTAATATATTGTAATACTTTCCTTTTTTTATACTCTTTTTTGAGTATTTCTTATTTTTTCTTTCTCTCCAAGGCTTCTTGCATTATACTTATCTATTCTGATGTCATGGTTTCATAGTCAGATTTAGGTATCACTATCTCTTCATCTAAAATTGCATCACCATAGTGAAATACCTTGGATGAGCTGGAGCTTGGTCATGAAATTTGTAGTGGTATTACATCAGTGCTTGACCTTTGAAGGACTTTTGTTGGAGAGCCAGATGTTTGTAGATTTACTAGTGTTTGTATGGCTTCTGGCTCCTTCTCCTTTGGTATGTCCTTTTCAAAAAAAATTCCTTGATCAACTACAATTATTTGACTTGCTCCTTGTGTTTGTGTATCAAGTATAGATACCTTTGTCTATCCTATTTGTGCTTCTAAATTTTTCTCTTCTTGAGCAGTCTTTTTAACCATGACAAAATTTATAGTAGCATCAACCTTTGTAGATGTACCATCTAAAGTTTGCACTAGAGTTTGACCACTAGTAGCTAAAGGGATGATAGAAGGAGGTTCTTGTGTATTCACCTTGTCCCTTGTTATATCAGCTACTACTTTTTGGAATTCATCCACACTGACCAACATAGGATTCTCACATAATCTAGCTTGTAGTGTGGTTTGGTCAAGGATCTTCTTTAGATACTCTATAGTGAATGGATTGATATTCTGAGGTGAGCTATTAGGAACATCCTTTACTTTTATAGTTTCTATAGGTGTGTTTGTGTCATGTAGAGGGCTCATATCCAACATTTGTGCGTGTACCACATTCTATTATGTTTGTTGTTCTTCAACTATTGCCATCTCATCTGACTTCTTTAGTGTCTCCTCCATATTGGTGTTTTCATTTTCTTTTTCTATCTCTTCTTCCTTGTCCTCATCTTCCTCATTATTTCTTCCCTCAAATGGATCTTCTTCTCCTACTTTAATTTTATTCAAGACATATATCAATTTCCACATTTGTGTGGATTTATTGACAACATCCTCAATTTTTTTCTACAAAATGTTGAATGCCCTATATTTTAATGCAAATTTACTACCATATTTTTTATTTGCCTTGGTAATTTATTCTTTTGTTAGTTTAGGAATCACTTGGGCTTATGTTATTTCTTTGAAAAAAATTCAACATTTAAGCAATGGTGCCAATTATTTTCTACAATGGTGTACAATCCCTTTGGTATTGTATTATCTAATTCAAGAGGAGTATTCTTGAATTTTTCCATCCTAGCATACACTAACTCTTCTATCATATTTTGATCTTCTCTACCAATTTTTTAAAATTAATACCTTTCAATCCTATTAATTCTACATTATCTCTAATAATATCAAAAATATTTTCAAGATTAGACTTATGTGTATGACTTACCACTCTAAACTGAATTGTATCCTTAGACTCTATCTTCTCATCATCTATTTCAAGCTAAGCAATATACTTTCTCCTTTGTTTCTTCTAAACTAGACCCTTATATTCAGCTACTTTTGTTTTCTCCTTTGCCTATTCTTTGGCCTTTTGTGTAGTGGCCCTTGTGCTAGCCCTTATAGTTGGAGTAGTTGAATTTACCGTACTTGATTTGGCAGCCCATTTTACTTTAGGTTTGGCTATAGGTTCTACCTTAGCCTTCCTCTTCTTAGGTTCTAGGTTTTTTGGTGCTTCCTCGACTTCTTCTTCCTTTGCACCTTCTTCTTCTTGGTCCCTAGCCATGTCTTGGGTTAAAGCTAAAGGTTTTTGACCTTGCACCTCTTCTTCTTCTTCATCTTCTTCTTCTTCATCACCTGTGCCTTCTCCAAACTTTACCTTCAGTTTCCTCACCATTTTGTCCTTCTTTTTCAAATTTGAGGTTTTCTTTAGTTCCATTTAAACCTTTGATTTCACAACATCATAATTACCAAATATCTTTGCACTTTTATCAACTTCTTTAGCAAGGAGTGCAGTGATAGCAGCTAAGGCTTCATCAACATTGATTTCATATCCTAGAGGTCTTAACCATCTAACTCTAGGTATAGTAACCTCAATAAAAGTGTAATCAATATATCCTAGTAAACAAATATCATTTTAGTGTCACTCAACCAAGGAAATAGGAATCTCAACCTCTAATTCATAGACTTCTTAAAGTCTTCAAAATAACTTGTCATTATTGATTCAAAATTTTCTCCCATTTGTTAAATATATTAATTAATTTGAACAACAGCTAACCTTTTGGTCTTCCATCCTACTTTGCCAAAATATGGGAACTCATTTTGTACATATAAAAATATGCATACTAATACTAATCTAAATTTACATTGAGCACTTTTTGACTTTCTGATTTCTCCTAGATTCTCCATTATCTGTTGCATTTGGAGTTCTGCAAGATCATAGGTATGAACTTTCTTGACAATCTTATAACCTACATCAACAGTTATGCAAGGAACACCATTTAGTCTACTTGATTCATAGAATTTATGTGATATGACCCTAAAAAAAAAATTAAGAAGTGGATTAGTTATTGTATCAATGGTCACTCCACGCTTGTTCCACTTAGCCCCTATATTTTTCTCTATTGCCTCTTTAGCATCACTCCTCAATGTCTTGGGTAGATCTAGGGTTGGGTATCTAGTAACCCTCTATACAATTCTATTCAAAATTTGAATCGGTCCTTCCTCTAACCATAGACATACATCATGTATTCTTCTCAAAACTATTTTGATCCACTTGGTTTTGGAAACTATTGGGAAGTCTAGGGCACATGTTAAGCCCTTCCTCTCTACAATGTTGAATTCCTCCTTCAATACATCATTTTCACATAATTTTTCATACACCTATCTTATTTCCATGTCCCCAACTACTCCTACCTTGCAGTTGTATCACTTTCTTACATCTTGTACCATTACAACCTTAGGTAGAATCATAGATAATGTGCCTGACAGGTCTTTCTTGTAGGTAATATCTAGTAAAGCCTTGAAATTAGGTTGTTTAACCTCATTTCTAGCCAACTGGACTTTAAAAGTTTCTTTCTCCTTTACATTCTTTAAACTTGAGGCCATTATGCAAGCTAGGGTTTTACAAATATGAAATTGCGTAGCTCGACAAATGAAAAATACCTTTACAATTGATGAACTGGTGCTTGATCTTCACTATGATTCATGCAAATTCTTCAATCTTTCTTGTGAATCACTTCTTCACTCCACTCACTCTCACTTTGAATTCATAATGATGAAAAATATGTGAAATTCTACCTTATATCTTTCAAAATATAGCATTTATTGCATGTTACATGTACAACTATAAACTTGACTTCAATACAATTTCTATTTCACATGGCATCCATTGATTTTATCATCACTCAGCAACTATTGGAATTACCTTTACAAAGAAGCTATTACTAACTCAACTCCAACTAACTTTCACTAATACCTCAGCATTTACTAGTATTTTACTCAGCATCTAAAGAGGATTTTTTACACTTGGAATTAATGTGAAAACTTGAAAGATTTGACCTTGGATTTTCCTCATTATCTTGCATCTTTCTTCATGCTAATATATCTTTTTTAGTACTAACTTCTTTTGGAACTGATGTATGATAAAAAAATTAAATATTAGTCCCATATACCTCTTTTTAGCTTAATTTGATGAGGTGTGACGATCTGACCTATTAGGTGAAGTGATCCCTTCATTTGATGTGTTGCATCCATCTTTCTTCTTCCATGTCTTGTTCATCTCTCCTCTAGTATGTTTAGCATCTATCTTGCCTTTTCTTTTGTTGAATTCCAAATTAGATGCCTTTGACCTTGTTGGGAAATGCTTGGTGATATGACTAGTCTTCAAATAGCTAAAACATGTACTTTGACTCAACCATCTATTGTAGTTACCACTAAAGTGTGTTCTTATCCAATTCTTGGGGATGTGTCCATATTCTTGACAATAATGATAGCTATATCTTGTATTGTAATCCCAGTTATAGGACTTTTCATAGTTCCTTACCTTTTTGGCTTCCTTGATGACCATGTGGACTTCTAACAATTGTAGCAGTGTCCTTCAAATTTTTGTGCATGCATGGTTCTAGTTTTGCATTCATGTGCCTGATGACCTTATTTTTTGCACTTGTTATAATGAATCATGTTCTTTGTCTTAGCATTCTAACTAGCATTCTTACTCCTAAAAACATTAGATAGATGTCCTTTCTTACCACAATGATGACAAGTAGGTTTAAAGTTCTTACCCTTATTGTTTCTTTCCTCAACAGCTTTGGATGATTCTCCTTCTTCAATGCTTATGAATCCCAATCCTGATGTATCTTTATTGGATCTAGGGGATTTTAGTAGTTTCTCAAAGTACTTGATGGCTTTATTTGGCTTGTTGAAACTTTCAGCAAATTCCTTTTCCATTTTCAAATCATTTTGTAGTTTTTCATTCTGTAACTTTAGTATGCTTATTTCAATGTCTTTGACATTCAACTCATGATGAACATTCATCATTTGGCTTAAGGTGACCAATTGCATGTTTGAGATCCTGGATAGCTCTAGTAACTTTTCCTCTAATCTATTTGCCAAAATTATTTTATCTTCTTCAATCATGGCCTTGTCTTCTATAGCTTTCTTCTTTTGTTCAGTCACCTCACATAGTAGTATAGCTTGTGATTCTAGTTCCAACTTGAGATTTCTAACCTCTTTAGCTTATGCTCTATTCTTTTCCATTAGATCTACAATTGCTGCATTGAATTCACTAGAGTTACCATCTACAAATAGCTTTGTGGTGTCAATATCTTTTTATTGTGTGTCATTTTCTACTATAGAAATCCCTTTTCTTCTCTTCAGGGAACTCTTCAAAGCATCTTTGGCTTCATTCAGTTGTTGTAGTATGAGATGTATCTTAATCTCCTAGTTTTCAATGTTATTTCCCAACTTGTAAACTTCCATTTCAAGATCTTTTCTACAAGTTGAAAGGCTTCTCCTCCTAAGAACTTAGCTCTGATACCAATTGTTGGAATTATGAATGGGAAACATATACTTCTAGGTGGGGTAAATTAGAAGTATTAATCTTTAACCAATAAAACTTTTAATTCAAAACAATGCATGCATAAACATATTTAAATAACATGTAAATTAAATGCATCCATATAAACATTTGACACCAGATATGATTCCTAAAATCGCCCCAATGAGAAGGTAAAACTGGGGTGGGGATGACACCCACAATTCTTCACTACTATAGCAATAAAGTCTCACTTGTTAAGGTTACATAGTTTGACCATTTTCATGATCTGTCCTATGAAAGACGTGTCTTATTAAAGGCTTACAAAGGATTGTTAGATCCTACCCTATTAAAGGATTTTAACACCCTATTAGAAGTGTGTCTGGTTAAAGGACTTTAGAAAACTCACTTGGAATGTCAACTTGTTAAAGGATTTTACAATAACTATTAAGTTAACCCTATTCCAAAGGATTTCACCTTGCTGATATAGTTGTTAGAAAGTAATAGTAGATTTTTTCATTTGATAACTTACAACTTTGTCTTGCTGATTTTAGATCTCAATTCTATCCACCTTGATCCTTTCTGATCTGATTTGCTAATGTTGAGTCTTCAATCCTCTATTCTATAAACTAATTCTATAATTCTTTCACTCTGCTAAGTCCCCTTGAATGCTTTTTGATCAATTCACCCCTTCTTTTCCTTCTATTATTTTCTCACATCACTTCTTCATACATACATGCATACTAAATTATGGGGCTTCATCTTCCTTATAAAGACTTTGGTGGCTTAGGGGGTATGAATCTATGGCTAAGATTCATGTATTTTATCGCTTAATCTCTTCTAATTTTCTTATAAGTTTCATGTTGATTTCATAGGAAAACCAAATAGATTCAATCTTATCTTCAAAGCTTCGAGATCTATCCATAAGTTGGCATAAAAATGGTTTACATAGTTGTTTGTGCCATTACAAACAACTAGGTCCATTTTGTGTTACTTGGCACTTGATAATATTGATGCTTAGCACTCATTGTAATTCTATCTGGCTCAACACCTGAACTTGGTTAGCATCAACTGTATGCTTGACACTTGAATTACTCAGCACATGAGTGACTTGGCACTCATTGCAACTCAACATCTATACATATTATACTCAGCATGTATTACTGACACAGTATGAACCTAGTAAATATCTTAAGTGTATTCACACTCGATTGTCAAAACCAAACTAAGATCAACAATATTCTTGAAATTCTTTAAAGTTTCAATTTTTTTGAATTTAACCCTTTTATTTTTTATCATAGAGGAGCCAACTTTGCAAAGGATAGTGAGCTCATGTTCACAAGTAAGAAGAAATATCAATGATGACATGGATATGCCTCTGCAACAATATAGAGAAGCACAAAAAATATAAAATACAAAAAAGAAATGATCCTTATTTATGTAACTTATTTGATAATGACTTATGTTTATGTCTTGATGTCTTAATTATGTTCTATTGAATGCTTATGTGAATGTTCTAATAAAATGTATGTGTTAATGAATGTTATCATGTAATAATGCATGAATGTTACATTTTATTAATAGAATGAATGAATTTTACATGTTAATGAGGAACTCAAATGTTCATGGAGGGTGGGGTGAGGCCAAATGAGCTTCCACCTTCATGTGGTTGGCCCTAATTAGTAGAGAATATTAAAATATTCTTAAAACCAAGTGAAGCTCAACATTAACCTATGATTGCATGACAACTAACTGTGTCAATATCTTGGTTTTAGGTAATGTAGAAGGATGCCATAATTTATATGCAATCTCAATTCATATGGATAGGACATTAGATGGAGCTAAAAAATGAAATAGATTTCATTTTTGTTAGAGGTATTTAATTAGGCATTTTAAGTTATAGATAATCATGAACATTATAACTTTGACTCTTATAGGAAAAGGTAATGTTCTCATCATGTAAGCAAATCAGGACTTTCTATGTGTTGGCTTGCTAAGGACATTCTCTTGGCCATAGCAGCTTGAGTTCTAAGGGTAATGTATATGTACATATGCATATGTATACATATATATATATACATATATATACATATATATATATATATATATATATATACATATATATATATACATACATATATATACATATGTATATACATATATATATGTATATATATATGTATATATGTATATGTATATATATATATGTATATATATATGTATATATATATGTATATACATATGTATGTATATGTATATACATATATATGTATATGTATATACATATATATGTATATGTATATACATATATATATGTATATACATATATATGTATATATATATACATATATATATGTATATATATATACATATACATATATATGTATATACATATACATACATATATATATCTATATATATATACATATATATATGTATATATATATATACATATATATATGTATATATATATATATATATATGAAGTGTTGGGGAGTGGTGCCACTACAACATTTGGAGTCATTTTGAGGTAGAAAATTATTGCAATTGTGACATCCAACCATCACCCTAGTGACAAACTTGCTCGATGGCTCCTGTTGGACTTTTTTTGTTGCAAATTGTGACAACAATAGAATTTTTCATACTTGCAATAGTAAAAACTATCATAACTTGGAAGAAGGGAGGGATAAGACTTCATGTTCATGATGTCACAATTGCAATAGTATGTCATCATAATTACAACAACTATAAATTTCACTCCATTGTCACAATTATGACATATATGTGAATGATTTTCAAGGGTAATGTATTGTTTCTCAATTTTTTGGTTTGTTACAAACATCTAAACTTGTTAATTTTTTCCAAATTTTTGAGATAGAAATAAATTTAATTTGAATTTTATCTTCACACCTAATAGAATATGAATTTGATAAATTTTTCAAGCACTAGATATGCTTACATAACATGAATTTATTCTCATGGAATGGGATTTAATTATTTATTTTTGAGTGCACAAGTTCTCCATCCACTGATGTTGGAAAGAGAAGCATAGGTAATCTCATTCTTCAACCAATTAATTACAACAAAGAAGAAGATAGAATAAAAAAACTTTTACAGTTGGTTGTTGCACATATTAAAAAAAACACCCTCTATGATCAATGTAATGGTCATATGGTATTTTTTAGAAAAATTGTCTAATTACAAAAATAGCCCATCTAGTTTTGTCACAATATTGTAGTATGATTCTAATGAAAATACCAAATAGTCTCAATCCATCCTTCCCATGGTTTCTCATAAATATTTATGCTAGTTTTTAAGATAGACAGATCTTCATAAACTATAGCTACCCACAAGAAGTTAGGAACCTATTCAAGGGAAGATATGTACGAAGGAAGACATTTCCTTCATATGGTTTATGTGAGATTTGTGTTTCACAATATGGAAAAGGAAAATCAAAGAATTATCTTGACTCTCAAGATAATTACCTACAATGATATCATTAGGCTGAACTATAAAGGGAACATGGACATAGAGATAAGAATTATAACTCAAGTGGATATTTGTTTTAGGAGTGATTAGTTCATAAATTCACTAAAGCCTTTCATCAAGGATTGACACTTGTTGTGGCTTTATTTATGATGAAGGGATCCTTTTGACAAGTATATGCCTAGGATAGGATATGTTATGTTATGGGTTTTGGTAAAGTTGATAATATGGCATGTATTTTGGCTAGATGAAGGGAAGATGTCTAAGAATAGGTTTCACAATGACCTTTCCATTGTATGGATTTCCTTTTCCCAACCCTTGTGTCATCATAAATGCATTCCAAAACAAGGTCAAGGATAGGGAGTGGTGGTTCATTGGCCTCAACTACTCTTATTTTATATCTAATATTAAGGAATTGAAGCTATACCATTTATTGATAAAGTGAATAAGTCATGCAATGCAAGCTAGGAGAATCCCCAAAGGAAATGTCCTAGCCCCCAACAAATAACCACACAATGGAAGAATAAATAATAACACAAATAATTAGATCCAAATTAGTGTCAATTCACATAATATAATCATAAGATTTATATCCAACATGCCTGGTTGTAAGGCCTTCTATGTTACAACCAAATACATAAGCATTTATAATAGTAATTCTGCAAGATCCCTCAAGATCCAACCAAAACACTAGCTAGTCTAGATCCACACTCTAGTAGGAATCTCCAAGCAAGATCTCAACTTTTATTTGCAAGCTTGCCAAGCATCTCCTTATTTTCCAAGCCATAGCTACTAGCTCTTCAAAGTTTACTCCTCCTCCACATCATCTTCTCTAAGATGGATGATTCATAATCCTACTGTAAACTGCCTCACATTATGCACTATGTCCACAAACTCAGGAAAAAAATGCTTTCCAACTTCTCTCCACATTCATTACTCCTCTAAATGAATGAATAATGACTAAAGACTCCACAAGATCCCCACTTGTACCCAACTAAGCCACAAGTTGGCCTAGTAAGCTAAAAATTAAATATCCCTTACATTAACTAATTGAAGAGCCATAAGTTGGCTTCCAATAGAAATTAAATACCAAATGCCTACTTACAATACTTATTAAATACATCAAAAATAATTAACCAAGACCCAAATAGGTCATTGAACTCCACTAAAATCCCTTAATTGTGCAAGATAGACAACTACCCCAAGATGCTCCTGCATCAATAAGACTCAAATGGTTCTTACATATCCTCAAATCATGACAACTAATTTCTTTGGTAGCTATTTGGCTTTTATTTCTCAAGATTGTAGTTATATTTCATATGCATAAAGTAAATTACCTATGGTTCATATAGCAATTGTGAAGATTTCATTAATTTATCAATTTTTTAAAGAGATGAATTTAATTATATAATAGCTAAGAAAATAAAACTAGATAGTTGTTGAATGTCCTTAGTGTAGCCGAGAGATGGAGTTGTGTATACATCAATCCCCTTGGATATATATCCACATTTTCTTGATATTCTTTTATTAGATAGAAAGTACTCCAAAGTTCCAAACCCACATAACTATCACCCACTACATCGGCCTTGAACTTGAGTTTGTCCTTTTAATTCACTACCAACTTAGATGAATCAATCATGAAATAGAAAAAGCCTCTTCTACTAAACACATTTGAGTATCATTACCATTCTAATCATTTTCCTTATATTCATCAATTTTCAAATGCTCACCAATGTTATCATCATTGAAGATATCATTTGAATCAAAGCTATACTTATTGCTTTTAATATCCCACCAAGGGATCCAAAGAATTAATCTAAAATTTCACTAAGTTTGCCAAACAATTTTTTTTTTTCAAACATGAAAGATAAACCATTCACAACTTATACATAGTGATGGAAGCATTAGCAACAATTCAATAAAAGTAAACATAACATACATAACAGGTTACATTCTTTAAGGATCCCTTAACATTGAATCACATCTAATCATAACTATTCATCTAACATCACATCCTTATGAAATAACAAGGATACATCCAACATTCCTAAACAATATACAAGTGTCATTTTAGTAATTACATTTTAGATTGCTCAATCATCCACTGTACATGTCATAGGGTATGAAAAGCTTGAAAGAATAAACATCCATGTAAATAAAGTACATAATCATCCAATATTGATGCAGGAGCATCTAGAGGTATAAGGGCAATCCTGTGTCAACTGAAAAAATGTACTTAGACTTGGTTTTTGTTTCATGTGTTTTCATTTTTGGATACCCATTTGGGTCAAATAAAGGTTCCAACTATCACAGTTCCACTATTAGTGTTCTAGGATAGAGTATTTGAACACCTTGGGATATGTGTAAATGCTAGAAAAATAAGAGTATTTAATTGAGCCATCATTTTGGTGAACTAAAAGGTGTAAATTGGTCAAAAGATTTTAATTGTAATTTAGATCATTTTAGAAAAAGAATCAGGTCAAAAGGCCCCACGGTTTGAAAGTTATTGCAATTTTTTAATTTTTTCAGACCTCCTAAGAATGCTTCAAAGTCAGGTTAGGGGCATTAAATGAACTTGAATAGGGCCAAAAAATGGGTGACAAGCAAAGCTGGTCCATAGGGCTATAGACCACTTTGAGATCTTTTCGAAAATGTAAACAGTTCATCAATCGGAGCTACGGTTCAAAAGTTATGCCTCTCGAAAGTTCGATTACCATTTCTGGATTCTTCAAATTTTGTGCTGACTTCTAATGCAACTTCTAGAGCCTTCTATTTGGTCAGTGGATGCCAACTAGCACTTTCTAGAATGTATTCCTAATCCTTAACCCTCTGGGGTCTATTTAAGAACATTGCTAACATTGTAAAAGGCAGTTCAGAGTGGAGTTTGAGAGGAGGTACTAAAAGGAGAAATTATCTCTAGACTTATACTATTGTAAGCCCTTAGGGCTTGTTTTTAAGTCTATTTTCTCTGTACTGAATGTAATAGCATATTTACATAGTTAATACAATTTTCCCTTTCTTATTGTGTACATTCTATGATTGGGTCGTGTCCCCATCAAGTGGTATCAGAGCATACCTTTATCAATAGTAGCAGAGTGTACCTCCATCAAGTGGTATCAGAGTAGATTTTCCTGAGTGTGTAGACAGAGTGTCGATTGTGAGCCAATTTGCACCAAGACTGTGTGGTTGAGGGTTTGAGTTAAGAAGATGCCTCCATGAAGAGAGCATTGTGGAAGGGCTGAAGCTATTAATCTTAAGGAGGTTAGAGCCCTCCAAAGGCAAGTACAAGCATTGGAGGAGGAGCTCCGTAGAGGAACAAATGTTGTTGTAGGCGACGAAAGTGAGGAAGACAATGAAGAAGAAGAAACTGGACCAGAAGAGGAATTTGATAGAGAAGTTTTGAATCAAGCAGAGGAAAGGCTTTTTAGGGCCATTACTAAGTTTGGGAAAAGACCTACGATTGATGTGGGTGTATTTTCAGGAAATCTAAAACCAGATGAGTTGATTGAATGGATTAATGAACTAGAAGAGTACTTTGAGTATGAGGATATCAAGGATCCAGATAGGGATAATTTTGCAAAGGCCAAACTAAAAGGCCATGCCAAAATCTAGTGGCAAGAGGTTCAATTGGAAAGAAACATAAGAGGAAAGGAGAAGATCACAAGGTGGGATTGTATGG
This sequence comes from Cupressus sempervirens, assembly GCA_028749045.1. NCBI lineage: Eukaryota > Viridiplantae > Streptophyta > Pinopsida > Cupressales > Cupressaceae > Cupressus > Cupressus sempervirens. Next base: position 151,538,369 of record CM053793.1, on the reverse strand, counting down.
TGGACAAATTGAAGAAGCAATTCATTCCTGTTGATTATAAGCTTGATTTGTTTAAGAAGATGCATGGGTTAAAGCAAGTAGGAAAATAAGTCAAAGAATATACAGAGCAGTTTTACCAACTTCTGATTAGAGTAGGGCATGCAGAAGCAAATAAGGAGAAGGTTGCTCATTATATCAGTGGGTTGCGACCTAGCATCCAGGAGGAATTAAGTCTAGTAAGAATGACTAGTGTTGAAGAGGCATAACAATTTGCCCTACGAGTTGAAGAGAAGCTAAATAAGAGGTTTGAAGGGAGACAAAGAGGGCATGGTCAAGGAGGAAGGGGTAGTGGTAGGTCATCTAGAGGCTGAAATGAAACCCAAAAGAAAAATGAAGATGTGGGTACTTGCAGGAACCAGAGGAATGACGGTTTCAACCACTCCCATGATCAAGACTTTGGAAATCAGAGAGGAAGATGTAGAGGACATGGACAAGGAAGAGGAGGCTTTCATGGTACCTATTTGCATTACAATGAAGAAGGTCATTGTTCCTTTGAATTCCCTCAATGACAAGGAAGAATGGATAGGAGAGTTGAGGGTCAAGCTAGGGTTGCTCATGTGGATGAGGATGCACAATCATCACATTTAGAGGATTTATAAAGAGGAGAGACTTTAGTAAGTGAAAGTGTCCTACTAAGTGGTGAGATTGAACTAGGACAAAGGAGGAGTTTGTTTCGTACCAGATGCAAGTGTGAGGATAAATTTTGTGATGTGATCATTGATGGTGGTAGCACTGATAACTTGGTATCAAAGGAGATGGTCTCTAAGCTGAAGCTCAAGAGGGAGAAACACCCCCAACCCTATTGGATTTCTTGGGTGAAAGATGATCATAAGGTCTTGGTAAGTGAACAATGTTTAGTGAAATTCAAAATTGGGAGTTACCATGATGAAGTTCTCTGTCATGTTATTCCAATGGATGTTTTCCATCTATTATTGGGAAGATCATAGCAGTTTGATAGGAATGCAGTAAATGATGGTCATGCAAACACATACTCTCTAACAAAGGATGGAGTTTGCCACAAACTAAAGCCCATGAAAAAAGAAGGGGAAAAGGTATGTAGTAGTGCTAGGATTTGTCTTGTTGATGGAAGGAAGGTTTTAGATGGCATGAAACATCATCATATGTGTTATGCTTTGATTCGTAGGAAAGATAAAGAAGGTAGTAGTGAAATACCACTTGAAGTTTTAGATTTAGTAGTTCAGTTTGGAGATATCATCTCTGATAATGTTTCAGAAGGATTGCCACTAGTAAGGCAAATCAGTCATCAGATAGATTTAATCCCAAGAGCTAGTTTGCCTAACAAGGCTGCTCATAGGATGACTCCTACTGAAACTAAGGAGCTAAATAGACAAGTTTAGGAGCTATTAAGGAAGGGCTTGATTCAGGAGAGCCTAAGTCCATGTGTAGTACTTGCAGTACTAGCACCAAAGAAGTATGGAGAGTGGAGGATGTGTATAGACTCTCGAGCTATAAATAGGATAACCATCAAGTATCGGTTTCCTTTGCCAAGAATGGATGATCTTATGGACTGCATGAGTGGAGCTCAGTACTTAACAAAGATAGATCTCAAGAGTGGTTATCACCAAATATGGATTTGAGAAGGAGATGAGTGGAAAATAGCCTTTAAGACCAAGGAGGGTCTTTATGAGTGGTTATTCATGCCTTTTGGATTGAAAAATGCCCCAAGAACCTTCATGCAGCTTATGAATGAGGTACTTAAGAAGTTCTTGGGAAAATTTGTTATTGTCTATTTGGATGATATTTTAATTTTTAGCAAGACTTTGGAAGAAAATTTATTTCATATTCGTAGTGTCCTTGAAAGGTTAAGGGAAGAGAAACTGTTAATTAATCTGAAGAAGAGTATCTTTGCAAAAAGGGAATTAGTCTACTTGGGGTTTGTTATATCACCTGAAGGTCTCAAAATAGATCCAGAGAAGGTAAAAGCCATCTTGGAATGGCCTACTCCAAGGTCTACTACTAAGGTAAGATCATTTCATGGTCTGGTTAGTATTTACAAGAAGTTCATTAAGAATTTTAGTGGCATATGTGCACCCCTAACTGACATAATAAGAGGGGATAGAAAAGAGTTCAAATGGACTGTGGCAGTTGTGAGAAGTTTTGAATTATTGAAGAAGAAGGTGGTAGAATGACCTGTGTTGGCATTTCAAAATTTTAGAAAAGTGTTCTAGGTGGATTGTGATGCTAGTGGCAGTGCTATTGGGGTTGTACTAAGCCAAGAAGGTAAGCCTATTGCATATTTTAGTGAAAAATTGAATGATGTGAAAATGAAGTATTATGTTTATGATCAAGAGTTCTATGCAATAGTTCAGTCCTTAAAGAAATGGAGGCATTATTTATTGCCAAATTAATTTGTTTTGTATACTGATCATCAGGCATTACAGTACTTAAATAGACAAGGTAAATTGAATCAGAGGCATATGAAGTGGGTAGAGTTCTTGCAGAGCTATACATTTGTGTTGAAGCATAGAAGTGGAAAATCTAACAAGGTTACAGATGCACTAAGTAGGAGATAGTTGTTCCTTATAGTAATACAAGTTGAAGTAGTTGGGTTTGATGAACTCAAGAATTTGTACCCTGAGGATCCTAATTTTGTTGAAGTGTGGAAAGCTTGTAAAGAGCCTATTGCTGTAGACAGAACTAAGTGGTTAAACTATCTGATTCAGGATGGTATGTTATTCAAGGACAGTCAATTATGCATTCCAAGGAGTTCCATGAGGGAAAATCTAATTAAGGAGAAACACAGTGGAGGGATGGCAGGAAATTTTGGTTGAGATAAAACCATTGCCATTCTTAGAGAATATTATTTTTGGCCTTAGATTTCACAGGATGTGAAGAAGTTTGTACAGAGTTGTTAGATTTTTCAAGTTGCCAAGAGATTTAGTCAAAATACTGGACTATATCAGCCATTGCATGTTCCATCAAAGCCATGGGAGGACATAAGTATGGAATTTTTTCTTGGATTGCCAAGGACACAAAGGGGTAATGACTCAGTATTTGTGGTGGTTGATAGGTTCTCCCAAATGGCACATTTCATTCCATGCCACAAAACTCATGATGCTATCCATATTGTAGACTTGTTTTTTAGAGAGGTGGTAAGACTACATGGTCTTCCAAGGAGTATAATTTCTGACAAAGATACTAAATTTGTAGGGTATTTTTGGAGAATATTATGGAAGAAGTTGATAACAGACTTGAAATTTAGTTCCACACATCACTCATAGACTGATGGCCAAACAGAAGTCTGGGAAATTTGCTAAGATGTTTAGTTGGGGATAAACTCAAGGAGTGGGATTTGATTCTACCATAAGTAGAGTTTTCTTACAATAACTCTATAACTAGGAGTATTGGTAGATCACCATTCCAAATTGTATATGGAAGTAGCCCAAGGACTGCACCAGAGTTGACTAAGATAGAGCAAGGGGAGAGGACAAGTGCTGAAGCTGAAGAATTTGTTGAACATATCAAGCATCTACATGAGGAGCTTCAGGCACACATTACCAAGATGAATCAATAGTATAAAGCTAGGGCTGATCAAAGGAGAAGACATAAGAAATTCCAAGTAGGGAATCTAGTCATGGTACACTTATGGAAAGAAAGATTTCCATCCGGTACTTACAACAAGCTAAAAATGAAGAAATTTGGTCCCTGCAAAATTTTGAAGAAACATGACTCAGGAAATGCATATGAGGTGGAGTTGCCAGATAGAATTCACATTTCTCCTATTTTCAACATTGTAGACTTAACAGAGTATCATGATGATGGTGTAGATGAGGAGCTGATGTTAGAGCCATGTCCAATTCCTACTTCTAAGAAGGAGGAGATAGAGGAGATTCTAGATAGTCATGTGGGTGGGAGTACTAGAAATAGGCAGTATGAAGAGTATTTGGTCAAATGGAAAGGACGGCTGATAGAGGACTCAACTTGGATTTCAGCAGCTGAGTTTTCCCATTTGGGATTTCCTCTACCATTCATAAAGTGATAGGGTCACTTTTTAATCTACCTTGGGTGTCTGATGTAGGAGCATCTAGAGGTATAAGGGAAATCCTGTGTTAACCAAAAAAATGTACTTACTGGATACCCATTTAGGTCAAATAAAGGTTCCAACTCTCACAATTCCACTATCAATGTTCTAGGATAGAGTATTTGAACACCTTGGGATATGTGTAAATGCTAAAAAAATAGGAGTATGTAATTGAGCCATCATTTTGGTGAACTAGAATGTGTAAATTGGTCAAAAGATTGTAATTGTAATTTAGAGCATTCTAGAAAAAGAATCAGGTTAAAAGGCCCGACAGTTTGAAAGTTATTGCAATTTTTTAGTTTTTGGAGACCTCCTAAGAATGCTTCAAATTCAGGTTAGGGGCATTAAATGACCTCTAATAGGGCTAAAAAATGGAGGACGAGTGAAGCTGGTCCATAGGGCTATAGAGCACTTTGAGAGCTTTCTGAAAATGTAAATAGTTTATCAATCGGAGCTACGTTTCAAAAGTTATGCCTCCTGAAAGTTTGGTTACCATTTTTGGATTTTTCAAATTTTGTGCCAACTTCTAATGCAACTTCTAGAGCCTTCTATTTGATTATTGGATGCCAAATAGCACTTTCTAGAATGTATTCCTAATCCTTAACCCTCTGGGGTCTATTTAAGAACATTTCTAGCATTGTAAAAGGTAGTTCAGAGTGGAGTTTGAGAGGAGGTACTAAAAGGAGAAATGATCTCCAGACTTATACTATTGTAAGCCCTTAGGGCATGTTTTGAAGTCTATTTTCTCTGTACTGAATGTAATAGGATATTTACACAGTTAATACAATTTTCTCTTTCCTATTGTGTCTATTATGTGCTTGGGTCATGTCCCCATCAAGTGGTGTCAGAGCATACCTTTGTCAGTAGTAGAAAAGTCTACCTCCATCAAATATTAATTCATGATGCAATTAAAGTAAATGAAACCACATATCATACATGATACATCATTACAAAAGATATAAACATCCATCATAAAAGATAGCCATGATCATAAAACACATCTAATCTAAATGCATAGTTCCTCCCAACCGTAAATAGCATCATTAGACCATCGTGGATCCTAGCCATCTCTCCATGTGTAACATTCCAAATCACTGAAGAGATCATCGGTATTAACATAGTAGGAATGTCACACCTAAATCATACTACATTATATGCCAAAAGTAATCTAACATGCAGATAAAAGCATAAGATAACATCATCTAACATATGAAAAATATCAATGTAATAAACATACCAGTAAATACATCCATCATAGGGTATATCATCTATCAAAATGATCCAAGAATAGAATAAAGATAAATACCAACCAAGAATGCTCCAGCCACGATGTCTCAGATAGATCTCAAATGATAAGAGTGGAAAAATGCTACCACCCGACTGTGTGGAACCTAAATGGTCCACTCCCACCGTGCTGAGGAGATAATCTCAAGTTCCAAACAAGATATCAAGTCACATACAATAAATACTCTCTAAGTCTAGGAATCCTAAAAGTATACTAACTCAAAGGTTCCAATCACAAACTGACATCTAATCCCAGAGGCATAGACCTGTAGGAAACCTACTATGCAAGCGGGAAAGTGTCATCACATATAACATGTAGAAGTTACCCTGTCAGTTAGCTAAACTCCACGAGTCGTTACTGATCCTCATGCAACCACTAGTATCCTCTCATACTGACAAGGTATACTATGGAATGCAAGGTTGTAACCAAGCATTCTCTCTACTCCCATCCTAGTCTGTACAAGCACTCGAGACATGGGCAAGAACCAAAAAAAATATCTTTTTAGGTTCATTTAATCCCCATTTAGTGTAAATGTTATCACTTATTAACAAAACTTACAATGAGTTACCCTGGCAGCCAGTTAGGGCCCCGGCCCCCATTGCAAGCCACTTCCCAACACTATAAGTAGATAACCTAACCTAAGCTCATGTAATCATAAAATCACCCCAATCCTATACAAGTGACTGGAAAGAAATACCAAAAGATAATCCATAATAAGAATCATCAAATATCCACAATAAAAGCATCAAATCTCCATGAGCAACTGAAAAGCATCTATAAATAATCATGACCACAATAGTTCTCTATTGGCAATTGAAGGTATCATTGATAATCAAAAGTATCCATTGGTTCTCAATAACCAAAATATATCTCAAGAACATACTAATCAAAGACTCCAAAATGGTCGAGTCAAACATGTCACAACATGACATCATCAAGAAATAAATCAACACTTCAGTATCATCATGGAAACTGGAAAGTAATCTAAGGATAACTGATCGATGACTCAAAAATGGTTAAGTCAAGTGTCTTAGATACATATAACTCAACTTCACTTAAGAAGAATGATGAGCAATAACAATCAGTTAATACAAACATCTCATAGAGCATACCATCACATAACCATGGTTGGGTTTAGAAAGATTGAGACCAAATAAGATCAACATGCCATCACATCTCATAACCTCTGAGCCTCTGGTAACAACCTAAGACTGGTCAACACTAGTCAACTCAAAAACCCAAAACAAGAAGCGTAGAGAAAACACAATGCAAACACATGTTTTGGTTTGCTCAAATTTCATAGTTGAATTGAGTATGGAGGTTTTAGTTTCTGTTTGCAAGTATACTTCAAGTATATAAAATTATCATTTGACCTACAATTCAACCCATTTGTTCCCTCGAAAATTCAACCCATTTGTTCTCTCGATAGCATTATCCTTCCATTATTTAAAATAATATTCTAAGAATAGTTTAAGGGTAAATACTTTACTCATTAAACTGATCATCACTGACCCTTAATTAACTTGTTCTCTTTATTTAACTAAGATCTATATTCTAATTAATTAACTCTTCTTTAATGTTACTTCAACTTTTCAACATAATCAAAGGATCATTATTCGTTATATTATAAGAAATTCAATTATCAATCTCTGAATAAGAAGATAACAACAAGACTAACTAGCTTTACTTAAAATGCCATGCTTTATTAAATCATTAAATTAAGTAATAATGCACATAGGTACACAATCCATGACCCTATATCATTTAATTAAAACTTAATTAAATATTACTAAATCTTAAGTCTCTTAATTTAATCATTACAATAATTAAATCATCAGTAATAACCATGATAATATCTAAAGTCATTATTCAAGTCATTAAAATAAGACTTATCAACTTCGATGTAGATACTTCACAACTTCGCTAGAAGAATCGATATTAGCATATCAATTAAAACTTTATTACATATCTTAATTATTAATTAATTTAATTAACTCTAATTAATTAATTTAATTAATAATTACATAACCATACCAACAACCCAATAAATATCAGTTGATTAATAACTAACTATAATTTATACGTTAAAAGTCAACCATAAACCACTACACAAATATTCATATTCATAGTTCAATAATAATAACTTGTTAATATTTAATAACAAACTATATTGAGAATCTTATTAATAAATCTATAATGACCACATTCGTCATTCTTTAATGAATACTAATGTTTCCTTAACAAATTTTGTATTATCGATAATCATTTCTATTAAGACTCTATCGCACAACTTAATTATTAATATCATAGTTATAATAAAAACTCAATGAATATCAATTGATTAAAAATCAACTATACTCCAAATCCAAAAAATAATATCTTTTACAAAACTTCAATCATTAAACATTTTTACATAATATAAATTACCATCTCTTAATTATTTAATATTAAAAGTCAACTATTAGACTCAATTTTCTAATTGTTCCAATAATATTTTGTTTATATAAACATTATTTGCAAACATCCCCCATTAAATTTAAATAGTAAATTTTGACATTAGAATTTACCAATCAATTTCATAAACATCTTTTCTATTGTGATATGACAACATCATATGTGTGTGTGTGTGTGTGTGTGTGTGTGTGTGTGTGTGTGTGTGTGTGTGTGTGTGTGTGTGTGTGTGTGTGTATACATATATACACATATATACATATATACATATATATATGTATATATGTATATATATATACATATATATATGTATATATGTATATATATACATATATATACATATATACATATATATATGTATATATCTATATATGTGTATATATGTATATATATGTATATATATTTATGTATATATATGTATATATATTTATGTATATATATACATAAATATATACATATACATACATATATATATACATACATATATACACACACACACACACACACACACAAGTATTCAAATTTGTACAAATATGTATATTTTAAAATGAGGCATATACATAATCTAAAAAGGGCTTTCAATTTTAAGAACTTTCTTATAAAATATTTGTTCCCATTAATCTATCTAATAGGTTTGACTATAAATTTTAACTTAAAATTTTTCATTAAAATACAAACCTTTGTCTAATCAAATCTTCTATTCTATTACAATTCGAACCCAAACTTGATTTAAAACTAATTTCCTCCTTAATTGGATCTAGGGTTTTCTATTGTTTCCTTTGCATACATATCTCGATTCTAATTTCAAATTTAAAGATTCAATCACAGAGAATATTCAGACACATATAACAGTCACGAAGAAGACAGGAAGAGAAAGAGTGTAAATAGAATATGCAAAAATCACGAGTGCACCTAGACACTGATGCTAATTTTCCATGCCTCAAAAGTCCATAGAAAAATCTCTTCCTTCTCCAACATTCACAATTCCTCCAAGACCCAAGCTAACCGAAATTCTCACGTGATTAAAAGTGCTTGAAGAAGCATAGGAGCATGTAGAAACATATGAGCATGTAGAAGCATATGAGCTTCTCAAATACATGTAAGCTTTGAAGCTTGCCCCAAACACACTAGGAGGGCCTCTATTTAAAGGCCTCTAAGATGCATCTAGAATGTGTCTAGAAAGAACTAGAAGATAAACAAGACAACTGAGCATGAGTCTTCTCCAACCTTCTAAATGAGTCATAAGATTGTAGACACCATGTGCTCAAATAATATGCTAACTCCTAAGTGTAGACAACTTGTGCATTCTTAGAGTGCAAACTCCTATGTGAGAAAACATTAAAATAATGCACATTAATTAATATAATATTTACTTTACTCTTTCCAATTTAATTTATTTATTTATTAAATCTCATGCACTAACTTTAATAATTCCACTTGTTTTATCTTAATATATTTATATTTTAATCACATGAAATCTAGAATCTTTTAATAATTTTAATATCTTTTCCACTTTTACATTTATTTTTGAGACTTAATTGCTAAAATATTTATTAATTTAAATAAATATTATCACATTCCAACTTTAAAATTATAACTTTTATCTTCAAATTTAATTATTTTATTTAATTAATTTTCCAATTAATTAAATAAAATAAATATTAAAATATTGTATTAATTTTTCATCAAATTAAATCGTTAATTAAATCTTTTAATTAGGCTTAATTAATAGAAAATACACCAAAGACTCATGCAATAAAATATGAAAAAACCCACTATAGCAAACCACATACAAAATCAAACCAAAAGGGTTAATATCACAAATTACGTCATCTGACGCATTCGGAGGGTACTCAACTTAGATACTTGTCCTAATTTCCAATTAGGACAAATGGCTTAAAGGGTTGGGACTTGGACTTGAGAATTTATCTCCCCTCTCTTACCATTGAGATAATGTGATAGGGTATGCTCATCCTAGCAATTCAGGGAAGTCGATACTCGGTACCTGTAACCTGCATAAAAACTATGCATGTACATACAATATATATACTAAACTAAACAGACAATGATAGGAAGTGGTGCATCATGTAGATCTCGACTAGCAGGTGACTACGACTCCCTTCCTTAACCACATCAGACATGCCATACATAAGAACAAACACGCACACCCTACACATGCAAGTATGGGGTAAGTATCCATAAGAAAACACATATGATAATAAATCATCTTACTAATCATCATTAATAACTGTAAACACTGAAAATAATCATCATACATACATAAACTATAAAGTACCAAGTAATCTCATCATATATCAACTAAATCCATAGCACAATATCTGATAGTCTCAAAACAATGCTGCTAACCATCAACATAAAACTAGCCCCAAAAGAGTTTGATAATGTTAGCAAAAATGTGAACTAGGGGCTAGCACTACATTGCTGGTACTAATAGTTATGTTAAAATTGAAATTCACTTTAGGACATTCATAAAATGGAGGCACCAAGACTCTTTCATTTCTCCTAGCAAGTGGGTTGGCAAGTACTAGTATTTGAGTTATTCAAGAAAGTTTTCCATTATAGGGTAACATCCTACAACATTTAAATGTATATCTTTAAATTGAACATGAGATTGATCAAGATTTGATTTGGTTGAATGAATTTTTTTATTTTAAATTTTTGTTTCTTGTTATTTATTTGAATGTGATCAGCTGAAATGGATGATTTTATATTATGCATGTTAAGTTTTACTACCAAAATTTATAGTCAAGACTTTCAATATTTTGACCTATGTTAGATGTGTGTGAAATGACACATTTTATTGTTAGATAGAATATTGCCAAATAATATTTGGTATCAATTAATTATTTAGTGATATAAGACCTGCTACACAAATTTGATTACTTTCATCTTATCTTTCAAAACAAGCAACATCAAACACCCAAAATGTAAAATCAAGTGGTCAAAATGGTGATTCTAGTCAATACATTTCACATCAACACTGCTTTCCACATATTGGTTTTGTGTTATCCTAATTTAAACAAGTTCACCTCTTCCTAAATTAATTTTCAAAATGCCCCCTCTAGTCTCTTTTCGGTACCTTGTCCAATAAGCAACAAAAAAATCAATTTCTTGGGAATTAAGAATATCGAAGAAAACTCATAAAAATGAATACAATATACTTTGGCCTCGTTGAATGTTTGGAAAAAGTACTTGGTAGATTCATTAGTCTTATTTCCTTACTTCTAATTGGTAAACTCATCTTTCTAGATATTTTTCTCAAATCCCTTGAGAAATCAAGCTAGTTGGAGTCATCTAATGGTAGAAACTCATTGCCTCAAATGGAGAAAAGATTATGTAGATATAAGATAAAGATGAAATGATCAACTTCACTTAACAATAGTTAATTTTTCTACTTTAATTTCTTAAAATGTTAAATTTGGAAATTGATGTTCCTTGTTTTGTCTTTGTAAATCACCCAACTGCTAGAAACAAAGTAGATATTTTTCAAAAAAATGGCATGGATATGATTGTGGATCTTTCTTGTCAAAAATTTATTTTATTGACTAGGATTCACTTTAAAATTTTCCATAGAAATCATTAACTAACTTTGTGATCAATATCGTATGGTGAACTTGATTCAAAGAAATGAATGCCAATTATACATATAAAGTGGGAATTACACTACTGAGAATAATAATGCTAAAATCATATGCATCATAAATAAAAGTAAAATAACATAAAAATAGAAATAAAGCCAAAATCTATATGATTTATATTTAATAGATGACTGGAATGCTTAATGCATCAAGAGTAGAGAGCCATTTTATTTTTGCAGTTAATAAACATTCATTCCTAAGTGAACCTATAAATTCTATAATTAATAGGCATTTTTTCTCTAGGTGAACCTACAAATTTCCTAGTTTATGATTATTCAATCTCTATGTGAGATTCTATAGTACATGCAAGGTGTCAAATTGCATAGCATGCCTTACTGTCTTGTTGTTTGTGTTCAATACTGTCATGCCCAAACTACGAGGCAAAAAACACAATTTTTTTTTTTAAAATTAATAATTAGAATGCTCTAAGTTTGATAAGTTTGCATCCAAAGTTAAAGTATAAGTTCTCTACATTGTTAAATTAATACTCTCATTATTAAGTTGATATCGACAAAGGTTATGTTATTACATTAACTTACAACAATACACTAAAATTATTTAAATAACAAATTAAATGAATTCGGGTTTAAAATTAATTGGAATATCTAATCAAATAAAATCTACATTTAAACTTATTTTAAATAGCTTTAATTAGAATCTAATTTTAACAATTACTAACTAATAATATTAACTAAATTTAACTAATCATTACATTAGAACTTTCTAAAATAATTAAACAACTAAATTAATTAAAACTATACTAACTAAATCTAAACTTAATTAAATTTATAACTAACTAACTCTTAGTCACAAAACTTCTAACAAATACTAATACAAAAATGTAACAATATTAATCATAAACTAATTTATACTAAACTAAATTAAATTACATTTTAACATAAAACTAAACTAGAAACTAACTTAACACTACTAATACTCTACCCTATCTTCAAATTATGTAATTAGGAGAATCAGTGTATTTGTATATAGTCATTATAACCATACAATAAGAACACATCCTTTTTGAAGGCTATTAATTTCAGCATATGTCGCTCACCTTCTTGGGACTAATTCTCTTTTTTGATAGAATATATTGTTTGGTATTACTTCATTATTTAGTGATCACATATTCCAGTACTTTCATTTAATGTCATAATAAATTACATCAAATACCCATTTGGAAAAATCAATTGGTCAGAATCATGATTAAGTTAGTTATAACAAATACATGTGATTTAGCATTGCTTTCCAAAAATTACAATCGCCACATTGATCAACATTGCTTTAGTAAATCAATGTATGACAAAGGAAGAAAACATAAATTAGATGGGAATGAGAGGAGCCACATTAAGAAGAATCTTTTAGCTTCAACTTCTAACTTGGAAATAGAAGCTTGTGGCATCTCCATAAAGCACAAGAAACACAACTCTTTCAAACTTATTATTTAAAGGTAAAGGCAATGGAACTAATCAACACAATATTCAACTACAAGGAATAGTACAATATCCAAAAGCTTGAGATTATTTTAGAAAAATATTATGAGATAGGCATATAATTTTGATGTTATAGAAACACTCAAAGAACAAACTTCTATTGGTCCTTTCCTATTTGTAGAGGTGGGAACTCATGTTTTCATCTAACTTTTTAGTACTAGTTTGTTTTTGGAAAATTGAGCTTGAGGTTTTAAGCTATAGTTTGTAATAATATTCATTAAATTTAATTTTCTACTATTTACTAGTTGGATTCTATAATTTTCCTATTGCCTTAATTCATTTTTATTTCCAAGAATTTTAACTTTAGCTTGTATGAAGAGAACGGTAAATAATGGTGCTTGGCACATGGGCTATGTTGCCACATTTTGCATATTGTATTGTACTAAAATACTTGTCTGTATTGTACACCACTTCCATGTCCTCTCCAAATAAAGATACAATAAAAATGATTTTTGCGTCAAATTCTAACATTATCTATGTAATTTTGTGATCTAGTAATCAAATTATATTGTATTTCAAATGAATCTACAATGTCCATGAAACAAATGCAATGTTCTTACATTAGATTGATATGAAGTTGTTATTAAATGTGATGAATAGAGCTTGGTCTTTGGTCACAACCATTACAACTAAAATGTTAATTATTGTTTTTTCCAATGGATAGAGAATCAAGTACTTGAAATATCATAATTGTTATGATTTTGGTATCAACGATAGAAAAAGGTATATAGTACTTTTGATATGTCTAGTATGTATGGTTTCTCTAGATCTAAATGCAAGTAGAATGTATTCAATAACTCTATTTTCTATGGGATTATTAAGTTTGGCCTCATTATCACTCTTTTATATGGTTGAAGTTTTTTAAAGCCCTTTTAATAAATCTATTTTGTGTTTTGTGTATAATTTATGATAGTTTTATTATGTGTATCTATTGCAATGAGAAAGTATTTCTTGGAGACTAAATGTTTCTGGCATTTCTATCATTATAGATGGCATCCTCAAGGAATTCAAATTTGGGTAGATCTAAACATACAATACTTTTTTTAGCTTCATTATGGTAATCAATTCAATTCTCTACCATCTACGCTATTTTTCTTGTTTACAACTTGATATTTCTCCTATTTATATTATAAATTTAGGACTAGCTTATAGATTTTGAATTGAAGCATGATCATACCTAAAATTGGCTTCCATTCTTTCTTGCTTTGTGTAACCTTTGTGAGTTATTAATCTTAAGGAAGTAGAGGTTTATTTTGCCTTCAATTCATTGTTGAAAAGCTCTCTCTTATTATTCGTAATCTTATTGCTAAACAAAAGAGGTAAGTAGTAATAACATTTCCTTAATTCACCTTTCATAAGGTAAATATTTTGATTTATCTTGTTCACAATTTAATATTTCCCATATTTTCACTGCAAGAATAGCTTACAAATTTTGAATTTGGACAAAAGAAAATTAGACCTCAAATTTTCTTCCATTTTTGTTTCTATTAACACCTCATCACTAGCTGCCTAGCCCCTCTAATGGGGACTATGGATTTATTGAGGGTGGCCTTCCTTTTTGGCCCTCTAACTAATAACCCCTATTCTTTGATATATATATATATATATATGCTAGTGAACAAAAGCAATAATTTTTTTTAATAATTCAACTAGCTATCACAATTACAACCAACCCATCTTGAAAGTGATGGTTAGTTATGATAGCCATCCATCGCTTGCATAGTACAATTGTTGCAACAACATTGTAACTACGACAACAAGATCCAATGGATAACCATCACTTCTAAAGTGCTTTTGTCACATATACGTCATAATTGTAATGACTGAGTGAAAAATATAACCATTGTAATTATCATGATGTACTATCATAATTCAAACATCATGAACATGAAATCTTGCCCCTCCTTTCTTCCAAGTTACAATAGTTTTTACTATTGCAAGTATGAAGGATTCTGATGAAGGGCACACTCTGCTACCACTAACAAAGGTATACTCTGATACCACTTGATGGGGACACAACCCAAGCACAGAATGGACACAATAGGAAAAGGGAAATTGTACTAACTGTGAAAATAAGCTAGTACATTCAGTACAGAGAAAATAGACTCCAAAACATGCCCTAAGGGCTTACAATACCACAAAATTGGAGATAATTTCTCTTTTTGGTACCTCCTCTCAAATTCCACTCCAAACTGCCTTTTACAATGCCAAAAATGTCCTTAAATAGACCCTGTAGGGTTAAGGACTAGGAGTACATTCTAGAAAGTGCTAGTAGGCATCCACCAACCTAGTAGAAGGCTCTAGAAGCCACATTAGAAGTTGGTGCAAATCTAGAAGAATCCAAAAATGGTAACCGAACTTTCAGGAGGCATAACTTTTGAACCGTAGCTCTAATTGACGAACCGTTTACATTTCCAGAAAGCTCTTGAAGCACTCTATAGCCCTATGGAAAAGCTTAGCTTGTCCCCCATTTTTTAGACCTTTTTGAGGTCATTTAATGCCCCTAACTTGACTTTAAAGCATTCTTAGGAGGTCTCCAAAAACCAAAAAATTGCAATAACTTTCAAACCGTGGGGCCTTTTGACCTGATTCTTTTTCTAAAATGCTATAAATCGCAATTACATTCATCTGGCCAATTTACACCTCCTAGTTCACCAAAATGATGGCTCAATTACATACTCCTATTTTTTTGGCATTTACACATATCCTAAGGTGTTCAAATACTCTATCCCAGAACACTGATAGTGGAACTGTGAGAGTTGGAAACTTTATTTGACCCAAATGGGTATCTAGAAATGAAAACACATGAAATAGAAACTAAGTCTAAGTATGTTTCTTTTTGGTGACACAGGATTGCCCTTATACCTATGGATGCTCCTGCATCAGACACCTAGGGTAGATTAAAAAGTGACCTTGTCACTTTATGAATGGTAGAGGAAATCCCAAATGGGAAACCTTAGCTACTAAAATCCAAGTTGAGTCCTCTATCGGCCGTCCTTTCCACTTGACCAAATACTCTTCATACTGCCTATTTCTGGTACTCCTACCCACACGATGATCTAGAATCTCTTCTATCTCCTCCTTCTTAGAAGCAAGAATTAGACATGGCTCTAATATTAGTTCCTCATCTGCACCATCATCATGATACTCTATTAAGTCTGCAATGTTGAAAATAGGAGAAATGTGAATACCATCAGGCAACTCCACCTCATATGCATTCCCTGAGTCATGTTTCATCAGAATTTTGCAGGGGCTAAATTTCTTCATTTTCAGCTTGTTGTAAGTGCCACCTGGAAATCTTTATTTTCGTAAGTGTACCATGACTAGATCCCCTACTTGGAATTCCTTATGTATTCTCCTTTGATTAGCCCTAGCTTTATACTCTTGATTCATCTTGGTAATGTGTGCTTGAACCTCCTCATGTAGATGCTTGATATGTTCAGCAAATTCTTCAGCTTCAAACTTGTCCTCTCCCCTTGCTCTATCTTCCTCAATTCTGGTGCAGTCCTTGGGCTACTTCCATATAGAATTTGGAATGGTGATCTACTAGTACTCCTATTTACAGAGTTATTGTAAGAAAACTCAACCTATGGTAGAATCAAATCCCACCCTTGGGCTTATCCCCAACTAAACATCTCAGCAAGTTGCCCAGACTTCTGTTTACCACTTTCGTTTGGCCGTCAATCTGTGGGTGATGTGTGGAACTGAATTTTAAGTCTGTTCTCAACTTTTTCCACAATGTTCTCTAGAAATACCCCACAAATTTAGTGTCTCTTTCAGAAACTATACTCCTTAGAAGACCATGTAGTCTTACCACCTCTCTGAAGAACAAGTCTGCAATATGGACAGCATCATGAGTTTTGTGGCATGGAATGAAATGTGCCACTTTGGAGAACCTATCAACCACCACAAATACTGAGTCACTACCCCTTTGTGTCCTCAGCAATCCAAGAACAAAATTCATACTTAAGTCCTCCCATGGCTTTGATGGAATAGGCAATGGCTGATATAGTCTAGTATTGTGGCTAAATCCCTTGGGAACTTGACAAAATTGGCAACTCTATACAAACTTCTTCACATCTTGTGAAATCTGAGGCCGAAAATAATATTCTCTAGGAATGGAAATGTTCTTATCTCGACCAAAATGTCCTGCCATCCCTCCACTGTGTTTCTCCTTAATCAAATTTTCCCTCATGGAGCTTCTTGGAATGCACAATTGGCTGCCCTTGAATAACATACCATCCTGAATCAGATAGTCTAACCACTTAGTTCTGTCTACAACAATAGGCTCTTTACAAGCTTTCCATGCTTCAGAAAAATCAGGATCATCAGGGTATAGATTCTTGAGTTCATCAAACCCAACTACTTCAACCTGCATTACTGTAAGCAATAATTGTCTCCTACTTAGTGAATCTGCAACCCTTTTAGATTTTTCACTTCTATGTTTCAACACAAATCTATAGCTCTGCAAGAACTCTACCCACTTCATATGCCTCTGATTCAATTTACCTTGGCTATTTAGGTACTGTAATGCCTGATGATGAGTATACAAAACAAATTCCTTTGGTAATAAATAATGCCTCCATTTCCTTAAGGCCTGAACTATTGCATAGAACTCTTGATCATAAATAGAATACTTCTTCTTTGAATCATTCAATTTTTCACTAAAATATGCAATAGGCTTACCTTCTTGGCTCAATACAGCCCCAATAGCGTTGTGACTAGCATCACAATCCACCTGGAACACCTTCCTAAAATTTGGAAGTGCCAACACAAGCTATTCTATCACCACCTTCTTCAGCAATTCAAAACTTCTCATAGCTGTTGTAGTCCATTTGAACTCTTTTCTATCCCCTCTTATTATGTCAGTTAGGGGTGCACATATGCCACTGAAATTCTTAATAAACTTCCTGTAAAAACTAACCAAACCATGAAATGATCTTACCTCAGTAGCAGACCTTGAAGTAGGCCATTCCAAGATGGCTTTAACCTTCTCTGGATCCATTTTGAGACCTTCAGGTGATATAACAAACCCCAAATAGACTAACTCCCTTCTTGCAAAGATACACTTCTTCAAATTAATTAACAGTTTCTCTTCCCTTAACCTTTCAAGGACACTACGAATATGCAATAAATGTTCTTCGAAAGTCTTGCTAAAAATTAAAATATCATCCAAATAGACAATAACCAATTTTCCCAAGAACTTCTTAAGTACCTCATTCATAAGCCGCATGAAGGTGCTTGGGGTGTTCGTCAATAAAAAGGGCATGACTAACTACTCATAAAGACCCTCCTTGGTCCTGAAGGTCATTTTCCACTCATCTCCTTCTTGAATCCATATCTGGTGATAACCACTCTTGAGATCTATCTTTGTGAATTACTGAGCTCCACTCAAGCAGTTCATAAGATCATCCATTCTTGGCAAAGGAAACCAATATTTGATGGTTATCTAATTTATAGCTCGAGAGTCTATATACATCCTCCACTCTCCATCCTTCTTTGGTGCTAGTACTACAGGTACTGCACATGGACTCAAGCTCTCCCGAATCAAGCCCTTCCTCAATAGCTCCTGGACCTATCTATTTAGCTCTTCTATTTCAGTAGGAGTCATCCTGTGAGCAGCTTTGTTAGGAAAACTAGCTCCTGGAATTAGATCTATCTGATGACTGATTTGCCTATTGGTGGAAATCCTTTTGGAACATTATCAAAGATAATATCTCCAAACTCTCCTAGTAAATCTGAAACTTCAAGTGGTATTTCACTACTACCTTCCTTATCTTTCCTAGGAATCAAAGCATAGCACATATGTTGATGTTTCATTCCATCTAAAAACTTTCTTCCATCAACAAGACAAATCCTAGCACTGCTACATACCTTTTCACCTTCCTTTTTCATGGGCTTCAGTTTGTGGCGAACTCCATCCTTTTTTAGAGAGTATGTGTTTGCATGACCATCATGTATTGCATGTCTATCAAACTACCATGGTCTACCCAACAATAGATGGCAAACATCCATTGGAATAATATCACAGAGAACTTCATCATTGTAACTCCCAATTTTGAATTTCATGAGACATTGTTCACTTACCAGTACCTTAGGATCATCTTTCACCCAAGAAATACAATAGGGCTAGGGATGTTTCTCCCTCTTGAGCTTCATCTTAGAGACTATCTCCTCTGATACCAAGTTATCAGTGCTACCACCATCAATGATCACATCACAACATTTAACCTCACACTTGCATCTGGTATGGAACAAACTACTCCTTTGTCCTAGGTCGATCTCACCACTTAGTAGGACCCTTTCATTTACCAAGGTTTCTCCTCTCTCTACATCCTCTGGATGTGATGACTGTGCATCCTCATCCACATGAGCAACCCTAGCTTGACCCTCAGCTCTCCTATCTGTCCTTCCTTGTCATTGAGGGCATTCAAAGGCATGATGACCTTCTTCATTGTAATGTAAATAGGTACCATGAAAGCCTCCTCTTCCTTTTCCATGTCCTCTACCTCTTCCTCTCTAATTTCCAAAGTCTTGATCACGGGAGCGATTGAAACCCTCATTCCTCTAGTTCCTGCTAGTACCCACATCTTCATTTTTCTTTTGGGTTTCATTTTGGCCTCTAGATGACCTACCGCTTCCCCTTCCTCCTTGACCATGCTCTCTTTGTGTCCCTTCAAACCTTTTATTCAGCTTCTCTCCAACTCATAGGGAAAACTGGTATTCCTCTTCAACCCTGGTCATTCTTACCAAACTTAATTCTTCCTGGATGCTAGGTCGCAACCCACTGATATAATGAGAAACCTTCTCCTTATTTTCTTCTGCATGCCCTACTCTAATCAAAAGTCAATAAAACTCCTCTGTATATTCTTAGACTGATCTTCTTGCTTGCTTTAGCCCATGCATCTTCTTAAACAAATCAAGCTCATAGTCCACAGGAATGAACTGCTTCTTCAATTTGTCAACCATGCGATCCCACCTTGTGATCTTCTCCTTTCCTCTTCTATTTCTTTCCAATTGAACCTCTTGCCACTAGATTTTTGTATGGCCTTTTAGTTTGCCCTTTGCAAACTTAACCCTATCTGGGTCCCTGATATCCTCATACTCAAAGTATTCTTCTAGTTCATTGATCCAATCGGTCATCTCATCTTGTTTTAGATTTCCTAAAAATACACCCACATCAATTGTAGGTCTTTTCCCAAATTTAGTAATGGCCCTAAAAAGCTTTTCCTCTGCCTAATTTAGAACTTCCCTATCAAATTCCCCTTCCGGTCCAATTTCTTCTTCTTCATTGTCATCCTTACTGTTGTCACCTATGGCAACATTTGTTCCTCTACGGAGCTCCTCTTACAATGCTTGTACCTTCCTTTGGAGTGCTCTAACCTCCTTAGGATTAACAGCTCTGGCCCTTCCACCATGCTCTCTTTGTGGAGGCATCTTCTTAACTCAAACCCACAACCACACATTCCTAGTGCAAACTACCTCACAGTTAGCGCTCTGTCTACACACTCAGGAAAACTAGCTCTGATACCACATGAAGGGCATGCTATGCTACCACTAACAAAGGTATGCTCTGATACCACTTGATGGGGACACAACCCAAGCACAGAATGGAAACAACAGGAAAAGAGAAATTCTATTAACTATGAAAATAAGCTAGTACATTTAGTACAGAGAAAATAGACTCCAAAACATGCCCTAAGGGCTTACAATAGCACAAAATTGGAGATAATTTCTTCTTTTGGTACCTCCTCTCAAATTCCACTCCGAACTGCCTTTTACAATGCCAAAAATGTCCTTAAATAGACCCTGGAGGGTTGAGGACTAGGAGTACATTCTAGAAAGTGCTAGTAGGCATCCACTGACCTAGTAGAAGGCTCCAGAAGCCATGTTAGAAGTTGGTGCAAATCTAGAAGAATCCAAAAATGGTAACCGAACTTTCGGGAGGCATAACTTTCGAACTGTAGCTTCGATTGACGAATTGTTTATATTTTTGAAAAGCTCTTGAAGCACTCTATAGCCCTATGGACCAGCTTCACTTCTCCCCCATTTTTTGGCCCTTTTTGAGGTCATTTAATGCCCCTAACCTGACTTTGAAGCATTCTTAGGAGGTCTCCAAAAATTGAAAAACTGCGATAGCTTTCAAACTGTGGGGCCTTTTGACCTGATTCTTTTTCTGGAATGCTCTAAATTGCAATTACATTCATTTGGCCAATTTACACCTCCTAGTTCACCAAAATGATGGCTCAATTACATACTCCTATTTTTTTGGCATTTACACGTATCCCAAGGTGTTCAAATACTCTATCGCATAACACTAATAGTAGAACTATTAGAGTTGGAACCTTTATTTGACCCAAATGGGTATCTAGAAATGAAAACACATGAAACAGAAACTAAGTCTAAGTACATTTTTTTTGGGTGACACAGGATTGCCCTTATGCCTCTGGATGCTCCTGCATCAGATTCCCTTGTCATCACAATTTGCAATAGAAAAAGTCCAACTAGAGCCATTGATCGAGTCTATCACTACAGCAATAGTTGGATGTCACAATTGTGATAGTTTTCCATCTCAAAATGAATCAAAATATTGTGGTAGCACCACTCCCTAACATTTCATGTTTATTTGTGTGTGTGTGTGTAGATTGGAAATAAAAGTATTAAATCTAACCCTCATGTCATCTCAACATGTATAAATAACTATTTGTCTATTTGTCTATCTACCTGTCTATCTATTTGTATATAAATACTAGAAATCAAAGTATAAAATCTGACCCTTAGGTCATCTCAACATGTAAAAATAACATGAGTAATAAGCATCTCTCATATCAAAATATAACAAGGTACTGACTACAAAAATGAGAGGCACTACATCCTAACTAGTTGATCATATTTGAAAGCTCGCCATGGAAACGATTCATACAAATTTACTACATTTAATCTTCTTTGACCAAGGACATATACAATTATGAAACTAGTGTCAAATAAAAAATTGGATTCATTATAGAGAAAAACATTTTATAGCAAAACAATGAGGGAATTAAATTGTAGGTTACAAATAATAAACATAACATTATGTAGAAATAGTAAACTTGAGATTTTAAAAGAGGACTGCTAACTATCCATAACTATCTACAGTAGGGATCATCTAAATTCTTAATTAGCAAATATCAACTAAGAATATACTAGGAATGCTTCATCGAATCTCTTTGATCTAAATATTTCTTATTGGACATATGGTATAGAATAAATATGTAAAATATTGCTCTACATGTGTCTACTAGCCAAATTAGTTCGAGCCTAGATGAGTGACTATAGTTAGTAGTTTTCTTGGTAGATCTTTCAAGCTTGTGCAGATGGATCTTGTATTTTCACTACATAATTTCACACCAAGGAATTATAGAGTGCTTTAAGAGAAGTCATATAGAAAATAGAGAAAAAACCTAATGATAATCAAACACCCAATTAGAACATGGTACTATTTTCAAAAAGTTATTTTACTCTAGATTTCAAAACAGAAGATAATGTGAAAGATGCGTATTGATTGATTTATTGTTGCTATGTTGTAGTCTGTGCTTTTGAAATTTTAATTTATATTAATCAAATGATTTAAATTTGAATTCTTTTTAGAATAGTTAATAGATCACACACCACTTTTAAAAAAATTGAGTTATGTTATTTATATATAGGAGGAAGTTTTCATCTAATCATTTCCTTTATTAAAAATTATTTTTTTCTTACAAAGAATAAAAATAATTAAAGATTTTAATTTTTAGAACACATTTCCTTTATTTTTTTCCTACAAGTATCTTCAATTGTTAGATTTGTGAAAACTAAACAAACACTAAAAAATTATTTAACAAATCTCACATTGTTAATTGCTAGACCAACTAGATTAGACAAATTTGCATAAATAAATCACCTTATTCTTAGAGGGCATAATATACTTATAAAAAAGAATTCATTTATATATTGTTTTACACTATCTATAGATTTCTTCAAGAACAAGAGTTCTAATGGAGCTTGAGTTCGTGTCTTATGTCAAAAAAAGAAAAATAAATTTGTGCAATAGTTCAATCACAATTATTACTAAATATAAAAAAGTATAAAAGAGATTAAATAAAAAAATTAAGTTTAAAAAATATTAAATGAAAAAATAAAATAGAATCAAATTTATTTAAAAGTATATATTTTAGTATGTTAATTTTTAATTTTATAATATAGTAAAAAAATGTAAAATTAAGTACATATTATGTAAGAATAAGAACATTTTGAGAAAAGAAATAAATATCTAATACATATTATTTAACTATATAAATATTTCTATGTATATTTAAATATGATATTGTAGAATTATTACTCAGTGCTTGCTTATTACTTGGTGCTTGATTCTTACCCGATGCTTGCCAATGCAGTCCCTTTATCACACTAAATATTATAGATATTTATGGCTAGAAATGTCATCTTGTGCTAATGTGAATTATTACCTAGTGCTTACTTCTTACTTGATGTTTTCCAATGTAGTCCTTTTATCACACTAGATAAAATAGATATTTATGGCTAGAAATGTCATCTTGTGCTAATACAAATTATTACTTGGTGCTTACTTCTTACTTGATGCTTTCTAATCTAGTCCCTTTATCATACTAGATATTATAGATATTTATGCCTAGAAACATCATCTTTGTTAATTAACAACCTAAAATTTTCCATTTGTTTAGGATTTCATTTTCAAAAATGTGGAAACATAGGATCCATGCAATTTTGCATGGATATGAAAGATAAAATATTACAAATAGAAAACAACGTAGACTTTTTGATGTATCCAAGCAAAGGGGAAAAGATAAGAATATGGTAAGGAATGTATCTAAAATTATTTTGTGCAAAAACTAATGACACTCGGTGTGCTAGGTTGCTAAGAAGTAAGTATAATCCCAATCAAAGTTTAAATTTTTGCATGAAACTCAAATATATATACATGAGTAATCGTACAATACTCATAGCTTACATAAATTTGAGCAAGTGCACCATACTACCAAACACCTATGAAAATTACTGGTGTGTATATTCTTATGAAAGAACTAGGTAGAAGTTGATGAAATGAATTACTCACTACAATAGTACATGTGAGCTTGAATCAAACTTCTTTAAAGAGCGTCTTTCTCCATCCCCACTTTGTACAACAAGAAATATTATGTTCTCCAGGACCATTAGAAGTAAATGTTGAACAGAATAACAATGTTACAAGGCTTTAACTTCTCTATATCCTTGTTTTTGCTAAGTTTTTGTTTCAATAAATTTATTTTACCCTAGGAAAATTTAAATCAGCTAATTAGAAATAAAGAATTAAAGAATACAAATTAATTTAAAAATAATTTTTTTCAACTTTAGAAATATGATGCTTTTGATTATAAAAATTAATGAGGAGCCACCATGGAGATCATTAGTTCCCTACATTTTCTTTAGCATCTAATTCATAAGGATTCTCCTACTTATCTAGTGCATAATAGTTGTGACATAAAAAATGATTTAGAAGATGGGGAGATAAGGCAGTTAGATGATTCCAATGTTACAGAGATTACTATAGGTATTTCTTAAGTCTCTAGAAAAGTAAAATTGATGAGCTTCCTTTTAAAGTGGAAGTTGGTACTTTGTTTGGAAGGATTGTTGAGAGCTTTGATGTTTCCTATGAAGATGTAAACATGGATGTTGATGACTAGACTAGTATAGAGGTATCAACTAGGTTATCAACCATAGATAGTTAGGTTGTGGAAATAGTTCCTATTGACCCATCATTTCAATTAGTGACTCCTATTGTGTTAACTAGTTCTGAATCCTCATTCCCAGATCTTGGTGATAGTGAATGGGAAGTACCCCCTCAACCTCTACAGGAAGAATGGGCACCACCTCCACCTCTAAATAGAAATTCAAATCCTTACATAGGAGATGTACAAGATGAGAAGCACAAGAAATTTTTGGCACTAAAACTTCATCGTATTCCATTCATAATGAATCTATATGTCAAAATTCAAGACTTGTGATTTCTCTCCTATGTTAGATCATAATGTGTACTATAGATCTTGATTCTATGACTCTACAAATTTGGCCCTAGTATCTAAAGTGGTCAAGAAATAAAAGTCTAATTACATACATGATGCAATAATCCATAAATTTCCTCCCAGGAGCAACTTGCGATTTTCAAGCAAGGAAAATTACAAGTACTTAGCAATGAAATAAAAAAGAGAAACTCGCCATACCCTAGCTAACTGGAGATAAATTACAATCTTACTTTGATGGAGAAGCATCCTAGGTGTAAGAGAAATCTTGCATCGCCCAAAAATATTTTATTTTCAGTCTTTTCTATTTTAATAAGGACCAGTAGACAAGGTGGTTAATATTTATGGGAACTTTTTATTTTTAGTAAATTTGTCATACAAGCTATTTTCTACATGAAGGTTCATTATAGAGTTATAATCCTACCATAAAAATCTCATTTCTCTAGCTTAAGTATCAGAGAAGTTATTGCAGATTTTCAATGGAAATATTTGTAGAACAGTCTTTAGGCTCATTGTTGGAGGCCTTAGAGTGCCCGGATGAGGTCTAGAAACTTGACAAAAGGTCACTTGCACCATTTTGAGCCCATAGATCAAGAATTGGCAATTCTGAAAAGTTGTTATAATAGCCAATCAAAGCAACAGTTTGTGAGTTATGGCCTTTCAAAGTTGGGCTACCCGAAATATCTAAAATAATTGTCAAAGATGTATTTGGCCAACTCTATATGTATTGTTAGGGTCCATCAGCCCTAGGCATTAAGTTTTAATGTCTAGAACCTTCCCAAGTGGCATAAAATTTCCTATTTAAGAAAGGTTTGAACATTGTCTAGGATAGCTCTAGGTAGTAGTTCATAGCTTAGTCTTACAGATTACTATAATGAAGGCACCCATGTAGGTTAGCATTTTGTACTTGTGAATTCTATAATTCCACATTTGTGGCACAAATAAGAAGTCCATACTTTTTCTTGCATTTGTTTTTGTTTCTTTATTTCTATTATGAGTTTATCATTTTAAGGGGAGCACCCTTCATCATACTTATTCATGACATAGAGAGGTTGATTTGTGAAGTTATCTATGAAAAAGTCAGCTCAAAAAATTACCCTTATTTTCAAGATTCCATTTTCTATTCAAAATGATAGTGGTGATAGTACTATTTACACCATTTCCAGAGGGTATTTATAGAAGATGCAAGTAGCTAGAAACATATTAAATATTATTAATGGAGAATGAGCTCGATTCTAGGGATCATTACAAGATCTTTTCAAATATATAAAGATTTGAAGAGATCTAACCAATTAATACAATCAGTGGAGATCTTAAATATCAGAGTAAGCCAACTAATATTGTCGATGACTAGTTCTCATGGATAACAATTTAGGGTAAGTGGTTTTTTAGGAATAGATAGGTTTAGTATGAAATTCCCTCCTATAATAGCCTATGGACTAATTAAAAATATCAATTAAATAATTACTATAGTGAAAATAGATAATTAATTAAATTACTTTAATTATAAACTATATAATTACTACAAAATTAAAGACAAGTACTAGCCACTACTAAATGGCACTTGTTTTAGATTGGTGTTGGCTAATCTCTAGACAAAATGCACCAAAGACAAAAGGAAAAAAGAAAAAAGAAAAAAAAAGTCAAACATGATTCTTTTTTAGATTCACGACAACATAACAAAATTTTCTTAAAAATTTTGTTGTTTTCAATCACAAAATATATAGATCATGAAGATCAAATGCTAACAATTTCAAAAAAATTCATTATGTATTTGTATTTTTGAAATTTAGTCAATGGTGCAATTTGTAGGGAGGATAGCCACATCATTTTAGATTTATCTTCAATCACGATCTCTTTGCCAACCAATAATTTATGACAAAACATTTTTCCTCAAATTTGACTCTCTCCTTGGGTAAATATTTTATTAATGATTCCACTTTACTTTGTATTTTCACAACATTCAAATCTAATAATGCAGTTTTTCCTTTTCACTTACCAAGTCATATTCATGTTGCTTTATTCATATCATTTTCATCATGAGTAAAAATGTTTCCCATGAAATAAACATTGAATTACTATCCATGCATTTCACGCATGACTATCACATGTTCAAATGGGATCATAACATACTTTGTGAATGCTTCATTTTTACAATGGCTACAAAAATTCATAAAAAACCCATTTTGTGCATTTTGTAGTCGACTTGATGTTGACACAAAAGCTTTCACCCTTGCCTAAAGTCTTACCTAAAGGTAGCCTCATGTAACATGGAAACAATCTTGAAAGTGTGGGACTTTGCAACCTAAGATTAAATCTCTGGAGAAGGTCAATTCCCTTACTAGCAGGGGTGCACCTAATTGTTGCAAGCATGAATTTTGATCATATTCCTATGGGGGAGTATTGAGATATATTACTATGATGATATGTTACATTCATGACTAAGTTTGTCATTGATGTCAACATAGCAGTTTTATGTGGTATCTAATAGAACAATAGTAGAAAGATCAAGTTGGTACAGATAGCTAGTTGAGTATTCTAACTATCTGAGGTTATGGGAGATCCTTTTGATTATCTAGTATATGTAGTTAATTTTGAAAGAATAAATGATAAGTCTAAAATAAGTTATGTGAGTTGTAGTGACATCTATTCTAAGATGGAGTTTACAGAGGCATGTTCTAGTAAACTTGTTATATCTCTTAGTAGAATTGTTATTCTGAGAATCAAGGTTAAGGATATAAAGGAGACATGTTGAAAATGAAATGGCTAAGTTTTCTCATCATAATATTGTGTGCACAAAAATATATTCAAGTTTCAAGATGGAATATTAATGTTATCGCTAAGTATAACATGTTCTTAATGTGGTCCTATAATGATTAATTGAGAAGGTCTAACAATTGACTTAGGGAATTATTTTGAGGAATCGGTATAAAGGAAGGAAATTTTCCTTTATCATGTGGTATGGGTTTTTGATTAAGGATAAGAAGTAGTAAGAGTGGAATGCGAAGTGAGCAGAGCAGAGCAAAAGTGAAGGAAACTTAAATTTTTAGGTTTTGTTGAGTGATTGAGGGTTTGATATTTGGATCCAAGGTTTGTGACTTGGTCTATAAGGTCTAATAGTGATTATTTCAGTGGATAGAACAAAGGAAAGAAGAACATAATATTAAATTTCATGTTTGAGCAATGAGCTCTTCTTGTAGTTGAAATTTCATGTTTGGGTAATGGGCTCATCTTGCATACATTGTACTACAACTCCTAACAGGGTTGGCACAACTCTTAATAGGGTTGGAATCTCCTAATAGGGATTCAAAGTCTCCTAATAGGAACTCTATGTACTAAATTTTGTAATAGACTCCTATCAAGGTCCATCCTCTAACAAGGAATATTTATATTAGTACATCATCTTATGGGCATCATTCCCACCAGGGTTTTCCCTCTGATCAAGGGTTTCCCTATTTAACATATCTAGTGTAATTGTCTATGTACATCTTATTATGGCTATTTTTTATGTTGGTTGACTGGTTAATTTTTTTTAAAGAAGATAAATGTTTTACTTGTTAGATTATTGATTCACCCCCCCCCCAAGTTATCTTGGTGGACTATTATTTCTAACAATTGGTATCAAAGCATTAGGTCCTTGAAGATTAAGTTTAACAACTTTGGGAGATCCATGGTGAGCATATTTAGGAAAGATAGTCCTACATCTAATAGAATAAATTTTGACACCCAAATGATGGAAATTCTTGGTGAGTTATTAGATTTGTGTAAAGAGCATAGTATTGAGTTTTCATATCCGAAATCCTTCTATTACATATAAGGGAATAGTAGCACAACCAAAGAAATATCCATATCAAAAGAAGACATAAAGATAAAGGAAGGCATTGATCTATTTACAAAGAGAGAACCAAAAGTTATGAAAAAAAAATTGTTGGACATGTAAAGATTTTAGTCATTTTTCAAGTAAATGTCTTAAGAGATTGAGAAAAGATAGAAAGAATCTACTCTCTAACAAAGTTGAAGAATTTAGATCGAGTATGGAAAGATCCTTAAAAGATAGTGTTAATGAGTCTAGATTGGTTAATGAAGAGCAATTATTAGAAGAGACAACTTTGGTAACTATTATGGAAAGTACAAATGTGAGAATGGATGAGAAATTCAAGATACAAGAGAGAATAGTTTATTACAATT
The DNA here is from genome assembly GCA_028749045.1 of Cupressus sempervirens. NCBI lineage: Eukaryota > Viridiplantae > Streptophyta > Pinopsida > Cupressales > Cupressaceae > Cupressus > Cupressus sempervirens. Next base: position 151,509,156 of record CM053793.1, on the reverse strand, counting down.
TAGATGATAATGTTGTTACTAAGCCAAGGAATGATGAGGTATTTCTTGAGACTAAAAATGATTTTCAAAATAAAGGAGTGCCAAGGTAGGAAGAAAGCTCAAAACCTTAATTCGTACCAAGAGTTGAGATAACAACTCCTACTTCAAGAAAGAATATGATAAAGAATCACCCATCTAAGTAGATCATTAGAAGAAAAGATAAAGGTGTGATGACAAGAAGCAGAGTCAATGAAGAACTATGTTTGATATCTCAACTTGAGCCTAAGAATGCAGATGAAGCATGAAAACATGATCATTGGAAACAAGCTATGAAAGAGGAATTGGATCAGATAGTAAAGAATGAGACATGGAAATTGGTTCCTAGACTAGCAAACAAGAATGTGATAGAAACTAGAATGGTATTTAGGAATAAGATGAATGAACAAGGTGAAGTTGTAAGGAAAAAAGCTAGCTTAGTATGTAAAGGTTACTTGCAGCAAGAAGGAATATATTATGAGGAGACCTATGCTCCAATGGCTAGAATAGAAGTAGTAAGATTATTCTTAGCCTATGTAGCACATAAGAAATTCAAAGTATATCAGACGGATATCAAGTCAGAATTTCTTAAAGGAGAACCTAAACAAGAAGTGTACATTTAGTAGCTTGAAGGTTATCCTTTGACAGATGACAAGGACATAGTATGTAGATTAAGGAAAGCATTGTATGTCTTGAAGCAAGCACCCAAAACCTGGTATACAAGGTTGGAAAAGCATTTGAAAAATCTTGGATATAGAAAAGTTATGATAGATAGTAATATCTATTGGAAAGAAATTAATGATGGTTTGATGATTTTGGTAATATTTTTTGATGATATCATTTTTGGAGGAAATGATGAAGAAAGTGAGAAGTTTGCAAAATAGATGAATAAAGAATTTGAAATGAGTATGATAGGAGAGATGAAATACTTCCTAGGATTATAGATTGTACAAAATAAAGAGGGAATCTTTATTTCTTAGACTAATTACTTGAAGAATTTACTAAAAAGGTTTGGTTTGGAAACATGCAAACCCTTTGGAACACTTATGGTAACTAGACACAAGTTATCTACAAAGGATGAGACACCTACTGGTGAGCAGAAGAAGTACAGATCTATGATTAGAGGATTGTAATATCTAACTGACACAAGGTCAAATATAGAAAATGTAGCTAGAATTGTTACAAAATTCCAAGCCAATCTCAAAGAAGCACATTATGTAGTAGTTAAAAGGATATTTAGATATCTAAAGGGAACATATGAGTTTAGATTATGGTATGATAGATATAATGATTTCCCTCATTCTACAGCTGGGCTTCTGAATGTAGCTTGACATTTGCTAGGTGTGACTTGACTGATATTGAAATTTGTTGTTTATTCTCAACTTGATTTGTAGCATTGTCTTCAATAGTCATTCCTTCATAGAAGTATACAAAAGATCTATAATCTTCTGATTTCTTAGACTCATCAACTTGGACTTCTACATGTTCATCAAAATTTACATTTGCACTCTCCACAATCTTGTTAATGTTAGTATTTAAACACTTATATGCCTTACTTCTAGTGGAGTATCTAAGGAATATGCCTTCATCACTCTTTGCATCAAACTTGCCATTCCTAGTATCTTTAAGAATATAGCATTTACAACCAAATACTTTGAAATGTTTTATATTAGGTGAGTGACCATACCATATTTCAAAAGGTGTTGCATTTGTACCTTTCTTGACTTATACTCTATTCAAGGTGTAAACAACAGTTCTTATAGCTTCTCTCCAGTACTTTAGAGCAACATTTTTCTCCATCATCAAAGTTCTTGCACAATCTATCACTGACCTATTCCTTCTTTCAGCAATACCATTCTTTGGTGGAGTTCTTGGTGCTAATGTTTTCCTTTTGATACTTTTATCATTGCAGAATATCTCAAATTCTTTTGATGTAAACTCACTTCCTCTATCTAACCTTAGGCATTTCAGACTCTTCCATGTTTCCTTCTCAACTTTGGCCAAATACCACTTGAACATTTGAAATGCATCAGATATTTTCTTTTAAAATATAGAAGTCATCATCTTGGAATAGTCATCTACAAATAGCATTATGTATCTATCTCCTAGGTAGCTTTGCACTTCTATTGGACCACATAAGTCTATATGGACTAGCTCTAGTACTTCTTTAGAAGTGTATGTTTTTCTTTTGAGGCTAGACTTGGTCATCTTCCCTAGTTGACATTGTTTGCACATTGTGTTTTCGAGTTTCTTCAATTTAGGCAACCCTCTGACTTTCTTCTTTATGTTGATGCTAATCAGATTGTCAAAGTGACAATATTTTATGCTACAACCATACATCATTAATTCCAACAACAAGAGAAGTTGCATCTTTCATATCTAGGTAAAATAGATTACTCCTAGTTTTTTCACCTTTTCCTATTAGATTTCCATCAGTGTCATAGATCTTGGCAGTGTTGTTTCCAAATTCTACTTTGTAACCTACATTGTCTAACTATGATACACTCAAAAAGTTGTAGTTTAATCCTTCAACATAGTATGCATTATCATGTGAAATTTTCTTTGTAAGTTTAATTGAGCCTTTTCCTTTGATTTGACATGGAGCATCATTTCTAAATCTAACACAATTTCCAATATATTGAGCAAGGGTAATGAAATTACTTTTGTCTCCTATCATGTGATGTGAGAAACCACTGTCTATGATCCACTTGTCATTCTTGTTCACACAAGTCACCAATGTTGTAGCCTCATTTTCATCTGATTCATCTTTCATGGCCACATAGCCTACTTCATCATCATTCTCATCAGAATCTTCTTCAACAATGTAGCATCTTTTTCCTTTGTCCTTGTAGTCTCTGCTATCATCTCCTCTTTTGTTCTTATACTTTTTTCCTTCTTTTTAATTCTTCTTTTGTGTACATCTTGTAGCAATATGACCTACTTCATTACAACTAAAACATATGATAGGGATCTTACCTTTGAAATTAACTTTGCCTCTATGGAATCTCCTAGCCAGTAATGCTTCCAATTGTTCCACATCTTCCTCATCTATGCTGCTATCAATAGATGCATGTTTTACTTTTCTTCTCTTCTTTCTTGATGTCTCCTCCTTAGTGTCTTTTATTGTCAACTTGACCTTGAAAATAGATTCAAGGTTCTCAAGTTTGTATTTGTCAAAGTTGGACAATTCAAATGCAATAAGTCTTCCCACTATTCCTTCAAATGTTAGTGTGTTTCCTTATACACACCTTAGCTCTTGGATGGCTAAAACTCTAATAGCATAGATAGGGAGTAGAGTTCTTAAGTATTTTTTGTTGATAGTTTCTTCTTCCAATTGACTAACTAAACTTCTTATTGCACTTACTACTTCTTTGAACATTCTAGCAGCATTTTCTTCTTCCTCCATTTTCATTTCGTCAAACTTTCCTCCACATCTTGAATGTAGTGTCACAATATTTGATGTCATCATATTCTGCATAGCTAAGTGCAAAGGCAATTTACAGCATTACTTGATTGTGCTCCTTCCTTTTGATCAAATCATTTGTAGTAAGAGGTCCAGCTAGGTCTGCATGTTATGTTCCAATTGAGGTTTTTACATAATCACCTATTGATCCAAGGTGAAATTTCATTGGACTCTATCATGTAGCAAAGTTGTCTTTGTTGAGCTTGGGAACTTCTCTCTTGGACATCTTGATCTTCCTACTTCTAGTACCTTGAAACTAAATCAGCAGATGGCTCTGATACCAATTGTTAGAAATGCTTTAGAATAACTCGGGGGTGGGGGTTGAATCAATTATTCAAGGTCCAAATGTCCTATTCAAACTTTTTCACTAAGTGTAGTGAGCCCATTCAACCATTCATTCATCCAAGCTTAAATCATTCCTATTCAAAAAGTTACTATAAATCAACATGCAAGCATAACACATAAAAAGATCAAGACATAACACAATGATTTACATGGAAACCCAATTTGGGAAAAACCACCAATAACATGCTAATCAATTCTCACTCTTCTGAAGTAATGCCCTATGAAAGGCCTATCCTATTCACATTATTAAATGTAACCTTGTTAGAGGATTTAACCACCCTATTAGAAGTGGGCCTTATTAGAGGACTTTAGAACATTCACTTGGAATGCCACCTTGTTAAAGGATTTACAAATGGTTATTAAACCAACCTAAGTCCATAGGATTTCCATATCTAATAAAATTATTAGAGAGTATTAGAAAGTCTTTGACCTGATTACAACATACAACTTAACTTGCAAATTTTAGATCACTTCTTTAGCTCTTCACATTGCCTAGCCTTCAATCTCTGCAACTTTGTCAACTTTCCCTCCTTTCAAGCTTTTTCTCCTTAAGTCTTCATGCTCAATGTACCAGTGCAATCATCTCTTCTTGACCACATGTCAAAGTAGAGTTTATGTACTATGTTCTTCGTTCTCCTAGATGTCTTCTCCTTGACACCCTTCAGCCAGTTTGCAATTTGGTACTCTAGCAGTAGCTCTTGCTTCTTGGTCTATGACTCCTTAAATAGAAATTTGGAACTTCTTTTCCCACTCAATTCTTCCATCCTTCAATTTCAATTCGTATGGATTAGGTAGAATTCATCATATCCAACCCATATTTTGTTTCCTCTAGAAACTTCTTGAATAATCCTTTGAATTCACCCAAAAATGGTTTACATAGAATTTTGTGCCACTAGCTCATCATCCTTATCCTCCAACTAGTTCACAAAATTCAAGGTAACAACTATGTTAGCTCAGATTTGGCAAATCTTTGTCATTTAAAATAATGCAATGGCTCGACACTATTGAAATACTGGTGCTCAACACATACTATGTTACTTGGCATCAACTATATTTTATTGATGCTCGGCACCTGAAGTTCACTTGGCACCTACTAAGATTTTTTATGCTTGGCACTTGAACTTCACTTAGCACCAACTAAGATTTTTTGATGCTTGGGTCCAACTAAAAAATTGCTTGGCTTCAACTAGCTTGCTCAGCACCCACTAATAAACCTAGTTTAAGCTTTGCAGTCAACCTTGTTACAACTTATTTCTCCAATGTTTCTAAGTGTAGCCAACCTCTATATCTTTGAGTATGTTATCAATACATCATTTCATCATTGCCTTAACTAATCCTTGCACTTCATTACAATATCATAACTCAACCTTTCCCTTAGGTACTCTTGTTACATCTTGTTAATCAAATCATCTTCATCAATCAACTAAGTGATAGTAATTGGATCTTATATGCAAATGTAATTCCTACAAATAGTAGGTTTGACATCAATGACAAAAAAATGATTGAAAAAATTCTTTTAACAATAATATCCCTCTTTGATCTTCAATATTCTTCTCATAATGATCTTTTCAATTAGATGTCCAAAAAATGTCAATGGGGGAGAAGTTTGGCATGAAAAATAGTGAAAAATAATATATTGCATGATAGTTGGAGAAGTTCGGCGTGAATGCAGCAAGCATAGAATGATAGTTTGACAGAAAGCACATTGACATATAGCAATGGGGGAGAATGATTGATGAAGAGGGTTTGAAAAGAGAGATTAACACTCTTGTCAGTATTATTGGAACTAGATGTTTTTCATCTATGTTTCCATCAATGCCAAAGGAAGTGATTATTGGAAGCATGTATGCTAATGATATTCCTATGGGGGAATATTGTAGATATATTACTATGATGATATGTTACATTCATGACTAAGTTTTCATTGATTTCAACATAGTAGTCTTCTATGGTATCTAATAGAAGAATAGCAAAAATATTAAGTTGGTACAGATGGCTAGTTGAGTATTCTCACTATTTGAGGTTATGGGAGATAGTCCTGAGTATCTAGTAGATGCAGTCAATGTCAGATGAAGAAATGAAAAGTCTAGAAGAAGTTATGTAAGTTTTGGTGATGTATGTTCTAGGATAGAGTTTACAAAGGCATGTTTTGGTAAACTTGTTATTCTAAGAATCAAGGTTGAGGATGTGAAGAATACATGTTGGTGATGACATGGCTAAGTTTACTCATCATAATATTATGTGTATAGAAAGATACTCAAGTTGCAAGGCAAAAGCTTAATGTTATTGCTAAGTATAAAATTTTATTAATGTGGTCCTATAATGATTATTTGAGAAGCTCTAATAGCTAACTCGGGGATTTTTTTGTGGACATGGTATAAAGGAAAATCATGTAGTAGAGATACATGACATAAAGAAGTGATTGTAAGCAGTAGAAGGAATGGAATGAAAACTTGAGTAGAGCAGAGTGAAAGTGAAGAAAACTTCATTGTTGAGGTTTTGTTGAGTGATTTGAGGTTTGATATTTGGATCTGAGGTTTATGACCTAGTCTACAAGGTCTACTAGTGGTTGGTTTGGTTGATAGAACAAAGGAAAGAAGAACATAATAGTAAACTTTGTGTTTGAGCAATGAGCTCTTCTTGTAGTTTAAATTGCATGTTTGGACAGTGTGCTCTTCTTGCATACATTGTACTACAACTCCTAATAGGATTGGCACAACTCCTAATAGGTTTGGAATCTCCTAAAAAAGGATTCAAAGTCTCCTAAAAGGGACTCATATATACTAAATGTTTTAATAGATTCCTAACAAGATCCATGCTCTAACAAGAAATATTTATATTAGTACATCATCTTGTGGGCCTCATTCCCACCAGGGTTTTCCCTCTTATCAATGGCTTCCCTAGTTAACATATCTAGTGTAATTGTCTATGTGCATTTTATTATGGTTATTTTTTACTTTGGATAAATGGTTAAGTTTTTTTAAAGAAGATAAATGTTTTAATTATTGGATAACTGATTCCCACCCCCTCCCCCCCCCTCTGAGTTATCTTGGTGGATCATTGTTTCTAACAGAACCCTAAGAAGATAGAAATAGCAACCATTACTACTTTGACTGGGTATATGGATAGCTAGGTGATGAGGGGAATTTTCTTTACATTTACCATTTATGGAGAATGCAAAAAAGGTGGTTGCAGGTGATCAAAGATCAATTTTCCATTAAAGAGTCAGTAGCTTATCTTCTAGTTATTTATGCCAAATCAAATATATCATCAAGTCAAATGAATTCCACTCTCACCTTCACTACATGACCCAATGATAACAAAACATTATGTCACCCTATTTAACCTTCTAACCTTATGCTGACCATTAACTGCCCTATGTTTGTGACTTCACCACTTGGGCCTACAAGGACACATGTCAACTTGTCGATATATTGCTATGTCTAAAAATATAGAAGCTTTCCATAGTGAAAAAATGACAACCCTTGATTTGTCTTAAATTTGATGGTGGAGAAAATATAAACACCCTATGAACTATGATGGCCCCACTAGGACACATGTTGCATCATTGCTATCTTGCTATGTATATTCATCATGCAACTTTTCATAGTGACATAGTGAGATATGTTGATCTTAGATTATATCTATGTTTACATATACAATGAATAGGAACCTAACAAATACAGCCTCTTTCATGATAGTAAACCTCCCACAACTCCTTGTATGGGCTAGTGAAATGACATTCACATGTCAAGTTTTTGTTATGTCACCATGGATAAAGATCTAGCAACTTTCTATATGACAAAATAATAGCCACAGATTTACTTTGAGATCAACGTGGACAAAGGCACATTAATAAACTATCATACTTTTTTAAAGCATAAATAAAACTTAGTTAGTTTTCATCTCATTATAAAATATCCATCAACCACAAAAATGAAGTGGCCCACTAGAATGCATGTCACATTTTCACTATGTCACTATGAATAAAAATTGAGTAGATCCCCATAATGACATAATGACATTTTCAGATCTCTTTAAATTGAATGGTTGAGAAGATGCAGGCTCTCCAAGGTATTTATAATGTAAAATAGCTTGAAGACTTAGGATATAATGCATATGACCTAAGTTCATATATATCTTTTTCATGTGCTCAATATTTGAACTTTCAAATATCTGATCATTGGACATGACTACCACCCAAAATCTCAAATTTTGGTGGGAAAGGGAAAATGGCTAACAATTTTGGTGACTCGGATGGGATTCTAGCTTACTAAGTATGGATCAATGGCCTTAAGCATCCATTGGGCTATGGAGTCATAAAATGAAACCTATGCCTTGTGAAACCATAATCCTACCTCTTTCTTCTCTCGAAGTATAAAACTTTCAAAACTATTATTTCATGAGGAAATAACATGTGCCTAGCAAATAGAGAAGAAATCAAAATTATAATGGTAATCATAATGAATTTACTAAAATCAAAGAGGGTAGACAAACCCAAACATAGTTTGAAATGATACCAAGGGCAGTGTCCTGGAGAAAGGCTATGATTCAGATACTAAGGATGAGGTGGAGAGGGGTAGTCTAAGTCTTAAAGGGGTTATTGGTTGCAGTTCTCAGAAGAAGGATAAGAAAGCTAAGGGGAGTGATTCTGATCAAGATTTGATTTTGATGAGGGATGAAGGAGGGGCTCTCAGAAGAAAGGAAGTGGAGGAAAGGGTTCAAGGAATAGGGGCTAGAATGAGGATAGGGTTTTGGTTCCCTCAAATGAGGAAATTCTTATTCATAGATTGGAAAGGAAAAGAAAAATGGCAATGGCTCAGGAGAAGGAAGTTGAGAAGTCCTCCAAGAATATGGCTCTGGAAAATGTGAAATATGGTGAGAAGGATCATTCCCCTTATAATAACATGAATAAGGGGGAGATGGGTGTTACAAAAGGGATTATGGTTAATCTTGGGACCATTCTGAAGGAAATTGTTAACCTAAAAAAAAATGCAAATCATTTCTAAGGATTTTGAGCAAATTAGTAAGACAACCAGAGGGGAATGTACATTGGGTCAACATATTGACTGGCTTTAGAAGTAATTGGTAATGCTAAAGAAGTGAAAATTTTAATTAAAAAGGTCTCAATGGTTGAAGATAAAAACAAGGTCTTGGAGAAGGCTAATATTGATTTTTAGAAGAGACTGGAAAGTCTAGAGGCCATAATGGGTAATATTGAAAAAATGATTAAGAAGATTGTTGATCAGAATAGTAACATTTTTTAAAAAGTGGCGGATAATGTTAGCAGTCTTATGAAAAAGGTTGAGCAGGGTAAAGGGCATGATTCACCTACTATGACTGAGAACTAGGGACCAAGTAAGCACATAATGGCTCATTCCCAAAAGGTTGGTGATGTAAATAGGATGGGGTAAATGAAGGCTATTATAGAGAACATGTACATTCTAGCAGATCAAGCTGTTGACCTACTGTAGACTACATAGTTGTCTAGGTGTTGGCTTTTTGTTGTTATTTTGCTATTTTTTTCAGCTTTGTTTATGGTTGGCCTCCTTTTTTTTTTTGTATTTAATCTCTATGAGGCCTTTAGTGTGTATACTATTTTGTTAGACTTTCTTTGTTTCATCTTAGACTTCTTATGTCCTATTGTTATAATTTCTTGATACTTTGTTAAAGGTTTTGGGTCCTTTAAAACCTTCTTTTACTTAATCAAAATGTGTGCCTAGCATGTCTTAGAAATCTAAAACTACCATAATATGTACAGAGAAACCTAACTCTCTCTAGAAGTAGGGTTTGAGGTAGATTTCATTTACTAGGATTGGTAGAACATCACCATTAGGCCTAGATAATTGAAAGGCATTGGCCTCTTTACAATTGGTGATAACATAAGACCCACTCTTGATAGCATCAAATTTAGAGTGTCTACCTAGTTTATCATTGTTTGTATCCCACTTGTGAACAAGGTCTCCTTCTCTAAAAACCCTAGCCTTAGCCTTCTTGTCAAAACTTATTTTGACTTTTTGTTGATGTGTCTCAAGTGTCTACATAGCCTATTTCCTTTTTTCCTCTAATTCCATTAATTTTGTCATCTTGACAATCATGGAATCATCTTTAGTTAGCTCTAATAAATGAGCTAATTCTAGGGAGGGGAACTCAAGTGATATAGGAAGCCTAGTTTCCTTCCATATACTAGCATAAAAGGTGAATTCCTTATTGCTCTCTTCAATGTGATTCTGTCATCCCAAAGGATTGTCTTCAACTTGGGATGCCAACACCTTTGATTATCTTCAGTTGTCCTCTTTATGATTTTGATGAGGTTCTTATTAGAGGAATTGGCCAAGCCATTGCCTTGGAGATAATAGTTTGAGGAGATGCTCAAATATATCTCATATTCTAGAGCCCAAGAGCATATATGAGCTCCAACAAAAGATTTGGCATTGTTAGATGTAATGGTTGATGGAACACCAAATCTAGTTACAATTCCATCAAGGAATTCAACTAAAGAAGCCTTTGTTGCATCATTAAGAGCCACTACATATGTCCACCTTGTGAAATGATTTGAGGATACCAAGATCTAGTTGTGACTAGCACTAGAGGGTGGGTTTATTGGACCAATAAAATCCAAACCCCATTGAGTAAAATGTTGATCAACCTAAATGGGAAGGAGAGGAAGGGTGGTCAATCTTTACTTTCCTACGAAGAAAGCACATTTCTCACACTTCCGTACCAACTTATAAAAATCATTAAATAGGGTTGGCTAATAATAGTTATTCCTCATTATCTTCATTACAGTAACTCTAGCTGAGAAATGGCCACCAGTAGGGCCATCATAGAATTTCTTTAGCAAACTGTTGATCTAATTAATTAGTATACATCTTAATAGGACTCCATCAAAATCCTTCCTGAATAATATTCCATCCACCAAGACAAAGGGAATAGCTTGTAATCTAAATTTTCTTCTCTTTTCTCTACCTAGTCCTTGGGGATATCTTCCTTCTAATAAGAATGTTGTCATGTCATGCAACCAATCAGACTAACTTTCATTCTCTACTAATTGTTCACCTTGAATAAAGAGGGTAGTCTCCTTAGGTGTCTCAAAAGATGAAGCCACTCACAAAGCCCTTTACCCCTTACTAAATTTGTGATTTTGATATCAATATCATATTCCATGACTCTAGTAATCCATCCAACCCTTTTCTCATTAATATCTCTATTCAAGAGAAAATCCTTCACACATGCATGTGGAACTAAAATTTGGACTTTGTTGTGAGACAAGAGATGTCTAAATTTTTTGAGAGCCCTTGCAATAGCATGGACCTACTTCTCTACATAACTATGCCTTTCCTCATAATCATCAAGCCCTTCACTAAAGAAAGCAATGGGTTTCTCTAAATCTTTATCATTTGGTTGTGTTAGAATAGCTGATATATTTGACCCTCCTCCAAAGGAGTAAAGGATAAAGTCTCTGTCAAACTTGGGATTAACAAATGTGGGAGTTGAGCCAATTGATTTATTATTTTCTTCAAAACTAGCCCTCCCTTCCCTAGTCTAGATGTAAAACATATTCTTTTTTAACATGGTTGTAAGAGGTTTGACCATGGTAGTAAGATTAGGAATAAATCTCCTTACAAAGTTAATTCTACCAAGGAAACATTGCAGCCCTTTCTTATGAGTGGGAAGTGAAGGAGAAAGAATTACTTCTACCCTCTCTAGGTCTATTGTTAACCCATCTCTTAACACAATGTGCTCTAGAAGTTTTCCTTGTTTAGTGGCAAACACATATTTCTTGGGATTTAGGGACACACCATATTCTTCGCAACTAACAAATATATGCCTTAGATGATCAATATGATCTATTGCATGCTTTGAAAAGACAATTATATCATCAAGATACACTAGCACAAATCTCTCCAGTACACCTTGGAAGGCTATCTCTGTTGCCTTCTAAAATTTGGCACCTATATTGGTTAGTTTAAATGGCATCTCAAAATAGGCATAGGTACCCCATTTGGTAGTGAAGGTTTTCTTATGTTGGTTTGAATCTTAGATAAGTACTTGATTATAGCCTAAAAAACCATCTAAGTAAGAAAATATTTCTAAACCACTAACCTTGGACAAGATTTTTTTGATGGAAGGAACAAGGTGGTGATCTTTAAGAGAAGCCCTATTAAGGTCCCTAAAATCTACACATAGTCTAATTTCTCCACCCTTTTTTCTAACAAGGACAAGATTAGCTACCCATTAGGAATGCTTGATGGGGAAAATGATGTTAACCTGTATGAGTTTTGATAGTTCTTTCTTCATTAATTTTTCAATCTTGGGGTTGACTGGCCTTTGTTTCTATCTAACAGGTTTAGCATCATGGTTTAAATCTATGGTATGTTGAAATCAGATTAGATCAAAACCCTTTAAGTCTTCATATGTCAAAGCAATAACATTATTAAATTCCTAACATAATTTAGTGAAGATTTCCTACTCAATATTAGTGCATACCTTTCCTAAGTTGAGATTCCTCCCATCAACAACAGTGATAAGTGTGTAGTCATTTTCCATTATAGTCAAATTTGAACCTTTTCCCCTTGCTTGATCATTAGAGTTGAAAATGCCTTCCAAATTTTTAGACCCTTAGGTGATTTATGGAGTTCAAGTTATGATTTGGCCCCAGTATTGACTTTGGATCTTAGATTTATTTTTAGCAGAGAACTCTGCTTTATTTTGTAAGAAATTGGCAATTTTCACATCAAAGTCAAAAACTTGCCAATTTTTGCAATTATCAAGAATAATGGGCCTTACAAAAATTTTTATATATTGCTCCTTTACATCAGCAACATGTTCTAGTACATCATAATGAGCACCAATGGCTGTAATTCTATCAACATGTTTGTTCTTATTCCTAAGAACACTCTGAATGTTGAATTCTTGAAAACTTTCAAGTAGATCCCATACTCTATGCTTGTATGACTTGAGGAGATTATTCTTTATGAAAATCTAGTTTTTTACTTGGTTTACAACAAACTCTTTATCTCCATATATGCTTTAGAGCCTAATACCTCTCATATGTGCAAGTTGAAGACCTTAGATCAGGGTTTCATATTCTGCCACATTATTGGTATAGCTAAATTGGAGTCTATAAGAAAAATAGTACTTCTCCAATTTAGGGGAAATCAGAATGATGCCAGCACTTGAACTATTTTTATTCCTTAACCCATCAAAGAACATATTCCATAATCCATTTGTATCTTCTTTTGTTTTTATAAGATTGGGGATAGGAATATTCTCTTCAAATATACAATAGGTCCCAAGACCTATCTCTCTAACTTCTTGTATTATGTCAAATTGATAAGTAGTGGCCCACTGATCCAAGACGTAGTCAGGCACCTCTACCAAAGTAGTAGTAGGCTCATTTGTGATGTCTCCATCTTCTTCTTCAAAAATAGTGCAATTCATGTTTCTATTAAGGATCAAGGGCTTTTCTCTTATGGAAGATTTTGTTCTATATATTGTTCTAAAAAACATATATAACCAGTCAAATGCAATATAGCCACCTATTTGTGTAGTAAAATCCCTAGAGATAGAGATAGAAAAATGTGGCTTGACCTCAACTATTGATATGTCTGAAGTGATAGTACAACTAGGGAAAGCATGTAATACCATTTTCACATCTTTTAATATTCCTACTATCTTAACAAAACTACCTTCCAACTAGAGCACATCCCTAACCAATGGCTCATACTTGATGCTAAGGATATCAACTGTACATGTAGGCATTATAGAGCTACAAGCCCTAGAATCAATCATGCAATTGTGGACTAGCTTATCACCTATGATTAGTGAGACATAAAAAGGGGAGGTCTATATTTTTTTTACTCATTTCTCTTTCTTTTGTTGGCTGCAATAGACTTATTACATATTCTTCTCTAGGTGGTTGATCTTTCACCTCTATTCTTTCTAGATCTTGTTGCTAGCCTCTTATGTGATGGTATAGTAGCAACAACATCCCATATAGAGAGATTAATAGCATCCCTCTTCATTGATCTACAATGTTAAGAGGAGCACTTATTGATTTGGTTGGAACCTTAGGAGCTACATGGATTGCTGGCTGAGCTTGAGAAGTTTGAGGTTTAGTAGACTTCTTGTTACCCATATCTTGCCTCTATTGAGGGGCAACATATGGTTGTGCATTCATCACAGGTACATGAGGAGTAGCATCTAAAGTTGAAGCTTGATTTGGTATCTTCAATAGCTTTTCTTTTACTCCTAGTGTTATGAGTTATGGCATCCTGATTAGTATGGAAATGCCCTTGTAGTTGATGGTTCATGAAAGAATAATCATTAATCTAATGTAAATGGGAAGCATCAATAAGCTAATTAGTATTATATTTCTACCCTTTTGTTGGCTCTTGTGTATTCAATGCTAAGAAAGACTCTACCTTCTAGCACATACAATAACCATATGAATAATTATAAGAAGGAAAAAAGTCCTGATCTTGAGCCAAATTATTTTGAGGGACCAAATCTCTATATGGGTCTGTATTTGCATTTACATTAGGGGTAGTACCAATAAGACTATTCTAGTTATGTGGAGTATAACCCTGATTTTGATTTGGAGGCCTACTGTACATAGGACCTTGTAATGGAGTTGGAGAGGCTTATTATTTTGAACTTGTTGCCTCTTAATGGTCACCAGCTCATTCCTCATATTTTGCATTACTACACTATTGTCCTCTATCTTCTTTTCTTGATCTTTCAGCTTTTTTTCTATATTCTACATCAACATTTTCTCTATTCAAATGAAAAGATGGTAACCTAGGCTATGACCTATCAACAAGAGAAGTAGAGACAGATATTGCAGGTGTATATATTAATGCTACATTCCTAATTGGTGATAGAGATAATCTACATCTCTTTCTTCTAGGATTTGAAAATGAATGATTAGTGTATTCAAAATTACATCTAGAAGATGTTCTCATGTGAGCTTTGGGTATGAAACACAACAACTTTGGCCTAGAAATTAGAAAGTGGGGATGAAGTTGCCAAGTACTTGAAAATGGGCCTCTTTGTAGGCCTAAAATATTGAGAGTAGAACTATCTTCTCATTATCAATTTGAAGTTCTTCTCTTTGACACCAGTAATCCAGTAGACTTTAGAATGCTTCAATATCAATCCCACTGGGCATGCAAAAAACTATTGAAACAAAATATTGATCCTAGCCTAAAGTCTTACCTAAAGGCAACCTCGTATAACATGGAAACAATCTTGAAAGTGTGGGACTTTGCAAATTGAGCTTAAATCACTAGAAAAGTTTGGCTTCCTTACTATTAGGGGTGTACCTAATTACTTCTTGAGAGGAAAAGGGAGAAAATGCATGAAAGAAAACTACCCAATCTAGTCTAGAGGAGGTGCTACACTAGATAGTATATAGGTATACTTCCTTTCCAATAACATGCACTAGAATTCAATAGATTTCTCAAGATATACCATTATCTAAACCTTTTCAATTCCAATATCTTAGACAAGCCAAGAAGATAACATAACTAGAGAAGGAATACAACAAATTCACTTAATCAAATTAGTTATCAAAGATGAACATGATCATATGATATTGCAATTATAAAAATGCATTCAACAAGTGAGACCACAAGAGTGCATTACTTAATTGGCAGAGAATGGATATGATAGAGGGGATTTCTATTGAGCAAGTGGCAAAAAATTACAAAGAGTATCTTTAAAATATTAGAAAGGAGAGAACCCTTTGAACAACAACAAAACTTTACTTTATAGGGTGTAGGTGTAACCCAAATAACTTCTACCCTAGGGAAAATCTCAACAACTACATTGAAGGTTGTAAAAAACAATCACCACAAACCTAGAGAAGATTTGATTCTAGTACACATTCAAATATAGGAAATCAATGTATTTTATCGAAATAAAACCTTTAGAATATAGAAATGGTGGTCGTTACCATTTTGACTAGGTAGATGGATAGCTAGGTAGTGGGGGGAATGTTCTTTACATTTACCATGTATGGAGAACATAAAAAAGGTGGTTAAAGGCGATCAAAGATCAATTTTCCATTAAAGAGTCACTACCTTGTCTTCTTGTTTATGCCAAATCAAATATATAAGAAAGTCAAATAAATTCCATCCTCACCTTCACTATGTGGACCAATGATAACAAAACAATCTACCACCCTATTTAACCTTCTAACCTTATGTTAACTATTGACTGCCCTCTATTTGTGACTTCACCACCAAGGCCCGCTAGGACACATGTCAACTTGTCATTATGTCTCTATGTCTAAAAATCTAGCATCTTTCCATAGTGAAAAAATAACAACCCTTGATCTATCTTCAATCTAATGGTGGATAAAGTACAAACACCCTAATATCTATGATGGGCCCATTGGGACATGTGTTGCATCGTCACTATCTTTCTATGTATATTCATCATGCAACTTTCCATAGCAAAAAAGTGACATCCGTTGATCTTGGAAGATTGGATGGCATTGACAAAATACCCTTTCTCTCTGTGTTTATATCTATAGTGAATAGGAACCTAATAGTTGGAGCCTTATTCATGACAAAAAACCTTTGACAAATCCTTGCACGTGCTGGTCTTACCACCTCCACATGTTGAGTTGTCATTATTTGTCCATGGCTAAAGATCTAGCAACTTTCTATAGTGAAAAAACTAGCAACTTTCTATAGTGACAAAATGGAAATTGTAGATTTACTTTGAGACCAATGATGGACAAAGGCACATTAAGAAATAGGCTCACTTTTGTAAAGCACAAATAAAACATGAACAATTGTCATCTCATTCTGACATATCCATCAACCACAAAAATGAAGTGGCCCACTAGGACATGTGTCACATTATTGCTATGTCACTATGAATAAAAATTTAGTAGCACCCCATAACAACATAATGACATTCATTGATCTCTTTAAATTAGATGGTTGAGAAGATGTGGGCCCTCTAAGGTGTTTATAATGTGGAATATCTTGAAGACTTAGGATATAATGCATATGACCTAAGTTCATAAATATCTTTTTCACATGTCCAATATTTGAACTTTCAAATATCTAATCATTAGGTATGATTTCCATCCAAAAACTTGAATTTTGGTAGGAAGGGAAAAATGGCTAATACCTAAGATCACAAAGCTTGAGGAGTTGTGTAAAGATAATGAACGCATTGTACTGAAAAGTGCATCCATATGCAATTCATGACTCCTTGAGGGGTTTATCAATAGTTTATGTACTATGCATATAATTTCATCCTTGTGCAATAGAAATATCCTCATATTATGTTTTCTTGTGACAACTTGCAAACATAGGTAAAGAGGGGCATTGGGAACGATTGAGAATATTATCTTTGCATTTACATTTTGTATTTTCTTGAAATTTTTAAAGTTTTTTTAACATTTATATTTTTTTATTCTTTTATGAAAGTGTCATGAATCACTAGACCTATGTGCCTTGATGCATTTTGTATTATAATGGTTTAAAGGCCTTGTCTATTCTTTGACGGGTGTCAATACCTTGTTTGGTAAATCATAATTTTGTATGAGAAAGGAAGATATTTCTAGCTAAGACCATAGAATTTTTCCTTAGAGATGCAACCAAATAACCTTAAAGCACCAACTAGATAGAGAAACCAAGGTCCCCATTGGCTAAACTAAAAAAAAATCATTTTAATTTACTTGACTTACTGAAATTGATACCTTCCTTGTGCATATGGATTCATAATCATTAAACATATATTCACTAAACTTTTATCTTTAACCCATTTTATTAAGTGTCCACAACTAGTAGGTAGCCCATAGAATTGCTTCCCAAAACTGACCAGAGCATGTTGTGAGACCCTGGCAACTAGAAAATATGTAGATTGGTATTCTAAGAATCACCTTGTACAATGGATTCATATGTCACTACATGAAGTGAAATATGTTGATTTCCAAATGTATTTCTATGATCTCTATACTTGAACATCCCAAAAAAAGTTGCAATTCATTTGGGCCTAGTAACAATAACATACTTTTCCCTAAGACCTTGCAACTCCACACATGAGTTCATTTACATAAATACAATATGGGAAACTAATTTTCAGTCTTCAAATATTACTTTTTTACATGATTATAAATCTCAAAGTGGACCATCTAATAATTATTTCACTATGTAACTTATAGAATATAATAAACTATGAATGATTTGATCTTGGCAAAAATATCAAACAACCTCATTTCCAAACTCAAGGAATATCATACAAGCTCATTTTTATACTAGTAATACAAATCCATAACTATAAACTCATAACAACCACTTGATCCAGAGTTATAATCATCTCAAGATGGCGACTTTGTTGACATAATTATGTTCATAGTAAAAATTTGAATAAATTATCTTTGGAGTTGGCTTAGAAAACTTAGCAAATGAATTCATTGGAGCTTGAAAATTAGGTGGGGGTTCTCTATCATGTATTAAAATTTGACGAATCACTCTTTAATCATGATAACTAATGGGTTTGCAAAATATATACCTCTAGAGTAGTCCATTTAAATTTTCTTGAACATGTGTAGAGTGCATGTTGACATATAAACCTCTTAAATCAAATGCATCACAAACACGTCAAAACTTACTATTAGGTGTTTCAAGTGAACATGTATACTCAATGATAGGAATCCATCAGAATTACAAGGGTGTTCTTCACAAATACATTAGGGTTCAAACTATTAGCTCTCAAAATAGGCCCTTCAAAGCAATTTTTTTATGAGTGCTTGTCTCATTACATTTGTTGACATGACTACCTCAAATTCCTTCAGAACCTATAGAATCCAACAATGTGTATGCCCATAAATTATATGGACACCATTAAAAAAATTTAAGTTATTTGTTTAAGTGCTTCACACATCATTTTACTAGGTAAATAACATATGATTTCCTTATTTTGGAGCCCTCACAAGGAATTTATATTTGGGTTTTTGTTTACTCTAGCTTCCTTGATCATAGGGTATATTTCACCATTATTATTTATAGGGTTTACTATATATTTATTGATTCTATGGCTTAATTTGATATTTAATGCAAGTTATCTTTCTTCTATGGGAGATATATTTTTTATTTAAGTATTCAAAGGTCTTTGTCACATAGTTGAATGTGTAAGGTTCATTATGAAAGAGGCAATATTTTCTTACTTTTATCTTTCTCTCATCCCAATATCCAACTAAATAAGCCATGTTGTTTAAATATCATGTTCATTGTAAGTGATGTATTAGACCATGGAAGTGCATTTTTAGAAATTCATGTTGTAGAAACCCTCACAACATGGGGTTTAAGTAGGAAAAGAAATTACACTTTTACCAAATATTATTCCATAATAGCCATCTATGGCTATTTTTAATATGATATTCTATGTGTCAATAATTTTCTTTTGTGTAAAATATAATTTAGTTTTATCTTACATTATCAAATATTTGATATTCTCAATCTAGAATTATTTGAAGTTTATTTCAGATCTTGATCATTAAAAAATATTTGTAATTTATAGTTCATTGTGTTGGAAAATAGGAAATGTAGGATGTTGAGAGAAGGAAGGGGCAAGGAGGGGGGTGAATCAGTATCCTCAAAAAAATTTAACCTTAAACAAATTTGGTATATTCCCCTTCAATTTTGTAAATCAATAGTCACATAACATTTACCATAATACTTGTAAATGAAAGTAACTTTGTCTATTCTAAGTTTTTAACAGCATGTAAATATAGACATAAAACCATAAGACATAACACAATCATTTGGTCATGTAGAAACCCTTGGTTAGAGGAAAAAATATGGTGGGGATGGTACCCACAAATCCATCACTACTATAGTAGGACTATGCCTTGTTAGGGATACAATGTTTTTTCATGTCTTATGATTTACTTTGTTAAGAGTATACAATTAGAATAGTTGGGATCTACCTTTTTCAAGTATTTTACAACACTCTTCTAAGTGTCTACTTGGTTAAGATATTTACATAAATACAGTTAAGTCTACCTTCCTCAAGGATTTAGAATAACTTTAATGATTAGAAAGCAGTAGTAAACAATCTTTGTAATAGCAACTTGTCTTTCTTGATTAGATCCTTCTTCTCACTAATATATATTACCTTATGTGATTATTCTATGATTCCTCTCAACTTTTTCTAAATCTCTAATTTATGAACTTTGATATATGTTGCTCTGTTGCTAACTCTCCTTTCTCAATTCAGTACTTCTCTCAACAACTTTAAATTGTCCCATATAGGTCCTTTTATAGTTTCTTTTTTCCTTTGATCTCTAACCTACTTAGGGTTTTGGAACTTTCTAGAATACATCATTAATCAAAATCAATGATCTAAAATAATCCATCATTCATTCCTTCTCCTTTTCTCATTTTTATTTGTCCTTTCTACCTTGTAATTATTAAACAATTAGTGCACAATCTTCAAGAAATGTTTTCAAATCTTTACCTCAAACTATGTAATCCATTTTTCCACTTGGTATGATCATGTCACATCACATTTTGTGCCAATTCAAACTTTTATATATCTCATTTTCCACTCAGTAGATACTTTGTTATGTATGTTGTTACTTGGTAGTGTCTTTTCTCAATGACCTCTATCAAGCTCAGTAATGTCTCCTACTCTATGAGTATAGAATATCTTGGTGAGTACTAAGTTCAATACTAACATCATTTTATTCCTTCATTTCTTAGGTAGTATGGTGACTCGGTTATTATGTTCACCTTCACTTATCTTTCTAACACTGATTGACATCATGATTAACTATAGAAGTAACATTATCCCCCTTTGACTTTAGTGGAAAAACATTATGCTTCAAAATATCTTAAAATTTTATACAAACTCTCCCTATACATATGCTTCATGGATATGAAATTTATGCCAAAATATTTTTCAAAATTGTTTTTGTTTGTAGTGTTATATCATCTCCTTATAACTCCATAAATAAACATAATATATACAAACGTATATAATTCCCCTTTTTTGACACTGATGTAAAAATAACTTGAAACATGAAAAATACTTACCTGTAATGTAATCCAAAGTGGGTAAGAAACTCTATATAAGTGTTCAAAAAAGCTTTCACTATAGTGTTCCAATTTCTACTTATCAGCTCAAGTGTTTTCTTCTCAATTATCAACTTGGTTGCTAATTTTATCATGTGTTCAACAATAGATAAGCTTAGGGTAGCTATGAGTTCTTGAGAAATATTAATAGGATTTTGCATAACCTCCATATGACATAATAAAAATGCATGAATTTCATTTATCTCATCCCTCAGATTGCTCTCTTCTTGTTAAAGTCTTGTTAGATATTTCACATGGGAATAGTGTGCTCATGAGGTGCACTGATCTTCTTTTAGTGCATCATCCCTAGCCTTCATATCCTCTTTTATCTTTTCAATTTTTCTTTGACTTCACTTGTAAGAGAAGGGATATCACACAATTTATCAAACAATAATAATGCATATTTCACAATCATCTCCAACTTGATAACATAAGTCGATAATGTCACTTGTTAGATTGCAATGTCAATAGAAACTTTTTCTAACATCTTGTGTTCAAATTTCTTCTCATGTTTTTGCATCAATTTTGATTAGGTATATAGATCAAGTTCATTAATATTATTGACAATTTGCACTAATTGTCTAGTATAGTTTCTTTTTCAATCAAAACAATATCTAGCATGACTTCTAGTAATGTGCCTTACAAATCACATGGTACTTATTTTTGTTTGTGCCCTTTTCTCAGTCTCACTTCCTCAATTTTTCTTTCACATAGCTCAGTGTATATCATCCTTCTCTCTTCTATTTGGATCCCAATTTGGTACAACAATCACTTCATCTAGTGTCTCCTAGTTTGAATTTTTTGTTGGTGTATTCCCCTTCCTTTTCTTCTTTTCATTCTTCCCTTTAGAGTCTATAGCACCAATGATTGATGATACATGTTGTTGCATAGGAACTTGTACTTCCATATTTCTCTATTTGATTTCAAGTTCTTTCTTTGATTCATCTCCTTTATTCTATAGGTCAATACTAGTTACTACCATAGGTTGTAAAAATTTCACTAGAGTCATTCTTGGTAAAGTACTTAAAACCTTATCTTTCTTTTGTTCCTCACTCAATTTCTCCTCTACTTCAATTCTAGTAGTGGTGGGTTAGAAGAATATAGTAACATTAGGTTGAATACATAGTTTGGTATATAGGTTGGAATTATCAAATCTTCAAACTTTTGTTTCTTTTCATCTACAAGTTGCTCATGCCTAATAATTCCCTCACTTGGAGGTCCATGGGTTGGTGCTCCTTCACCTATAGTAAAATCATACACTTTTTGCTCTATAGAGTTTCTTCCAATTTGAGCATAATCAACATCAACATTAGTATTAGCTTGTTTAGTATCTATAGTTCTAATTATTTCTCTCTTTTATCCCCCTTATGTTTCTTGAGCCTTTTGCTCAATATCTATATCCATTTGTTGTCCTTTTGTGTCCACGGGGATAGTGTTCCCTAAAATATGTAAAGAACCAACATGAATATCACTTACAATGTGTATTACTAGCTTGGTAAATTATTTAATCTATTTGATTATAGGTGAAAACTAGGTATATGTGCATGAGTTGGCTCAGTAAGTCATGATCCTAGTGGCATGTATTTTCACCATTCTAAAATTCTAAGAGTCTACTATGAAAATTCAAGTTAAATAGGTGAAATTAGGGTTTTCACATTCTTGTTGCAAAGGCCTTATTAGAAAAGCCCTAATTTCATGTCTATATATGTCTTTCCTCATATTACCTCTCTTTTCATGTCTTAAGTCTTTGTATTTTAAATGTGTGTTCATGTCTTTTAGTGCTTAAAGAACATTATAATGCTAAGCTATATAGTCATGATCCTAACTTAAATGCTACATCTTTGTCTTGTTAAGTTCTAGCTATTTTAAGGTGTGATGATGCATCATAGCTTTTTGCAAGGCTTCTGTGACTTCTCCTTGGTTAGTTATGGAGCTTCAAGTTGGCTAGTGAAAGTGTGACATAGTTTGATAAGCAGTTTTCATAGCATCTCTATAGTTAACTGTGATAATCTAGCTTGGCTAGTGATATTGTGAAGGATCCCTTCATGCTATATCTCCATAGTTATGAAGTTCATGAACATGCCATGTGGAAATATCTAAGACAAAACATTATGTTACAATAAGTATGTTAAGTGGTTAAGAAGAGATTGATGCAAGAGAAAAATGTGATGCTTCTTTGCAACTTAAAGCTATAAGTGTTAATACTGTATGGAGATGTGGAGATTGACCTTAATCATTAGTTTTTGTGACTATGAACATAATTTAAGTTGGCAGTGCTTAATTAGAGAAACACTCTATATGATGTAAAAAACTTGGTTCACACTGGATCTTATGGTCAAGGGAACTAGTTTGAACTAACAATTGCAAAGGAGAGATGAGGTTAAGCTAGCCATGTTCACCACTTCTCTGAGTGTTGAAGGAGAGAAAATAGCTTAGAGAAGTAGAAAATAGCCAAGAAGTGAATTATAATGCCCCTTCATAGGTGGAAATTTCTAATGTTGTCATTGAGTGGAGAACATGAGATTAACCTTGTTTGCTTCTTCGCACCGTTAAGAATGTGGTTAGGACAAATAACTTAGATCCAATGATAAATTTTAGTAATGCAAGAAATTTTCATTCATGCTTGATCTTGCAACTAAGGTTCTAAAGCTAATAAAGGATCATGAAGAAGTGATGAAGGGATACCAGTTGTGTTTGCCACTTTGCATGGTCAAAAGGCTTAGTATAAAGAATTGCTCATGAAGTAGAGATGAGGAGTTACACACGACATTGTAACCTAGAAAAATGGTTAGCATGAAAGCCTCACAATGTTTTGAAAAGCTCAGGTTGCCAGATTTTTGTACCATCACTACTTGAACTTAAGGGGTTGTAGATAGTTAGTGAGAATTGGAGCTAAGGAGGGAAAATGGTCGTCACTACTTCATAACTATTTAAAACATGAAATACTTAATGAAAAAAGGTAAATTTTCTATGTTGGACTGGCAGTATGAACATCATAAAACATGAATGTGATGGTTTTTTGAAATTTGAAAAATTTGATGCATGTTTTCTTTAAACGTCATTAATGCCACTTTCAGCTCAAACACCATTAAAGGGGTGATGTAATAAAATTCTTGGAGATCTCATCTTAACAACAAGGAGAGATGAGAAATTTCAAATTCTATCATTATTCATTGTTAATGCACATAATTCTATATAAGAATATAGGATACATAAATCCTAATTTCATCAAAGGAACAAAGGAAATGGATGAAAATCTACTGTTGCAATGATGGACAAGGGTATGGAAAAAATTCTACCCTTATTCTAATTCTCTATCTTTTTATAATGATTTTGTATATCCCATTTCAAACATGTTAGGAGATATTACTAAAAGGGTCCCAAGGGTGTAAGAAAATTTATTAAACCCTTTAAATGTTATGATGATGATAGAAAATTGGAACATGATTGGGGAAGTATTTTTTTGTTTGAAAATTGTTCCATAATAAGGGCTTATGGGTGCCCTCAACCACCTCATCTTCTACCCATGTGTATCCTGGAGAGATTGGGAATCCTTAAAAAAAATTGGCAATTAATTCTAATGAATAGGGAATAATTGGGACCAACCATTAGGAAGGGAACTTTTGTATGTAGAAATTTTAAGGTAGGGAATTTCAACATAGGCAAGGACATGCTAGAAGAACTAGATGAATTCATGAGGGAATTTAAATTACCTATTGTGCCTACCAGAACTTATGATCCCAATGATGTTGTTAGACATACTTTAAAATAGATGAGGAAATTTAATTTTCCCATGAGAAAATAGGTCTCAGAGGAAGATGTGATTACTGACTATTTGGAGACTGAAGTTTGAAGAGAGAGAACCTTAAAATGCAAAGAAATAATGGTTATTGAAGAGGAAATGAAGAGAATAGATCCTTCTTTCAAATTTTTCTATCATGAAGAAAGATACTTGGATAGATACAATAAATTTATTCAAAATTATCAACACATAGTTGTAATACCCCTGAATTGGTACATTGGCATTCTAAACCAATTTTGGTGCATCAATCTCGCAACATCTATTTCTTGATCAATTAAGTCCTATTATACAAGGAATTTCTAGTTGTGATCATCTTTACTTGACCTAAGTGTCAAATGCATAAAATCCTTAATCTGTATTAATCACATACTTTATTTAATTCCTAAATATTGATTGAAATTAGCTAACTTAACCTCCTAATTTAATTAATTTAATTATAAGTCCTAAGAACATTAATTAAATCCATCCTCTTTAGCTAATACACATAAAAAAATGAATTAAATACATTGATTTAATCAAATATACATATCATAACTGTTGAAACTAATTATTTAATAAATTAGAATATTAAATTATGATGTCATGTTTGAATGGATCAATATTCTTTCCTAATTCATCTCATGTGAAAAAGGAATTAAATATATTGATTTAATCAAATATGCTCAACATAATTGTTGAAACTAATTATTTACTCAATTTGTATAATAATTATGAGCGTATATTTGAATGGATCAAATTAATCCCCTATTTTATCTCATTCAAATACATCAAAAATGGAGGACTCAATCTCTCATTCAATCTGAACCATACACTTAATTTAATCTTGATCACTGATTGGGCCCAAGATTCTATAAAAGAGACCTCTAGCCTCTCATTTGGAGAGAATACAAGTGAAGAGTATTGAATCATTGTTGGATTGATCACTCAAGCATGTTGCATTCAAATCTCTATTGCTTTTACATGCTCATCATTTAGATTATAATACACTCATTTAGCATAATTTTCTTATCATTATTCTTAGTTTAATTTGAATATCATCTAGATTAATTCATATTTTTGCAAAAAAAAATATCAAAAACATATATTAATATTGCATTTGCATTCATTCAAATCCTTCATACTAGTTTGGTCTAGTTACTAAACTCTCAATTCTGAGAGAGCATAGTAAAACCTTGTCTAGTTAGAAGACAACAAATCACCTTGTGCAAAAATGTTAGATGAATAATCTCATGTTCATTTTGGGAAGTTACTGACAAAAAAAACCATGTTGAAGTGTGTGGTTGAATTAGAGACCCATATTTAACACTCACATTTCTGGCACCCAGCATTGGTTAGAAAAATCAATTTTATGGCCTCATTTTTATTCATTTTTTATATTCTAGATTTTGGTCTATACAAAATAGAGAATTCTTGTGTGAAAAGAAACTCTTTCACATGAGAAATATAAGAACTCGTGTCTTTCCTTGTACTTCTTCAAGTGAAATTCCATATGCTCGCATGGTGAGAGAATTCTCTTGCATGACACAAAGCACTTTCTCCTGTGGCCTAGTGCATAGTCTTGTGCAAGACATGACATTAGAGAATTCAAAATTTTCATTTTAACATTTCTTTCATTCATGGTTTTATTCTAACCTCTATTTCTAAAGCACTTATTTTTCAATTTCTCATTTCTAAAACATCATTGTATTAGTTTGTAGGACGATTGTCAAAGATACCTTAAATTGAACATTATACAAACTTTGCTAATGGTTTGATTACAAGATACTTATTAAAGACCTACTTGTCAAAGAATAATTCAAACCCACTCAAAAAATGTGTCTTTTTACTTGTTTTTCAATACACATAATTTAATAGGACTTATGAACTTCATAGGGTTCTAGACAAAGGAATAGGGGATTATCCCTTTGCTAATTGGAAGTGATGCCCAAGAGTAAATTAGAAACCTATATGCCTTTGGAAGATGATACCCAAGGGAGACAAGAAAGGTAGTGGTTCTCCCAAAGAAATCTTTTAATGAAGGGATAATTCTTTTTGCCTTTTAGGAAAATCAAAATCTTGAAATAAGACAAGTTGGGATTGATAAGCTTGCTCAATGATGAATATGCCTAATATGTTTGGGTAAGGTGAAAAGGTAGAGGAGTATGTTCCTTTCCTTTTGGGAAAATTAGAAACTTGGACCCTTGAATCTGAACTAAGTTGGAGACAACCTTTAGAGGGCCTATCAAAGTGATCCAACATCTAGGAATGACCCAGGTAAGCATGCACCTAATGCCAGTGATTCCACCTCACTATAATAAATAATCTTTATAGAGTCAAAAACTCCAAAACAATGTTAATTGCTTTCCCTTGATTCTGATATTACATATGAAGAGGAGGCTTTTTTTGTTGCAATGGGTGGTGTCACCCCTAGTCTCAATAGTCAAGTGTGTACACTTTTAGGTGTTGGTGTAGGTTGTTGGTCTTAACCTTATTTGTGAGGCCATCGATGATTAATGGGAACAAAAGCCTATTAAAAACTTTGTAGACAGTTGCTACTTGGTTCACCTCTAAAAGGGGGCATAATCTTTCTACAAGGAGGGGAAAGAATCTATCCTATGAATCATCACCATAGGCATATACCTAGATACTAGAAGGTGGTATATGTCCCTAGCCCCTGCCTCAAGCATGACCATTGAACATATATTTTTTTGAGTCCTTCGAATACACAAAAACCAAGAGTGCCCTCTAGTGGGATGACATGGTAGTGTGAGGTGAACACATGAACATAAGTTGTGAGATAAATTTTTTGCTAACTCTACCATTTCTTGTTATAGGGATAAAAGAGTGTCTTTTTCAAGTCTACAATTGTCCAAACAACAAGGTCAAGACTCCTTCATTACTCTAAGTTTCAGTGTCCTCAGTTAGATTGTTTATGACTACTACTTGTATCCCCTTTCCTATTTTTACAAACAAGTCTAAAAATCAACTGTCTACTTACCAAAAAGATTCCAAAAAATGTCAAATCTAAAAATGATGTCCAAATCTAACTAAGAAATATAAATGATGTATGCACTCTATCCAAAACCTATTTGAACTTATCAGAATCTCTTCAAGTTTGGTCTAAACTTTTTAGTTTATTCTATACTCTCCTGATTCATCATGAAATTTTGTGCGAGTCAAGATCTTTGTGTTTTTCAGTATGCACTTCCTCACATCATATTTTGTAATTCCTTACATGGGATTTTGAGTTTTCTCACATGAGCTTGTACCTAAACATTGTTAACTTGTCAAAATCTAGTCAAAAAGTTGGTTTAACTTATAATTTATCATTTCCATGTGCAGTTCAACATACAAATTTGTGTGAGAAAATACCTTGGGAATTTTTGTTTCCTTTTCTCAAATTGGTTTGTACACTTCCTCACACAAATTTAGATATATTCTTGCACAATATTAGACCACAAAATTGTCAAAATTTTCTTGAATTGGTTTGTCAAAGTTCTTTACTCTCTTGGTTCACATCATTCACTCACCTTAGTGTCATTTCCTCACATGAGTCTTTTAGGATTATCCAAAAAAGGTGAGCTATTTTCAGCCTCTGCATCAAAACTAGATCCAAATATGGTCTTTTTTCCAAGTACACTAAGTCATTTCTTTATCTACAATAGTCTAAAATTTATACAACTCGCTTAGTTGAACACTTGTGATCCACACATGAACTCATCCCATTACTCTGCTATCATATTTTCTTGATTTTGTTTGTCATACCTTGTGTCACGATAGTCAAAACTCTTGACACTTCTAGGCATTTCTCTAACTACTTATACCCTGGTATACATGTACCTACTATTACTTACTTTGAGACAATGTTCTAAGTGTGATCCTTGTTTAAACTATGACATAAGTCATTGTCTATGACTATTGCAACTAGGAGTGGAAACATTTTTCCTCCTAATAGACCAAGACAAGATAAAGATAGAGGTAGAAATTGTAGTAGAGGCTTCTAGTTATACATATAGTTTGAGTACAGTAAAGGATCCTCATGGTCTCATTCAACTATTGGTCCACCTAGCACTCGAAGAGTCCTTTCCATAAACTTGCAACAAGTTAGGAAACTACTATTTCAAGAACATCTAGACATTGACAAGACAGCTACATCTTTAAACAAAATATTTAAACTTCTATTCAAAACACCCATACATCCTAAACAAACTAAAAAATTCTATACCTCTAGAATGGAAAATCAAGATCAAGAAATGGGTGAAAATAGTAGGAGAGAAAAAAGATAGGAATTCTAATCAACTGAAAGCCTCAAGGATCCTTACACTTACACAAATGATTATGGGAATACTAAAGAGATGCCCCTAGAAGACATAGAGAAATGTCATAAATATTAAAACTTCAATAAAATGATGGAAATATTGCTTAATGATGAGAAAGAGAAACATTTAATCAAACTCTCTCAAGAAGGAGCAAAACTACCTCAAAACTATAATGTCAAAACAATTTCCATTTAAGAAGAGAAATTTGAAACCTCCAAGTTATAAGAACAACTCTAGGCCATGCAAGAGAAATTGGCCCAAACATTGAAAGACAAAGATAAACCAGTTAAACAATACACACTAGATGCTATTGTCCATTTGCTTTTGACAACGATTTGTACATGCCTCCTTTCCCTAGAGGAGTTGAGCTACAAAATATGACAAGTACTTAGGAACATCTGATCCCCAAGATTACTTGAGGAAGTCTAGTGCTTTTTCCATGTAGTTCACACACAATCAAACATATCTCATGTGTTTGTTCCCTCAAAGTCTAGGCGGTCAAGCCATGGAGTGCTTTTCATAGTTACCCACCAAAATTAATATTTTTCATGAGATTCCAAATATGTTCAATTTAGTATTACTCACACAATATCCAACATCCAATAAACATAAGAGATCTATGTAACCTTAAACAAAGACTTGGGGAATGTTTCCTAACATTCCTCCAAAGATGGACACAATTATACACCAAATACCTTGATATCTTCATGGATAATATTTTACATAATTTTGGGTATAAAATAAAACTTCAAGGTCTAGATACCTTCAAAGACATGATTGTGCAAGGTATTTGAATTGAGGAGTCCATGGTAAAGAAAGATGAATTACCCCTTAAAAAAGACATCAAACAAGGGTCTACCTCTAGCAAAGGCAAATCCAATTATGTTAAAAAAAACCAAGAGGTAGTACATGATGGAGTGGTGGAAAATATCACTCCCAAGCCTTCTAAGGAAAATTTTAATTTCACAAATAAAATGCATGTGTGTAAAACTACTAAAAAAGCTACTACAAATAATAAGGCATTTGGAAACAAAGATAAAAGCTCATCTTGGGTTTCTCAACCTAAACATGAATACACCCCTAGGTGAACCTTTTTAAGCAGTCTACAAAACTTTACTTCAAAATTATATTGTTACCCCACTTGATAATTCTCGTCCTTATGATCCACAACCACAAGCTACATGGTGGAATGAGAATGCATATTGTGAATGCCATCAAAATAAGGGTCATAAAACAAATAATTATATAACCTAAGACATAAGGTTCAACACCTCATTGATGATGGTGAAATAGTTGTGGGTGGAGATAACAAGAATTCAGATCATGAAGTTTTTAAGGAACCATTTTCTCCTTATGACAAGGGAGAAAGTTTTAAACTAGAAACATAATAACAAGGTCAACAATACATAAACCAATGATGATAGTTTAATCAACATGGTTGAACCTCTAGAATTTGAACATTGTGATGTTATCACAGTTAAAGGAAAAATAAAAATACAAAACCTAAGACTCCATTTTTTCTAAGAGGTACAACATCTCTTAAATCTAATCATGAACAATCACAAATTTGTGCCAATGTTGTTACTCATTGTCATGCCAAGATAATACTCAAAGGCCCTACACTTTTTTCTCCTAAAGTAAATCAACAGAATGATAAACCTACTACTAGTCCATCTAGAAAAAATATGAAAATTACAGCATCCTCCAAAGTTGTAATCTATAGCATCTTTGAACAATTGCAACAAACAAATGCTCAAATAACCATATGTGAACTACTTAAAATCTCACCTACTCATAGACTGATTCTTGACAAATGCCTCACTAAGGCAAGCATACCTTAAGATATTGATCTTGGCAAGTTTCAATCTATGGTAGGTATTAGTTTGTGGTGACTGATTAGGGAAGTACTATACATACTTCATAAATTCTTTGGGGAAAAAAATTTTGAGCTACTACTATAGATTATGGATTGTAATCAGGTTGTAATCACTGGATCATAATAATATTGTTTGTTTAGTGGACGTAGCCCAAGGCTTGGGTGAACCAGTTTAAATATTGGTGTCTTGTGTTCTTTTCTATGTGATCTTTTATTTTCTAATTTTTTTATATTTGCATCTAATTGTTAATTATGTTTGTGGTTAAATCCTAACAAGTGGTATCAAAGTGAGGTTGTTTTTAAGTTATCCTCTGCGACAAAATTCTCATAGTTGAGTGGGAGTCTCATGGTTGAGTGGAAGCAATGGTAGATGAGGGTAAGCTAAGGGCTGACAAGTTTAATGGGTAGAACTTTTAGTTATGGTAGATGCAAATGGAGGACTATCTTTATATCAAAAGGATTTATGGAAGTCGTTGGGAGGAAAAACTAAGAACCAAGGATCTATGGAAAATGATGGCTAGGATCTTTTAGATAGAAAGGAACTTGGAAGCATTCAATTATGCCTAGAACCATTAGTGGCATTTAATATTACAAAAGTGAAAACAACAAAAGATTTTATGGAAACCCTAGCAAAATTGTATGAAAAGCCCTCCACTTCAAATAAGGTATTTCTAATGAAGCATTCATTTAATATGAAAATGATAGAAGGTGGATCTATTGTAGATTATTTAATTGAGTTTAATACTATTACTAGTCAGTTATCTTCTTTGGGTATTAATTTTGATGAAGAAATTAGGGCTCTCTTGATTTTGTGTTCTTTTCCTAAAAGCTGGAATGGCTTGGTAATGGCTATGAGTAGTTTTGTTTCTAGATCTAATATCCTAAAATATGATTATGTGATAGGTGTTATTTTGAGTGAGGAAACTTGTAGTAAAACCTTAGGTAGTTCTACATCTAGAAGTGCTTTGAATGCACAAAGTAGAGGTAGATCGACTAAAAGAGGACCAAGAGATTGTTGGTACTATGGTAAAATAGGGCATAAGAAGAAAGATTGTTGGACTCAAAAGAAAAATGAAGGAGATAATCTAGAAGGGAACAAGGAGGAAAATGTGGTAAGTAATAAATACAAAGAGGATACTTTTCTTTTGTCTTTAGAAAGTGTTGATGATTCATGGATTTTAGATTTTGGTGCTTCATTTCATGCTACACCTCATATAGGTTATTTCATTGATTATGTCCAAGGAGATTTTGGGCTTGTTTATTTGGGGGATAATGAACCCTGTCAGATTGTTGGAAAGGGAAAAGTTAAGATTAAGTTGTAGAATGGGAATCATTGGCTACTACATTAGGTAAGACATGTTCCAAGGTTGAGTAGGAATTTAATTTTAGTAGGGCAACTCAGTGATGAGGGTTGTATAGTTACTTTTAATGATAAAAATTGGAAGGTTTCAAAAGGTTCCCTTGTAGTAGAAAAAGGTGTAAAAGTAGGCACCTTATATCTTAGTGTAGGTCATATCATTCCTTCTACTTTAATGTTTTTAGACAAACATGAATGCCTATGAACAATTGCTACAATTGAGTAGGGAGAACAAATAGCTGATTTAGATTCTGATATAGCATTATGGCACAACAAACTTGGGCGTATGAGTGAGAAAGGTATGAAAGTACTTAATTCAAAGAAAGTTTTAGCAGGTCTAAAATGTGTTAATATGGATTTCTATTAAATTTTTGTGTATGGAAAACAAAAGAGATTGAGTGTTGTGAAGACTGGGAAGGAAAATAAAAGGGAGAAATTAGAGCTTTTACATACAAATGTATGGGGACTAGCTTAGGTATCTTCCCTTGGTGGCTCTCATTATTATGTTACATTTATTGATGATGCAACTAGAAAGGTATGGGTTTATTTTCTTAGACAGAAATTTGATGTATTTCAAACTTTTAAGAAATGGAAATGCTTGGTTGAAAATGAAATCTATAAGAATTAAAATATATCAAATCTGATAATGGTGGTGAGTATTGTAGTCATGAATTTGCAGATTACTGCTCCACTAATGGTATTCATAGATAAAAAATTGTTCCAAGGATTCCATAGGAAAATGGAGTGGTTGAACACATGAATAGGACTATAATGGAGCATGTAAGGAGCATGAGGTTGCTTGCAGGGTTACCCTTAAACATGTGGGAAGAGGCTATCAATACTATTGTATATTTGATTAATAGAGGTTCCTCTACTCCTTTGTGTTGTGGTATTCTAGAGGAAGCATAGACTGTTAAGAAGGTGATTTGTTCTTTTCTCAAAACTTTCAATTGTGAAGCTTTTTCTCATATAGATTCTAAAAATAGAACCAAGCTGGAAGCTAAGTCAAAGAAATGTGCACTTGTTGGATATGGCATCAATTTTTGCATAACACCTTATGAAATAGTCCCTAACCCTAAGCCCTTTTATATAAGTATTTTTTCTACTTTAGGGTTAAAATTAGTTAGAACATGTCGGCCATTAATTGGTGAATATAAACAATAGCCAATTGGAAAATACTAGTCATTGATGAAAAGTAGCCAACCATTGGTGAATAATAGCCCAAGGATTGGGTGAACCACATTAAATCTTGGTGTCTTGTGTTCTTTTTTGTGTGATCTATTTTTTTTTTTTATTGTCTATATTTGCATGTAATTGTTATTTCTATCTATGGTTAAATCCTAACAAGTGGTATCAAATCTAGGTTAGTGGTAAAAGGATTTGCATAGAAAAAAGGCATTGATTTTGATGAGATATTCTCTGTTGTAATTAAAATGACTTCTATTTGTACTATTTTAAGTATTGTGGATATTAAAGATTTAAATTTGGAGCATCTTGATGTTAAAATAGCCTTCCTTCATGGTGATTTTGATGAAGAGATATATATGGCATAGCCACAAGGATTTGAGTTCAAAGGTAAGGAGAACTTAGTGTACAGATTGAAGAAAAGTTTATATGGCTTGAAGCAAGCACCTCGACAATGGTATCTAAAATTTGACAGGTTTATGCATAAGCATGGATACAATAAGTGTCATTGAGATCATTGTGTTCATTTTAAGAGGTTGGATGATGATGGCTATATTATGTTGTATTTATATGTTGATGATATACTTGTAGCTAGGTCTAACATGGATCATATTAAGAGGTTGAAATGCCAAATAGCGCATGCATTTTCTATGAAGGATTTGGGGGTAGAAAATAAATCCTTGGTGCAAAGATTTGTAGAAATAGGAAGAGTAGGAAATTGACACTATCTCAAGATGATTATGTTGAGAAGGTGTTGCAACATTTATCTATGGAGAATGCTAAAGCTATCGGCACACCTTTACCTAGTCATTTGAAGTTGACTAAGGAGATGTGTCCAAAGACACAAGAAGAGGTGGATAAGATATCCAAGTTACCCTATGCTTCAGTAGTAGGAAGTTTGATGTATGCTTAGGTATGTACAGGACCAGTTATTGCACTTGCAATGGGAATTGTTAGCAAGTACATGAGTCATCCAAGAAGTGAGCATTCAAATGCAGTTAAATGGATTCTTAGATATTTGAGAGGTACATACAGTAAGTCTTTACAATTTAGGGCTCTAATATTAATTTTTAGGGCTATATTGACTCACCAAGTGGAGTACTATAGGTTATGTATTTACTATTGGTGGGGCAGCACTGAGTTGGGTTTCTAGGTTACAGAAGGTTAATGTTTTATCTACTACAAAGGTAGATATGTTTCTGCTATAGAGGCAGCCAAGGAGATGATATGGCTTCACATCTTCATGGTAGAATTGGGACACCCTTAAAGGGATAATTATTTTTTTACAAATAGTTAGAGTTGCATTCCTCTTGCAAAAAATTCTACTCTGCATTCAAAGACAAAATACATATAGTTGCAGTACCATTTCATTCAGTCAGTTTTGGGTGATGAACAGTTAAAGCTAGATAAGATACATACAAATGACAATCTAGTGGATATGTTTACAAAGGTTGTGACATTTGAGAATCTAAATTCATCTTCAGCTTTAGTTGGTCCTCTAGACTAAACAGGAATAAAAGAATAGCAAATTTTGGGGTGGTTTGTTCTAGTGGGAGCCCCATGTGGTAACGATATTGCTATAGGATCACTCTCTAAGTGGGAAATTGTTGTCTAGTGTGGAGTCTAATCAATCCCCAAGTGGGAGATTGTTAATTTGTGGTGACTGATTAGGGAAGTACTATACATACTTCATAAATTCTTTGGGGTAATTTGGGCTACTATTCACCAATGGTTGGATACTATTTGCAAATGGCTAATATTCACCAATTGGCTATTCTTTATATTCGCCAATTTATGGCTCACATGTTATAATTCATTTTGACCTTAAAGTAGAAAAAATACTTGTATAAAAAGGGCTTAGGGTTAGGGACTATTTCATAAGGTGTGATGCAAAAATTGGTTCTTGTGGTGGTATTGAGCTATAAGGGATTGTGGATTGTAATCAAGTTGTAATCACTAGAACGTAATAATATTGGACTTGTTTTTTGGTGGACATAGCCTAGGGATTGGGTGAACCACATTAAATATTTGTGTCATATGTTCTTTTCTATGTGATGTATTTTTTTTTATATTGTTTATATTTGCATGTAATTGTTATTTCTATCCATGTTCAAATCCTAATAGTAGGTCACTTGAAATCACCTCATTATGTATCATTTACTAAAGAGGACAATAATTCTTTGAGTCATTCTCACAATCAATCATTGCATATTGAAGTCATGCTACACTAGAAATGTGTTCATCATGTGCTTATAGATTGTGTAATTGGTCTTAATATATGTTCTACTAGTTTGCTCAAAAAATTAGGTTATGATGAAGAGTCTATTGATCCTTGCCAAAAAAAATCACCATCAAAGAATATGCTGAAGTAGAACACAAATCCCTAGGTCTTGTCGTGTTGCCTCTTCAAGATAGTCCTATAGAATGATATGTTATCTATTAGGTCCTTGATATTACTTTAGCATACAACTTATTATTAGGAAGACCATAGATTCATGAAATGTAAGAAGTACCTTCAACATATCATCAATGTGTCAAGTTTCCATTCCAAGGATTAGAAGTTACTATACCCGCCAATACCAGATACACATGTAACATTCTCAAGTCTTCTATTTTTTTTTTTCCTACCAATAGAGAGTCTATAGATGTTCATGTCAACAAGATCAAAGAAATGGAGAATATTCTCAAGTTAATATAAACTAGAATGGGCAAATATCACATTGAACCAATTTTTTCTTTGACATCTCTTCCTAGATCTACTTGTCATTATGGGAGACCATCTAAAATGAAGAAACCTTTTGTTGTATCACCTAAGATTGTATTCAATGGTGCCTTTTTATAGGCCATTGTACTTCTAGAAGATGAAGATGAAAATAGAGCCATTGTCACTTGGATATAAAAGAAGAAGTCCCAACTAATCTCACAGACCAATCTCATGAGATAACTCCTAAAAAAGTATGGACTAGGTCTTAAAATGATAAAATACCTTGGCTATAAAAGACATGGTCCTTTAGGATGTCACAACAAAGGATTGATTGATCCAATCAAAGAAATATCTAGAAGGCCTCATGACACAATAGGCTTGGGCTTCAAGAAAGTTCCCTTTCATCTAGGGATCAACAAATTTGTACCAAAAGCTAACAATTCATCTCAACATGAGTCACAAATTAAGTCTAAAAATCAAGAAGAAAGTTCAAATGATTAATATGCCTTCCCTTATCCTATTTTGTAGGATCTTGCTACATTCTTTGTAGAAGCGGATGACTTTGTGCTATATGTGAGTACTGCTCAAGCTAACAATGATTCTTCTAAGAATATTATTGTATCATCTAAAAATGGAAGTACTTCCATGTTAAGAGCATTTAGCCCTCTAAGTAAGTGGTATGAGGTCATTTCAAGCACCTTGAATCGGTCTTTGGATGGATTTGGTTTTTCCCCCCTCTTCTACTTCTCTCTCCCTATTTCTAGCCTATTTCTAACAACTTTCTCTATAAAATTGAAGACTTTTACTTTCTGGGTCAAGGAGGAACTGAAAGGTCAAGGTCAACCTTGACCCTAACCTAGGTCAAGGACAACATTGACCCTAACCTAGGGTAGGTTCAACCTCATCCCTGACCCCAAGTCCAACTTTCGAGTTCTAGAGTTTCAGGATATCAACCTTCGAGAAGTTTCATTTTCCTTCTTTTAGGGTGGCTATTTTGGGTTTCACAATGGTAAAATCTTAAATTACATTTAATCTAGGTCTATTTATAGGGGTTAAGGTTAATTGGGATTTAATGCTCCAATGTTAGTCTTCTCTAGAATTTTGTGCCCCAGATCTCTATATAAGGAAGTTTTCTTCTCTCATTTGATCTAACCATGATTTTGCACATCTACATTTTGTGAGTGACTACCTACTTTTCATAAGGTGACAATCCAAAAATAACTTTTTATGATCAAGCATCTACATTCTACCATTCAAGCATTCAAGTTCTTTATCAAAGATCAAGGATTCAAGCATTCAAGCATCTGAAGGGACTTGGTTCAACCATTCAAGATTCATCATTCAAAACCCTAGATCTAACCATCATGGTGGTATAATCTTCCTTCAAGATACCATTTTGCATCTTCTAGATCTATTCATTCTTCTCTTAAGGTGAATTTGAAGAATACAATCATGGAGGTTTTGATCTATGTTTGCTAATGTTATGCTCAAGTTTTCATATCAACATACTTATTTACATTTCAAATAAAATTGCATATCTATTGAATATCATAGCTTCATTGTTAGATTTACTTCCACTACTTTCTAGCATTATTTATTTCAATTCTATTATTAAGGTTGATTCCAAACTGAGGTTTAACCAAGGTAAATCCCTCATCCAAACAATAAAAACATTTTTTATGTAGGTACAAGTATAGGACAGTGAATTAAAGTGCAAATTTGGATACCCTTTTTGTCAGACTTACAAGATGTGTGAACAAAAGTTTTGTCAAAGTAGTGCAAGTCAAGGTTGACTTTTTGGGCTACAATTGTACCCCAAGGTAAGATTGTCCCCCTCTATCTAGGTTAAAGTCAACCTACCCTTGGAAGGACAAAAAATTTCTAGGTTTTCTCCATCTTGATATTTCTAGTTCGTAGCAGGTTGCAAAATTCCCCAAAACTATACACAAACATCAAAAATAGACATTTTCTAGATTCATCCTACTTTGAGGTTATTAGTTGTCTTTTATTCCTTAAAGGTTTCAAGTAATTATTTTCTATAGTAGATTATAGGATTTTCTCCTTTCTTCATATTCTCCATTGTTTGATTCATTTGTTTATTAATCACTTCCTTGTGGTTAATCAATTTGGATCATTCCTTTTGGGAATTTAGGTTACGGATAGGTCCTATATTCCCCTTCACATCTTATTCATATTCCCTCTTATATCATCCATTCCATATCTTTCCTTGTTAAATACACATATTTTATTCTATTCAACTTCTGATATTCCCCTAATTCAAAAGGAACATAGAAAGTCTATCATGCTATCATTGTTGAATAACTTTGTCAAAATCAAGATGATAATGAAAGTGGAGAATGGTTATCCATGATTGTTGGGGAATTCTACAATTTGACTCCATGTAGCACTGATTCTCAAGAATATGAATTTTATTCTCTCTAATATGCCACTTCTAATAAGTATGTCGATAAAGTTCACACATATGAAAATAAACTTGAAATAGGAGAGCAATCTAAGATTTGGTCTAATGAGTCTAACCCTATTAATGTTGATGTGTCTTCAATTTATGTCATTAGAACTCAAATTAATTCAAACATATATTTGGAGTAAATCACCTTAGCTCTTGAATTACTTGTCTATCCATTTTATGACTATACTATGAATGCAATTGAACATGCTACTTCCCTTTCACATGCTTATCCTAAGTTAATAGACTGGAACTCAAATACTACATCTAGTGAAGTCCCGATGTTCCAGAATGACTATGATCTTGCTTTCTATCTACACATAATTGAATTGGTAACACCTTTCACTAATTAACTATGGAATCTAAGACTAGGTTTTTACTATTTCATGTCAACACACTTAAGATGTTTACCAAGTTCATATCAAGCTAGTAACACATGCCGAGTAAAATATGTATAGATGCCAAGTAATCAATTGATGTTGAGTAAGTTCAAGTGTCAAGCCAGAAAAACCTAACACAAGTACTGAGTGAACTTCATGTGTCGAGAAATCTTTAGGTGTTGAGTAAAGATCAAGTGTCGAGAAAAGTATAGATGTCAAGTCACTATAGAAGCTGAGTGAAATAGAATTGCTATAGGTGTTGAGTGAGCCAAATTTTCTATATGGGCCAAGCATTAGAGGTAACAAGTGTCGATTAACACAGATTGGACATAGTTTTTGTAATTGCACAAACACCTATGTAAACCATTTTTTGAGCCAACATACAAGAATCTTGAATGATATTAAAGATAAGAACAAATCTTTTACATTTCCTATGTAATTAGCATGCAACTAATAAGAAAAATAGAAAAGGCATGCAATCAATAAGAAATGTGCAAAGAATGAGCAGGAAATAAATATTTAATATGGATTGTAGATCCATACCTAACTCTAAGTCTTTAAAATCCTTAAAAGGAGGACAAAACCCTGTTATATGCATGGATGAGTGTAGAGTATGGGTAAACTATAGCAAAATTCAGAGGGAAGTGTGAAAAGACTTAGAGAATAGAGTAGCATTGTATCATCTAGTTGATCAAGAACAAAGTACCAAGATATCAAAGAGTGACATATCAAATCAAGAAAGGATCAGGTCAGACAGAGTAGAACAAGGATCTAGAATCAGCAATTGGAGATTATAGAGCTATTAAGTCAAATATTTTCTAATGCTCTCTAGCAATTGTATTAGATAATGGAAATCCTATGGACTTAGTTTGGCTTAGCAACCATTTGTAAATCCTTTAATAGGGTGGCATTCCAAGTGAATGTACAGAAG
Organism: Cupressus sempervirens; assembly: GCA_028749045.1. Taxonomy (NCBI): domain Eukaryota; kingdom Viridiplantae; phylum Streptophyta; class Pinopsida; order Cupressales; family Cupressaceae; genus Cupressus; species Cupressus sempervirens. Next base: position 151,469,231 of record CM053793.1, on the reverse strand, counting down.
CCCTTTAACCAGGCCTACTTTTAGTAGGGTAGTGAAATCCTTTAACTAGGTCACTTTTGATAGAGTATAAAGTCTTTAACAGGACAAGCCTTTCACAGGGCAGACCATTGGAAGTGGCCAAACATTATAACTTTGAACAGTTACACATTGCTGCAATGATATTTTATGGGTGTCATCCCCACCCTAGTTTTGCCTTCTCATTTTGGAGGGTTTTTGGATTACCAAAATTGTGTGTTCTCTATTTTCATGCATGTCTTTACTTTCAAGTTCAGTAGATAGATTGAATGCATGTGAATGGTTTAAGTTAAAAGGGGATAAAGCTAGTTACTTCTGATTCACACCCCCCACCCTTCTCAGAAGTAAATCTCCCCACTTGTTAATTCCAACAACTGGTATCAAAGCTTGGAAATGGAAGTCTACAAACTTGGAAAGATCATAGAGAATTAGGCAATTGGCATACAACTTGCTTTAGATGCTTTGGAAGAAGCTAGAGGAGAATTGAGAAAATCCTTAAAAAGAAGAAAAGAGATTGTCATAACTGAGAATGATGCATAGTACAAGGAGATTGACACCTCAAATCTATTTTCAAATGGAAGTTCCAAAGATTTTGATACAACAATAGTAGACCTAATGGAGAAGAATAGAGCTCAAGTAGAAGAAATCATAATATTCAAGCTTAAACAAGAATCACAAGCCATAATGCTTTGTGAAGTAACTGAACAAAAGAAAAGAGCCATTGAATAAAAATCCATGCTAGAATATGACAAGAGAAATCTTACCAATAGATTTGAGGAAAAGACAATTGAGTTTGAAAGAATCTCAAACATGCAGATAGACACCTTAAGTTAGATGATGAATGCACATCATGAATTAAATGTCAAGGACATTAAGATCTCTACACTAAAGATGCAAAATGACCTGAAAAGAGAAAAGGAGATTGTAGAGAGCTTAAAAAAACCCAATGAGGCCATCAAGTACTTTGAGTAGCTGCTGAAATCACCAAGGGCTAGCAATGATACTTCAAGACTTGGTTACACTAGCATTGAACAACGAGAGTCCTCCAAGATGCCAGAAGAAAGGAGTAACAAAGGTAAGAACACTAAACCTACTTGTCATTTCTGTGGTTAAAAGGGACATACTTCTAATGTATGTAGGAGCAAGAATGCCTATCAACATGATAAGCCTAAGAATACAAGTTATTGTCACAAGTGCAAAAATAAAGGACATCAAGCACATGAATGGGGACTAGGATTATTAGAACACCAAAATTTGAAGATCACTGCTACAATTGCAAGAAGTATGGACATAGAGCTTTTGAGTGTAGGTCAAAGCCTATGTGGACACCAAATTAGGCAACAAGAGAAGGTAACCATGGTCATCATTGAAATTGGGACTATAACACTAGGTATAGCTATCATTACTGTCAAGAATATGGACACATTTTAGAGGGAACTACAGTAGATAGTTAAGTCAAACCACATGTTTTAGTTGCTCAAAGATTGGTCATATCAAAAAGAATTTCTCAACAAAGTCAAAGGCACCTAAGTCAAAATTCAATAAAGAAAACGAGAAGGTAGATTTTGAACACATCAAAGGACAAATGAATAAGACTTGGAAGAAGAAAGATGAGTGAAGCTCATCAAATGAAGGGATCACTTCACCTAATAGGTCAAGTGGTCACACTTCATCCAACTAAGCATAAGAAGGCATAAGGGATTGATTTACAAAGCTTTATCATATATTAATTCCTAAATAAGATAGTACTAAAAAGAAGAGATCAACATGATCAGAGATGTAGAGTTAAAATTCAAAGTGTTCACCAGTATTGCTAACCTATCCTTAGATGCTGAGCGAATGTCAGTATATGTCGAGCTGCTAGAAGGAGCCAAGTGGTTGGTCATAGTTGAGTTGGAGCCAAGTGATGGATGTATATGAGCAATGTTAGTATGCTAATAGAAACCAAATTTAAATAAAGCTTCTACAAACTAAACAAAATTCATAAACTTCAAGATAGACTAAGATGAGCTCTCAATTGAGAATATGAGCCATTAATGGGCTCTCTCAATGTGAAGCTCTCTTGTTGAGTAGCTTTGTCTAAATAGATAGGATGTATGCTCAAGCTTTATGCTTCAAAAAGGGCTTCAAATGGAGTTGGAATTTGGGTGTGAGTGTATGGTTTTGATGTAAAATGGCTTCTCAAAATGGCATTATGACTTTACTTCATGGATTGTGTTATTTTGCAAAGGGGAAGGATCCAATTTATAGGCAAGAGGCTTGAGGGATTGAGGGCTAAGATGCAAGGATGGGAAAAAGCTCATGGAGGGCTTAGATTGCATGAGAGGAGAGTACATGGATTGTGCTTCCTTACAACCAATCAAGGAGTGACACATGTCACATGGTGAGAGGATGGAGGAAAGGGGAAGGATGAGTCAACAAAGGAGGCTCAAGGGATAAAATCTTCATAAAGACCCTCATAATGACTTGTAAGAACATTTATGACTTTGTGGGCTTTATAAAGTTTTGTGGTTGAAGATATTTGTGAGAGATACCATGAAATTTGAATTTGAGGGTTTAGGGGGGTTTTAAGCTTGCTTAGGGTTGTAAAAATGATTAGAGGAAGGGTTAGAGATGGCTTAGGACTAGGCAAGTGGATGGCAAGTGGATTGCAATTAATGAGGGTGGGTGAAGGAGGAGATATTTGTTAACTTTGGCTTGAGTTAGCAAGTCTTAACCCATGTTTAGGGAATGTGACAAGGTTAGGAGGGGATTAGGATTAGGGTTAAAGACATCTTCTAGAAGAGTCTAGGCTTTGGATGAGGATGAAGACTTTCTAGAAGAGTCTAGAACTTCCTAGGATAAGATTTTATGAAATAAATAAAGTTTTATTTATTTCAAGGGTTTGAGTTGAGGAGATATTTATTAAAATATTTTTAATAAACATGAGGATTAATATTTAATCTTGATTAAATATTTTGAGTTGGGATTAGGGGTAGGAAATGATGGGATTAGCCTTTAATCAAAATTAAAGAAGGATTAAAAGATTTTGGAAGAGGTTAGTGGTCTTAAGGAAATTGGCCAACTTTTGGGAAAAAAATAAATTTTTTATTTATTTTGGGATTTTTGGTCAATTTATTAATTAAATAAGGAAATAATGTTTAAATAAGATTTAAACATTTTTGGGAGGGATTCCTTAATTAAATATTTTTAATTAAGATAAAGGGATTTAATGGCATAAAAATTAATTAATTAATAAATGATGATGTCATCAGGGATTTTTTTCAGAAAATAAAAATATTATTTTCTAAAGGATTTTTAGGTGTCTACAATGGAAAGTCAATATAAGACAAGTTATGCTAAAATCCTAAGGAGTCAAGAGTACTATTGTATACACACTAAACATTTAATGCTATGTTTTGAAGAGTATAAGGTCAATTTTATGATCATTTCTTGTCATTCAAATGTAGAGAAAGAATGAGAATAGCATAGGAGTGATTGATGAATAGAAATTGAAGCTTTTTCATGGATTTCAACAAAAATCAAGCATCATTTTCATTGATCTAAGGTATTCTTTAAGTGTCGAGTTGCGCAGTTATAAAGTTTAATATCTTTTGAAACCCTAGATTTGCAATATGGCTTCCAATTCTAAAAACCCTAAGGAAAAGGAAGGTTTCAAGGTTTAGTTGGTTAGAAATGAGGTTAACAACCATATTTTAGGCCAATTCTAGAAGTTTCTTATAAAAATGACCCTACCGGTGCACTATCCATGATTCAACCCAAAGTTGTAATGGTGCAAGATGTAAGGAAATGTTACAATTGCAAGTTAGGAGCAACAAGGGACGTGGAGATTCATCAAGCATATGAAAAACTATGTGAAAATGGAGTGCTAAAGGAAGAATTCCAAATAGTTGAAAGAAAGGGCTTGACCCGTGCCCTAGTTTTCCCTATAGTTTTTAAAACTAAATGGATAAGAATTGTTCTGAGTAGGATACATAATGGTTTTTTATGGCTAGAAGGAGTACCTATCAAGATAATGAAGAGAATCATGCATAGGGTTATAGGTTTTCCAACCTTAGATCAGTACAAGACACTACGAAGTGATTCAAAGGAAGCTATTGAAAAGAACACCGAGGTAAAATGGAACGAAAGGGGCATGACTATCAACATAGTCACAGATCCCCTTCTAGAATTTTTTGTAAGAATCATATCTCATAAGTTTTATCAATCGAGTAGATTGAATAGTGTTCCATGCATTGCTATGGATTTGGCCTGTAAAATTGTCAAGAAAGATCATGCATATGATCTAGCAAAATTGTTGTTAGAGAAAATCATGGAGAATTTGGGAGTAATAAGAAGATCAAAAGGTACTCAGAGTAAGTTTAGATCAATTTTGATTTGTATATTTTTCTATGTTTTGGAAGAATTCCCCTCTTTTGGAAAAGTAAACTAGAAATTAGATAAGTCAGCTATTACTCAAATTAATGAGTACATTGAGCAAATGGGAGAAACCTTTGACTCCCTAATGACCAGTTACTTTTAGGACTTCAAGAAATCCATGAAGCTAAGAATAAATATACCAGTTTTCCCAGTGGAGTAGCACATCAATGATATTTGTTTCTTAGTTGATATTGATTATACCTATATCGAAGCAACAATTCCAAGAACTAGATGGCTAACACCTCTAGGATATGAGCTAAACATCGATGAAGCATTAGCAGCAATCACAACATTGCTTGTAGAGGAAATTGATGAGGCGCCCCACTTTGGAACATATGATGGGGTGCAATCCAAAGTGGATATGGAACTAAAGACTGCCTCCACCTTAAAGAAGAAAGATAAGCTTGTGAAGAAGCTTAAGACAAAGTTTGGAGAAGGCACAGCAAGAGAAGCAGAAGGTGAAGGTGTTGAAGCTGAGGAAGAGGAAGATGATGATGATGATGATGAAGAGGAACATCAACCTCTTGCATTGACATAAGGCTTAGGTGAGGATGAAGAAGAGGAAGAAGGTGTCAAGGAAGAAGAAGCCAAGGAAGCACCAACTCAAGCTGAGCCCAAGAAGAGAAAAGCCAAAGCACAGCCTATAGCCCAACCTAAAGCAAAGAAGGTTGCAAAGCCAACCCAAGCCAAGCAAACAATACTAGTAACAAGAGCCACCATAAGAGCCTCAACTCAAAAGGTCAAGAAGCAAGATAAAGAAAAGAAGAAGGCTACTAATAGACTGGTCTAGTGTAGAAGAAACCAAGGAGAAAATATGTTGCGCAACCAAAGTCAGATGATGAGGAAAGAACAGAATCTGAAGATATCAGCCAATTTAGAATGGTAAGCCATGCTCCTAAGTCAAATAATGATAAAATATGTGATAATGTTAGGAAGAATGTAGATTTTTCTGGTTTGAGAAACATTGCTTTTAAGAAATTAAGTAGAGAGGATCAAAATAAAGCAGAAGAATCAGTTATGCTATGATGGTAGAATTCAAGAAAACTCCTCTTGAATTACACAATACAATGCCCAAGGAATTATATGAAATTGTTGAAAATAAGTGGCATTATTATTTAGAAATGGAAAAAGAGATAACAAAATCAACATTGGCACAAGTAATGCCAGAATTAAGTAAAGGACAAATAACTAAGGAAAATAAGAAACATGGGAGCAAGTATGCATCATAATATAGAGCCTTTAGTATCTTGTAGAATAAAGTTGAATAAGTTGTTAATAAATCAACTAGAATGTGGAAGTTGATATATGGATTGACTACTATCAAGGATGGAGAAGAAGATCCCTTTGAGGGACAAAAAACTGAAAAGGATAAAGATGCAAATAAGGCTGAGGCTAGCAAGAAAGAAGAAGAAAGAGAAAAAGAAAAGGATGAAGGAGAAAAATAGGTAGAAAAAGAAATAGTGAAGGAGGAAGCAAAAAATGAAAATGAAATGGCAATAGCTGAAGAAGAGCAGCAAACTGAACAAAATGTACAAGATACACAATTGCCACTTCCTAGTCCTCCACACACAGCACTTGTAGTTACAACCATTGTAAAGGATGTTCTTGACACTTCTACTTAGAACATCAACCCTTTACCTATAGAGGATCTCAAGAAGATCCTTCACCAATCAACACTACAAGAAACTCTATGCACAAATCCAATATTGGTGAGTGTTGATGAGCTAAAGAAAGCTATAAATGCAATAACAAGGGAGAAAGAAACTACACAAGATCAATCCTCACAACCTCTCACTACTATAGTAGATCAATCTAAAGGGAAAGAGGTACAAGACAAAATTTCTAAGGTTGATTCTACAACAAAGATGACAACTACTACCGAGGAGCCTAGAAAGGAATCAACAAGACAACATGTTCCTACAGCACAAACCCTAGGTGCACCTCCTCAAATTGTCACAATTGACTAAGGTAGCAAACAAGAGTAGAAAGAAGTAGAGAAAACCCCTAAGGAGTAGCAAGCAATACAAATGTTGGTAAACTTACCTACCTCAGGGACTCCTTAGAAATAGCTGACCACTGATGCAATGCCATTGCAAATCTCTACACTGGGCTCAATCTCTACTAAGGTTACAACGGTACTTCACTATGTGATGCACGAGCATCTAGAGGTATAAGGGAAATCTTGTGTCACCCAAAAAAATGTACTTAGACTTAGTTTCTATTTCATGTGTTTTCATTTTTGGATACCCATTTTAGTCAAATAAAGGTTCCAACTCTCACAGTTCCACTATTAGTGTTCTGGGTTAGAGTTTTTAATCACCTTGGGATACATGTAAATGCCAAAAAAATAGGAGCATGTAATTGAGCCATCATTTTGGTGAACTAGAAGTTTTAAATTGGTCAGATGATTGTAATTATAATTTAGAGAATTTCAGAAAAAGAATCAGGTCAAAAGGCCCCACGGTTTGAAAGTTATTGCAGTTTTTCAATTTTTGGAGACCTCCTAAGAATGCTTCAAAGTTAGGTTAGGGGCATTAAATGACCTCAAATAGGGCCAAAAAATGGGGGATGAGAAAAGCCTATCCATAAGGCTATAGAGTGCTTTGAGAGCTTTTTCGAAATGTAAACGGTTCGTCAATCGGAGCTACAGTTTAAAAGTTATGTCTCCTGAAAGTTCAATTACCATTTTTGGATTCTTCTAATTTTGTGCCGACTTCTAATGTGACTTCTAGAGCCTTCTATTTGGTCATTGGATGCCAACTAGCACTTTCTATAATGTATTCCTAATCCCTAACCCTTCGGGGTCTATTTAAGAACATTTTTGGCATTGTAAAAGGTAGTTTAGAGTGGAATTCGAGAGAAGGTACTGGGAGAAGAATTTATCTCCAGATTTATGCTATTGTAATCCCTTAGAGCATGTTTTGGAGTATGTTTCTCTACACTAAGTGTACTAGCATATTTTTACAATTAATAAAATTTTTCCTTTCCTATTGTGTCCATTCTGTGCTTGGATTGTGTCCCCACCACTATGGAGACCCTACATTAGATGAAGAAATAGTCATACCAAGCTATGACTCAAAGACAATGAACCTGCAATAGATATAAGTGCAAGAGGTACTAGAAAAGAGGAAAAGACAAGAGATACTCAAAAATGAGTATAAGAAAAAGGGAGCACTGGTAGAAATAAAAGAAATATTTCTTGATGCATTTAGCTTGCAGACACCTAACGAAACCAAGCCTATATTGGAACAACTAACAAATATTGTAGAAGAAGTGACTAATGAAGACTAGGAAACCAATGTAAAACTCATGGAATGGTCTGAGAAGAAATTTTGAGGAAAAGTTAATGAGAAAATATCTAGTGAAATAGCACTATCACAAGTTGAATTATTGAAGAAGATTGACATAGTGAAAAAGGTACTTCAGAATGTATTCTCATTGTACAAAAAGTTGTGTGATTTCTCATACTTCACATAGGAGACAAGCCAAAGAATATTGAGCTTGGAGAGAAATATAAAGATTTCCAACACTCAACTACCAAATGATCTAGCTTAGAGTGAGAAGCACTTTGCCCAAACACTTCACACTTAGAAAGAATTAGCTATGTTGACAGGTGAAGAGGCCAATATCAAGGCCAAATTGATCCAAATATGGTCTTTCATAACCCCACACCTAGAAGTACTCCATAAAGAACAAGCCTATGCAAAGAATGTTTTCAAGAAAGATCCTAATATTTCTACTTTGGAAGGACTTGTTCATCTTGCAGTAGAGACAACTATCCAGCATAAATCATTAGAAATTGCTTTGGATAATTGGGATGCTTCACTCAAGATGATTATGAAGGTCAATAAATTTTTTTTGGAAAAATATGGTCTTAATCCTTAGAACCCTTTGACATAAGTATAAAAAAGGGGAAGAAATAATTAAGAGTAAGATATTGTATATGTGAAAATGTGGCCTATGCTAACACACACACTTCAACATGGTCCTTATTTGCGAATTCATCCCAGAATGAACATTGGATTATTCATCCGAAAATCAGCCGACGAGGCGACCTATTGCCTTCTACCTAAAGGGAATTGCTTGTTAGATATCCTTAAATTTGAAGTGTTAAGCAACCAGACCCTCTACGAATGAAAGATTTAAAAGAAAATGTGACTAATCTATATGAGAATGCAGATTAATCTAGAATGGAGTATGCATGTTTAATCTAAGAACATGTAAAAGAAGATTATGCTAAAATGTATGCATATTATGCTAAATTAGATTAAACTAGAAAATGAATATCTTATGAAAATAATGAGCTCAAATGAATGCACAATCCACCAGCAATTCGATGCAAATTCTCATTCAACCTCATCCTGAAATGAAGAGATGAGGGTCTCTTATATAGATTTTCCTGAAAACATCCAACGGTTGAGATTGATTTCAATCAACGGTCAAGATTGAAGATGAAGTTCAGTCATAAAGGAAGATTCCCAAATTAGAGGAAGTTAACTTATTTAATTTGAGTAGAATAAGGAGTTAACTGATTCAATTTGAGTAGAATAAGGAGTTAACTGATCCAAGTCTTTTTTGATCAACAGTGAACTGGGAATTTCTTTTTTTGAACTGAAGAGAGATTTTGGTGAGATATTTAATTTAATAAAATGAGATATGCTCTCATAATTACCTTTTCTATTCAATTAAATAATTCTATTTAATTAGTTAGAGACACTTTTCTTATTTAATTAAATAACTTCATTTAATTAATTAGGAATGGCTTCCCATTTAATTAAATAACTTTGTTTAGTTTATTAGAAGTAAGTTCTCCATTTAATTAAATAATTTTTTTTAATTAATTAAAATAAGCACATTTATTAAATTAAATAAATTTAATTCCATAGTACATTAGCTTTAGGATATAATTTAATTTAATTAAAGTATAAATACTTAGTAATTAAATTAAATATTAATCAATAGGTTTAATGTGACTAATATGAGTACATACTATAAGAATTAAATAATAAGCATGATGAATGTAGATTAGGGTTTTTTGCATCTGACAATTAAGTCAAGTAGCGAGTAGCCATATAAGAATTTGCCTAATGGAATAGGACTTTACGATTGGTCAAAAATAGACTAGAATTGGTATCATGGCAATGAGCCTATTTTGGGGTATTACATTTTGCCCTCTTTGAATGAATTTGCGAGCAGCATGTTCAATGCAAAGAAAATTAGAAAGCATGATGTGAAGATCAAGAAATGAGATTGGTTCCAAAATTGATGATACGAAGGCCAATTGATAAGCTTTTAAGGACTATCTCTAGAACAAAGCTTAATCCTAATGGATCTAAGTAGAGCGCCTAGATACCTAAGATTGATAAGCATTTAAAAGACTATTTCCAGAATGCAGCATAATCTTTAAGGATCCAAAAAAAACGTCTAGATACCTAAAATTGATAAGCATTTAAAAGGTTTCTTCATAATGAAGTTTAACCTTTAAGGATCTAGATAAAACACCTAGATACCCAAGATTGAAAGCATTTAGAAAATTATCTCCAGAACGAAGCATAACCTTCAAGGATCCAAATAGAACACCTAGATACCTGAGATTGAAAATATTTAGAAGATTATCTCCAAAACAAAGCTTAACCTTCAAGGATCTAGATAGAACATCTAGATACTTAAGATTGATAACAGATAACAAGGTCCAATCATGAGTCGTAGAATCATCCCTAGAACGAGGCTTGATCCTCAGGAGTCAGGGTTTAGACTATCCCAATACCTGTCCATCGAACTCTAAGAAGAGTTGTTATAAGGTTGACCAATTGATGAAAAGATAAGATAAATGGCAAAGATGCCAGATAGAAGGAAGCAAGATGCCCCGAGTGATGAGATGCCCCAAGTGATAAGGACGTAAGATGGGAACCAGATGCCCTGAGCAATAAGTATTCAATGATATAATCATCCTGCCCCCTCAGGAGCAAAACTGAAAGATGACACACCAAAAATATGATGTGAAGCAATATATCAATAGATACAGAAGAAATTTGAGATGTAGCAAAATGTAGAAGAGATCAGAACGATCTAAAGAAAAGGGAAAAGATCAAAATGATCTAAAGAAAATTTAGAGATGTTGCAAGGTCGCAAAGACCAAGTTTGACCAAAAGTTGATCAGATTTAGCCACGGTTGACTTGAGTTAACTATTTCCAAAATTGATTTTGAAAATATGTAGAATGTAGAGATGAAAGGATGCCAAGAATCACAAAGTATCAGAAAGATTTGAGCTGCACAAGCATTTGATCGTGTCGGTCCCCAAAATTTTAAAACACTTTTTTGAAGCTCTTAGGTGTGTCTGATTTTGAATTCAATCTCGAAAATGGATCTAGAACAGTCCAATTAGCCAGGGGTGTGATTTTTGCGCAAATCCGAGCACTTTGAAAAATTTGGGTCAACAGCTATATAAGGGCTTGAGGGGTCATTTTCAATTCATTTGTGCTTTTTGTCTTCTATTGATTTGAGCTTTGAAAGAGGCATGGCAGTTAGCGTGAGACATCATCGATTTGAGTGCTCCAGATGTCATAGCCACCCAGTAGACTATGGACCACCGGTGAGTCATCGATTCCCTTCCTTCATACTTTATCTTTTACACATTTTGAGGTCATTTATTGCATGTTTTAGCATGTTTTTAGGGGGTCCAACCTCTCTTCGTGCGAGACCTATCAGCTTTCACGTGAAGATCTTCTTTCTTCGCATGAAGAAACAAGGTTTGTTGTTTCCTCGCACATGGTGGGGAGGATCTTCGAGTGGGAGACATTATGTTTCGCACGAAGGAAGAGATTCTTCATGTGAGGTGATTCATTTCTTACATGAAAATCTCTTTTCTCACACGAACAATTCTTTCTTCACACAAGCAGCTCTTTTTTCAAGCAGTGGCATGATTCTTCAAGCGAAGAAAGAATATTTTTGCGCGAAACTGATAGAATTTCGCATGAGATTTTATGAATTTATGCACAAAATTTTGTGATAGTCATGTGTAAAAGTTTGATTTTCACACTTAAAAATTGCATTTTAATTTGTTCTGATGCATCATTTCAACTTGATATTGATTGGTTCTTTTTGTTGTTTCTTGTTATGCATGCAGGAGGTCTTTGGTGACGTTGCATTCATATCCCATTTCCCACCATATGGGGAGCTATTGCAAAGTCTCGATGATGCTAATCAGGCACACATTGCCTAAATGGGTTTGTCTTCTTTGTGCCAGATTCCAGCCATGATGGTGAATCACGGCCTTCTCACTGCATTAGTTGAGCATTTTAATTGAGAGACGAACACTTTCCACTTGCCGATGGGTGAGATGACCATCACACCAGACGACATATGGAGGATTTTGTGGATTCCTTTCCACGGTGCCTAGGTCATCTATGATACAATGCCCTGAGCAGGGATAGAAGCACTATCTATTGTGTTTGAATTATAGCAACCGAGGGGCAGGGCCATCAGCTGGGATGAGCTCATGCACACTTATGGCCTGACACATAGGCTAGCAACTGTGTTGGCTATATTTTTGAGTTGTTTCCTATGTCTTGATAGAGGATAGCATGGTTTGGAGTGCGGGTGGGGAGTCATGCTCCACAGGATGCTAGAGGCACCTGAGATTTTTGGGTGGAGTCAGTGCATGTTGGCTCACCTTTTCCATGAGATGCACGAGGTTGTCTTCCATGAGAAGAAGGCAATGGTAGCTGGAGTGTATGTTTTGCAGATCTAGGTCTGGGAGCATCTTCCCGTATGTAGGTCAATTTTTGAGGATGCCAGAGAGCCCATGGAGCCTAATATTTGTAGATATCAAGGGCATATTACCCAGGCCCACCTGGGTAAGATAGAGCAGTGAAGGATACATCTTGATAACCTAGTGTTTTTTGTATGGCAACCCTAGCAAGAAATAAAGGACTGGGATGATGCCCTCAGAGAGTTACCATGGATGTTCAGTTCTTGACCTCTGGCAGGCAAGATGACATCTTTTATTGAGAGATTTGTGATATCCTGAGTGTGGCAACAATATGGCCAACCACAGGACATTTCTGTTGAGTACTGCACCTAGCCAGGTTTTGGAAGGATGTGGAGTGGGGATGGCTAGCACAGATGGACCCAGGGCAGTCCATTATAGACATTCGTAGCTTAGTTGTAGTTTAGTGGGACTACCTGCCAGAGGTAGTAGATGCTAGGATGATGCCTACATATTAGGCATTTTTTATCAGCCATCTGTTCCCACATTTTATAGATCTAGTGGGGATGGTAGGGTAGGCAAAGAGACAGGTGCCCTAGCAATAGCAAGCATAGCCACAGTAGCTAGTTTAGCCATAGCAGTAGCCACAGGTCTAATAGTAGGTATAGTAAATGCTGATTCCCCCACATTAGATGGGATCAGACCTAGGTGCTAGGGATAGTCGGACTAGACAAAGTTGATGTCATAGGCAGAAGACAGAGGAGGAGGCCCCTCAGTAGGAGGCTCCATAGCAAGAGGTGCTAGCACAGCAGTAGGCACCACCACAATGGTAGGAACCTGAGATGATTGATGAGGACATGCCAAATCAGCCTATAGGTGGGGTGTAGGATGCAGTGCGGTGGTATCAAGAATGGATTTGTCAGGCCTCTCGATAGTTGGGGGACCTACATATTCCAGTGGCAGTCCGAGATGCACAGCTGGTGGAGCAACAGCGGGACACTCATCTTTGAAGAGAGCACGCCGAGACTACAAAGTGGAGATTAGAGCTAGCACAAGATGAGATCCAATTTTAGTTAGCTTGGGCAGTGTATTACTATGTTGTATATACCAGCATGGTGCCAGATGAGACACTCCAGGTGCAGTGCTTTTCTCAGTATGCACGAGAGTCTAGGGGCGCATGACATCCTGTCAGGCAACATATGCCACCGCTGCCTCTGCCACCTACTCCTCTTGGAGGCGAGGGTATGGGACAAAGTTAGATGCTCTATGGCTGACCTCTAATTTTTATCTCTGGCTATGTATTGATTGGTGTGCCAGCACCACATATATCATTTTTGATCAATTGCGCTCGACTAGCGCCCATTTTTGTACTGACCCATTTTTTTGATATATATATATATATATATATATATATATATATATATATATATATATATATATATATATATATATATATATATATATATATATATATATATATATATATATATATATATATATATATATACAAGATCTTGAGCTGAGTATTCCTGTGTACATGTCATTGGTTATTTTACTTTACTTTGATGTACATGAGATGTATGTTGTACTTGGATAGAATGCATATGTATGGACTGATATCTTACATAGTGTTGCATGTTTTTGCTTGACAATCATAGGTATTCCATTGAGGAGCTTGAATCGACAAACCAAATGCTTGTGCAGCCATGGAGGAATTTGATGCATGTGGAGATGGCCCCCAATCCTTCTTTACAAAGGGTAGGAATAGAATGACCATCGAATTACATGCTTATGCAAATGAAGTATGTAATGCAAGACTATGTCAAATGCAACCCTAGGTCTGATTATCAAGCCTCAATATTTAATCATCACCAGATGTAGAACAAATCTCGTATGTTATACAATTCCCACTGACATTGCAATCATGGAAATATGAATATAACATACATTTTTGGTTTGTCAAGATTAAATGTAAGCATTCAAGGCACAAGAAGCCAAAATGACCAGAACATTTGTCCCTTTTAATGTAGCAAGTTAACATAAGCATCAAAGCATAAATGCTAGGATGACCTAAATGTTGCTTGCACAACAGACACACCAAACACATGGGAGATCCATCTTATGCTAAGAATTCAGTATTTATTCTGTTTGCAATGACCCTTGCATTCGTAACCTGAGACAGAGGTGCGCTAGATATACTCACAGTGACCTGTACATTCACTTAGCAGGACGAGTATCAGTATTTACTATAGCATGAAGAGTTTACTCCAACAAACAAGGAGAAGAACCAATGTTATTGGTGTATTTATATCAAAGGAGTTGAGGTACACACAGCCATCCAATACGAGATGAAGGATCTTATAGTGGACACCCCTTTTATAGGAATAGATCAACTTATTGGAACTAAACCACAAATAGAAAGCAAAGAAAAAGATCATGCCCCTAGTCATTACTTCTCTAGTCGAAGATGACACCATCGAGTTGCTCGAGGAGATATGATAAAGAAAAACAAATCAAACAAAGAAAATGCTCAGCATATCCAAACAATTATATCATTGTTGAGTTCAATGTTTTGGGATTGATGTCAAGTGTTAGTGTCTAGGACATGTTTGAAGGAAATCTCTTCAATAGGGTGACAACAGTAGGCAAACATAGTCAGAACGAATGGTGACTGAGGTCAAAGAGGAATCTTCATTATGAAGAACCTAAGAAGGACTGAGTGACGGTAGACAGACACAGCCAGGATGACTGGTAACTAATGCAAGAGATTTTCCATAAAGGAATCTGGAGACATGACCTTAGCAATAGTAGGCAGACACAACTGAAACAACTAGTGACTATTGTGAAAGAGATTCTATGAGGGGAATCTTGAAAAGAGTGACACTAGCAATAGTAGGCAGACGCAGTGATGACAACTAGTAACTATCGTGAAGGAGATTCTATGAGGAGAATCTCGAAAAGAGTGACACTAGTGACAGTAGGCAGATGCAGTGAGGACCAATGGTGACTGTTGCAAAGGATATCCTATGAGGAGAATCTCAAAAAGAGTGACACTAAAGGGAGAATGCCCCCAAGCTGTGAGAAGACTCAATCCATGGATACATGAGTAGAAAGCAGGGAAAGAAGGAAAGCAAAAGTATGAAATTGACTGTACAGAATAGCCAGAGATGCACTGCAAGATGGAGCATTGGGAACAAGAGGCACCTGTTTACTAGGTTTTTATCTTCTTGGTAGGATTCTCTTTTTCACTACCATGATGCCTGTTTCCAGGTTTTCACCAATGGCACTTTTTTTGTTTTTCAATTTTTTTGTATTTTTCTCTTTTTGATTTTTTTTTTGAATTTTTTTTTTTTTTTAGGACTTTTTCTGATTTTTATGATTTTTTTTGAGGACATATAGATATGTATAGAGATCTTGTTGAGATTAAATCAACTATAAAATAGCTTCAGGTGGAGAGTGTTGACAGGCTCTTTAAGCACTTCTCCTTCGATTGTGGAAAGCTAATAGGTGCTAGATCCATATACAGCAGTAATGATGTAAGGACCTAGCCAGTTTGGTTCAAACTTTACCTTTTGCATTTACTATTGTTGATTCTTAGGGTTCTATCATAGGACAAGATCACCTAGCTGGAACTCATCTGGCCTAACCCTCTGATTGTAACTTCTCGTCATTCTTTGTTGATATGCTCGTACATGATCACATGCTACTTGTTGTTGTTCATCCAGTAACACAAGCTCTTGAAGCTGAGCTATCCTATAGTCATCATCAATGATAAGGCCTTTCATAGAGATTCTAAAGGTAGGAATCTCGACCTCTATTGGAAGCACAGCATCCACCCCATACACCAACACAAAGGGATTCATGCTCGTTGGAATTCTAATGCTTGTCCTATATGCCCACAGAGCTGGATTGATCTGGAGATGCCAATCTCTCCTTGATTTGCTAATTGTGTGATGAAGAATATTTAGGATCACCTTATTGGATGCTTCAACTTGGCCATTACCCTAGGGGTAATAAATGGAAGACCAATGTTGTGTGATCTTGAATTTCTTGCACAGTTCCTTGAGGTCTTTATTCTTGAACTGTCCTCCATTGTTAGTAATGATTGAGGATGATACACCATATCTACAGATGATGTAGTTTGTGATGAAAAGTGCTACAATTTTGCCATCAGCAACTGTGAGAGGGACTGGCTCTACCCATTTCATGAAATAATCTATAGCTATGATGATGAACTTATGTCCATTAGAAGAGGTTGGGTGAATCTGCCCCACCAAGTCGAAGGCCCGTTGTTGAAATGGACATGTTGTAGTAGAGGGAATCAGCTCTCTGGCTAGAGCATGAATGAGATTCTTGTGTAGCTAACACTGCTTGCAAGACCTAGCATACTTGATAGCTTCTTGCTCCATTTTGGGCCAGTAGTAACTAGCACAAAGGAGTTTGCAAGCTAGTGTCAGGCCATTGGAATGAGATCCACAAATGCCTTCATGAATATCAATTAGTGCTCGTTTGGACTCATTGGTTTCTAAACACCTAAGGAGTGTTCCATCGAGACCTCTCCTATATAGATCGTTAGCAATAATGACATAATGTGAAGCATTACAAATTAGGTAACATTTCTCATTCTGGGTCAGATCTTCCAAAATGGTTTGATTACGAAGGTGGGAATAGATGTGATGGTAGCGGGATGATTCTTGTCCTATAATAGCATAGATCATCTTGAAATCAGGTGTGTCATAGGCTGGGTAGTGTAACACTTCCACCAAGAACTCATGTCGGAGATCATTTTCAAGCATTTGTAGCAGGGGGGCCAAAGTGGCCATGGCATTAGCTGCTTTATTATCTACTCATGGAACTTGTTGGAAGGTGACGTGTGCAAAATACTTCTTCAAGTCATCAACCATGCACTTGTAAGGAATTAGTTTCTCATCCTTTGTTTGATACACAGCATTTACCTAGTTGATAACAAGTTGAGAGTCACCAAATATGTCTAACTGATCCACTCTCCATTCAGCTGCAATTTTCATGCCATTGATCAAAGCCTCATATTCAACAATGTTATTTGAACAAGGAAACAGAATCTTGTATGCTTTGTGTAGTGAGTATCTCTGTGGTGTAATGAAGAGTAAGCTAGCACCTGATCCTTATTGTGTGAAGGACCCATCAAAGAACATAACCCATGTATGGTGCGTGAGTGTCAGAATTGACTCATCTAGAAAATCAATGTTCATTGGTAGAAGACTCTATATGGGTGTCTCAGCTAGTTGGTGTGTAATTGCCTATCCCTTTATAGCCTTGCATTCAACATATTGGATGTCAAACTCACTGAGTATCATGACCCATTTAGCTAATCTTCTTATGAGAGCCATGTAGATTAGGCAAGCATGTAGTGTCTTAACTTTTGGGAAGCAAAGACAACTGCCAAGCAAGCTTTCTCAATAATGTTGTAGTTCTTCTCATAAGAGACCAATGTTTGACTCAAGTAATAAATAGCTCTTTCTTTGTTGTTATTGTCTTCCTGAGCCAACAAGATTCCTAGAGATGTTTCAGTAGCTGAAATGTATAAAAGAAAAGGCTTCCCATGCATAGGAGGCATCAAGATTGGAGGATTGATAAGATATTGTTTGATCTATGTTACGCTTTGCTCATAATCCTGGCTCCAATTGAATTTCACACCCTTATGTAGGGTCTTTGTGAAGGGTTGTGATCTATTTTCCAATTGTGAAATAAACCTACAAATAGATTGAAGCCTTCCCTATAGTCCTCTCATTTGACTAATGTTCCAAAGTGGTGGCATGTCCATTATTGCTTGTACTTTTTTGGATCTACTTCAATTCTTTTTGCAGAAACAATATATCCCAACAATTTCTCTGATGTGACACCAAATGTGCATTTCTTAGGATTGAGCTGAAGACTGAATTTTTCCATATGATCTAGGATTGGTCCCAAATCTTGCAAATGAGTATTGCCTTTAGTGCTTTTGACCATGGTATCATCAACGTAATCCTCCATGGTTCTATGCATCATGTCATGAAAAATTGTAGTAACAGCCTCTTGATATGTAGCACCAGCATTCTTTAAACCAAATGGCATCACATTCCAACAAAAGGTTCTCCATGCACATGTGAAAGTTGTTTTCTCCTGATCTTCTAGCACAATTTTTATTTGATTGTATCTAGAAAAACCATCCATAAGTGAGTACATCTCATAGCCATCCATCATATCCATGATCATATCAATATTAGGGAGTGGAAAGTCATCTTTAGGACAAGCCAGGTTAAGATCACGAAATTCTGTACAAACCCTGATAGATTTATCGTGCTTGGAAACGAACAATATTGGATATCCATTCAACATAATCAATTGCACAAATGAAACCAGCTTTTAGAAGTTTCTCCAATTCTATTTTGATGAGCAATGCAATGTGAGGGTACATTTTTTGAAGCTTCTATTTAACTCGTTTGATGCCTGGTGCCATGGACAAATGATGCATGATAAGATCAAGATCCAATCTTGGCATGTCAGAGTATATCCAGGCAAAATTTATTTTCTTTTCCTTAAAAAAGGAAATGAATTGTTCCTTTTCTTTAGGTGATAGTGACTGCACCAGATGTATCATATGAGGATGTTCTTCTGTGCCCAGGTTAATTGGTTGCGTTGGCTCTATTAACACTGATGATCTCTCCTAAAAGTGACTGGGAAGGACATCAAATATCTCATCTGTGGGCACCTCAGAGAGGTTTTCACCCTTGGATACATCCTTTGTTTTTAATTTTTTGGGATTGGACACTACCACAATGTGGTTTTCACCATCAGACCTCTTACATTTTTTCTTTTTAATTGTGTGACTAAGACATTTGATGCTAGCCTCAGTCATGTTGATACTCTACTCATTGGTGGAAGATGTTACAAGTTTGATAGCATTTAGGTAATAGGTGAGAGCATATTCATTCTAGAATTGGGGACTTTTTTAGATGCATTGGGGTTCCAGTCTATAAGCTCAAGATGTGTGAGTGAGAGAGTAGTGGCTGCTTAATTGCATTCACAGTATAGTCATTAAGTGCATGGACCAGCAATTCGAGACCTATGGTGACTTCATCCACAGGTATGTTCAAATGCCTCAAAGTATGAATGTTAATAATTTATGACTCTAGGACACTAGTTGGATCAAACCCCCATGACCTAACCCTAGACGTTTCACCCACTTCAATTTGATTTTCATAGACATGCACTTGGTCAATGTCTTTATCAATAGTATCTTCTGAAAGATTGTCAAACTCATATTCATGAGAATTGGTGCTACATGGTGAGAGACTATAGAACTCCCCAACAGTGATAGGAACATACTCTTCTTCAGCCTCTGGATTCTTACACAAATACTCAATACGGCATGACTGACTAGATTCTCCCTTTTCTGAATGATATTTGAGTTGCTCAGTATTGTCCTCAAAAGAATCACTAGTATCATCTATAGTGCTAACATGTGGCACAAATTCATCTAGCTCAGCAAATAATTTAGCGAGATCATAAGGAATAGGATGAGGGTAGGAATCCTCATCATCAGCTTCTTCCTCTTGAGTATCTGACTCAGCTTGTGACTCATTTTCAGATGAACTCTCAGGTTTGGGGATGAATTTATTTGATCCCAAATGGAAAGGGACCTTCTTAAACCCTAGGCCAGTTGTATCATGGTTACTTCAAGCTCTTTCTTTGATAGGATCAATTAGGCCATTGTTATTGCACCCAATAGGGCTAGTTCCCTTGTAACCAAAATGTTTCATAAGCCTAAGGCTAGGTCCATATTTCTTAGGAGTGATTTCTCAAGCTTGTTCTATTAGGTCCATTAGAGACTCTTCTCTGTAAAGCCATGTAGCAATGGATCTATTTTTACTTTCATCTTCTAAAAGAACTGTAGCCTTAACAAAAGTGCCAATATACTTGGTTTGAGGGTCTCCCATAATGTTGAGGAGACTCTAGGAGAGATGTCAATGACAGCACTAGTTTAATGTGGTACTCTCCCATACTATTTTCTTTTAGTTTGAATGACTGCTCAATTTGTTTTAGCTTATTGTCATGACAATCAGTAGACTCACGATTAGTAGGGATGAAAGTTTCAACAACTTTGAGTATATTGTAGGTGTAGCTAGTAGTGGTAGGAATAGTAACTTTGGAGCCATGAAATGGGAATTTGATGCATTGGTGGTATGTGGACGGCACAGTGCACATCTCATGTATTCATGGCCGTCCCAACAGAATGTTGTAGGCCAAGGGAATGTCAAGCACCTGACAGGTGACATCCCTTTCTACAAGACTGACACAAATTGGTAAAACCATAAGACCTAGTGACTTTCATTTCACTTCATCATATGCTTTAATAGTGATCTTTCGTCAAGGATCAACAGGGTCCTCAAAATAATCCAATTGTCTAAGAAGAGCAATAGAGACAATATTTAGGCCAGCGCCACTGTCAATGAGTACCTAACAAACACATGTCTAGTGGATCATAACCTCAATGTGTTGAGGCTGATTGTGTGGGTGATTTAGTGAGTTATCATCCTCCTTGGAGAAGGTCATAAGATAAGGTGAAGTCAGGTGACTTACCATGGATTGAAATCACTCAAGATCAAGATCTTGAGGAACATTTGCCTTAGTAAGGGCTTTGTCCAAAATTTTCTTGTGAGCAGGCAAGATTTTAAGCAGCTCAAAGATGGAAATCTAAGCATTAGTTCATTTCAACTAATCAAGAACACTATAACTGGTTGCAGTCAACTTCGTTGTGGGTTTTGCACCTTTACCAGATGGACCAACAAGGGCTTTGTCTTTGTATTGTTCAAGATTTGAAATAGGAGGCACAGGGCCTTTGAGCACCAACTTCGCATGAGAGCAAGTAACAGTGTTAGCACAGTGTTGCGAAGGTGTATTATCTATCTCATTGGAAGTGGGGCCCCTCAAGACAAATGGTGTCTTGGGTTTGTCATTATCTTGCTTGACCTTTATGGTAATAACGTCGTAGTATTCAGAATCTACAAGTTCAACCATGTGAATAACATTGTCATCATTGGAATATGTATAGTTGACCTTATTGTAGGGTTTTGATTTCGAAGTCTCTCCTTTTTCATAAGCTGGGAAAGGTTCTTTGAATGCCTTGTGGTCCAAGTTTTTGTTATGTCCATCTACCACAAGATCACCAGCATCAATCATGTCCTAAACTTTATGACACAAGTTTATACATTTGTTGGTTTTGTGTCCCTCGTTTTGGTGATACTCACAAAATGAGGTCTCATTCCACCATGCTGGACGTGGTTGTGGATCATAGGGACAAGGGTTATCCATTGGTGAAATAAGCTTATTTTGTAGCAATGTTTTGTAAACCACATCCAAAGGTTCCCCCAAAGGCATATACTCTTGCTTAGGGCATGTTGTCCATGAGT
The DNA here is from genome assembly GCA_028749045.1 of Cupressus sempervirens. Classification (NCBI taxonomy): domain Eukaryota; kingdom Viridiplantae; phylum Streptophyta; class Pinopsida; order Cupressales; family Cupressaceae; genus Cupressus; species Cupressus sempervirens. Next base: position 151,447,657 of record CM053793.1, on the reverse strand, counting down.
TTCCCAATTTGTTCCCAGACATCTTATTGTTAGGAGGAGGTTTCTCAGCATTTTTGGCCGCTTTGAGGCAATATGTGAGATTAAATGCCACTTTAGCAAGTTTGGGTGTGACATTGTCAACAACTCCATCATGTACAATTTCTCGGTTCTTGTTGACATGTTTGGTTTTATCCCTGTTGGAAGTGGAACCTTGTTTTGTGTCTCTCTAAAGAGTGAGCTCACCTTTCTTAACCATAAATTCCTCGATACGGATAGCCTATGTAATCATGTCTTCAAAAGTATGTGGACCTTGAAGTTGGACTCTATATCCAAAATCAAGTAGGAGGTTATCAGTGAAAATGTCAAGCTTCTCTATTTCTAGAATTTTGAGAGAATACTTAGTGTATAGTTATCTCCACCATTGAAGGAAAGTGAAGAAAGGTTCACCAACCTTCTGTTTAAGGTTGTATAGATCTCAAATATTGACAGGGTTTTGTATGTTATGAGAATATTGTTGAACAAAGAGATTGGCAATTTTGTCAAACTTTTTGATACCAGGAGGTAAATGTGAGAACCACTCCAAACCCTGACCACCTAGGCTTCTAGAGAATAAATGCATGAGGTAGGTTTGATCATGTATAAACTCCATAGACAAAGCACCAAATTCTTGTAAGTGATCTTGGGGATCAGTAGTACCAAAGTACTTGTCATATTTGGGTAGTTCTACACCTCGTGGGAAAGGCAGCATGTTTATACTTTTGTCAAATGGAAATGAACAAAGAGCATCCAATGTGTATGTCTTTGTGGGTTTCTCTTTCTCATGCATCATCTGAGCCAATTGGTCTTGCATAATTTTCAATTTTTTTTGGAGTTTGGAAGTCTCAGTTTCTTCTTCAGTTTTGACAATGGTTTCTACATTGAAATGAGAAGGTAACTTTGCTCCCTCTTGGGCAAGTTTGAGAAAGTATTTTTCTTTCTCTTCATTGATTAGGATTCCCATGACCTTTTGGAAGTTTTTGTCTCTTCAACATTTTTCTATGTGTTCAGGGAATATTTCCACCTCTTCCTATTCCTCATTAGTGTCATAGACTTTCTCTTTCTCTTTGTCATTCCTAGGTGGTTCTTGATATCGACTATGACTACCATATTCAGGTTCACGATTAGTCATTATAGGAATGTGTTCAGTTTCAGTGTATTGTGTTTCAAAAGGATCTCTGGAGAAAGGATCATACATCGTGTTTGGGAATGCAAGACCTCTACCTATCTTAGTATCCTCTTGGTAAAAAGGATTCCTAATTTGTTGCAAATTTATGGAAAATGTTTGTTGAACTCGAGATGACCTGGTAGGTGAGGGAGATCGTGAAGATGCCTCATTAGCCAAACTGAATACAGATTACATAACGAAAGGTAAACAACCTCTACCATGATTATGGCCCCTAGAATGACCACATCTAAGGTTATAAGGATAAAACATGTTGCTGCTTCTGGTTGTGACAGTCATAGACAACGACAAGAAGCTAGAACCTAGACAAGGACTACACTAAGACTAAGTCTCAAAAAGGATAAGATAATAGTAAGAATGTTGTTCACTAAGGCACAAATGGTCTAATTTAAAGGCTAGAATAGCCAAAGATTATGACCAATGTGATACAACGTATGAAAAGCATTAAGAAGAAAAAATAAAAAGGTAACTTAAGAGACGAGACTAGTCAAAGTACAAGACACAAGTCTTCAGCTAAGCAAAGTGTCACTATTTTAGGACTATTTGTAGACAAAGAGCGATAAATAGACATAGAAAAGGATAGTGTGCAGGCCGCAAATAGCTAAAAATAGACCCAAATTGGTAATGTTGACACAACATTTCATGCGAAAAACCTTTACAAGCCGCGCGAAGAAGTTTTACAGACCGCGCAAAGAAATTTTTGGCTCGTGCGAAGGTCAATTATAGTAGTTTAATTTCACACGAAGAAGTTCATAGGGCCGCATGAAGACTCATGACAGTAGTTTAATTTTGTGCAAGAACAAAATGATTTCAAGCAAGGACCAGATGATTTCACATGAGACCCAAATGATTTCGTGCGAGAAGGCAGACCAATTTTACAACAGCAACTGATTTTGACAAATTTTGATCATTTCAGTAACCAGGCAGATAAATAGGCACGTAGAATAGCAAGCAGGTGATTTCAAGCATGTCTAAAAACAATGAGCAAGGGCAAAAGCAACCTTGTGCATGAAGAATCAAGTGACTTAGTTTGTGCTAATCCCTAAGAGAGCTATTTGTGTATGTTTTCAAAGAGTTTTGCAATCATTGCACACATTCCTAGAAAGTGAAAATTTTGGCCCCTCTAAGGTTTTTAGTAATGTTTTGACTCTACAACTTTTATGACTCACAAGGGTGACCTCCAATCCTAGCGCACCGAGGTTTCAACACAGTCTAAGAACTTAATCTTCAAGAGCTGCTAGGGAGATCTAACAACCCACAATGAACCACACCCAAAGACATTTCTTCCACAAGGACATTTATATAGCGGTTGTCACTACCACGTCAAAAATGGCTATTACCGCTCGAGGTTCCATCCATGTAGTTTGCCCTGTAGAGGGATTGTTGGCTATGGTTAACCCTCTCTAAAGGTGATTGCCTCATAATAGTGTACCACAAGGGGACTTAGTTTCTAGATTCAAGGTTTTGAGAAATTTTCACTTTTAGCCCAATCAAAGTAGACAGATTAATCTGACACGCTAAACTAAGAGTATCTCTTAAAGATCTATGATATCAACTCCTAGTGATCTATCAACCTCTCCGAAGAAAGGATGCCTCAATCAACAAGTTCAAGATTCATCTATCTGCGAGATGCTCAAAGTATCCTCCTCACCTACAAGGAATTTGTCATAGAGAGGAGTTTCACTAAGAACCCACTCTCTCAAGATCCACGAATAGTGTTCATGGGGCCTAATTACTATGTGTGTACAGATGTTAATTCTTGAAAGAAAATCTATCCAAAAGAAATCAAAGAGCACAAGGTGGTACACTTAATGCTTTAACTAATGTGAGGTGAGTCCAAAGATGTGGAACATTTAACCCCTCACACAATCCAACATGAGTCCACAACTCAGAAACTAGTGAGTTCTAGAAAGCACAAAAGGGTTGCCTAGTGGAGCATTTAACGCTTCTTTCCTGTAGACCCCTCCCCTTTAATGTGGTGCTAATCTTGCAACCATAGGGTGAAACAAGGGGCCGGCAGATTAGCGAGTCCAATAACCCAAGATAGCTAATTAGATCTATCACTAATTACTAAGCTTGCTAGATTAAAACTAATGGAGATCACAACCTAGTATCAAATTATGCATGTGTTGTAAAATGAGAACATGGAAAGAACACACACAAGCTTGACATGAGAGATGTTCATTTTAGGTCCAAATGAAGTGTTATCAGTCAAAGAGAATTACCTAGTAATCCTTGCAATGCGCTTAGTAGATGTTTTACCTATTTTTAGCAACTTTATCATGCTTTTCTAATTGTCTTGCAAATCGTTGTTATGTTGTCCCAAAAAAATCAAAAAACACAGAAAAACCAGAAATAGTGAGCAATTGGCAAAAAAATTAGAAAACACGAAAATCAATGCAAAAAAATAGCCTCTGTTAGCAGAGTCTCCTATGAAATTCCTGACAGTCCGCGCAAACAACTTTTACGACCCGCACGAAGTTATTTTATAGCTCGCATGATGAAAATAGGTGTCATGAAAAGTTTCACGTGCTCAGGCACTTTCTTGTGTGATACGGAAAGAATCTTCATGCGAAGATTCTGGATCCTCGCATGAAAATGAACAGTCTCCTGCAAAGATTCTCGAATCTGTACAGAACAGTACTGATAGAGAACAAAAAAATGATTAAAAAATGCAGAAAGAGGCCAAAAAATTTGATTTTGCCTGCCCCATGGTGGGCGCCAGAAATCTATATGTGAAAATGTGGCCTATGCTAACACACACACTTCAACACAATCCTTATTTGCGGATTCATCCCAGAACGAACATTGGATTGTTCATCCGAAAATTAGCTGGCAAGGTGACTTGTTGCCTTTTATCTAAAGGGAATTGCTTGTTAGATATCCTCAAATTTGAGGTGTTAAGCAACCAGACCCTCTACGAATGAAGGATTTAAAAGAAAATGCGACTAATCTATATGAGAATGCAAATTAATCTAGAATGAAGTATGCACGTTTAATCTAAGAACATGTAAAAGAAGATTATGCTAAAATGTATGCATATTATGTTAAATTAGATTAAACTAGAAAATGAATATCTTATGAAAATAATGAGCTCAAATGAATGCACAATCCAACAACAATTTGATGCAAATTCTCATTCATCCTCATCCTGAAATGAAGAGATGAGGGTCTCTTATATAGATTTTTCTGAAAACATCCAACGGTTAAGATTTATTTCAATCAACGGTCAGGATTGAAGATGAAATTTAGTCATAAAGGAAGATTCCCAAATTAGAGGAAGTTAACTTATTTAATTTGAGTAGAATAAGGAGTTAACGGATTCAATTTGAGTAGAATAAGGAGTTAACTGATTCAATTTGAGTAGAATAAGGACTTAACTGATTCAATTCCTTTTTTATCAATAGTGAACTGGGAATTTCCTTTTTTGAACTGAAGAGAGATTTTGGTGAGATATTTAATTTAATAAAATGAGATATGCTCTCATAATTACCTTTTCTATTTAATTAAATAATTCTATTTAATTAGTTAGAGACACTTTTCTTATTTAATTAAATAACTTCATTTAATTAATTAGGAATTGCTTCCCATTTAATTAAATAACTTTGTTTAATTTATTAGAAGTAAGTTCGCTATTTAATTAAATAATTTCATTTAATTAATTATAATAGGCACATTTATTAAATTAAATAAATTTAATTCCATAGTACATTAGCCTTAGGGTATAATTTAATTTAATTAAAGTATAAATACTTAGTAATTAAATTAAATATTAATCAATAGGTTTAATGTGACTAATATGAGTAAATACTGTAGGAATCAAATAATAAGCATGATGAATGCAGATTAGGGTTTTCTGCATCTGACAATAAATTCAAGTAGCAAGTAGCCAAATAAGAATTTGCCTAATGGAATAGGACTTTAGGATTGGTCAAAAATAGACCAGAATTGGTATCATGGCAATAAGCCAATTTTGGGGATAATGTTTTGGGGGAGTTGTAAATAAGAATGGAAGGTAATACAGATACAGAGTATAGGGTACACAGATACATCAGCTCAAGGGGAGCACAAGAATGACATGGCACATCAACTCAGGGGGAGTTATAAAATAAAACTTTTGAGGTATATGTGTGTGTGTGTGTGTATATATATATATAATTTTCATAGAATTTTGAGAAGTTCTGAAGTTTTGTATATATATGCCAAACTATATGCATATTTTACTTGAGGAGATTAGACTTTGATATACTACTAATTATTTTTGACACTCATGTCAAATGGGAAGATTGTTGAATCTAAGACTAGGTTTTGACTATTTCGTGTCAACACACTTAAGATGTTTACTAAGTTCATGTTGAGCTTGTAACATGTGTCAAGTAAAATATGTATAGATGTCAAGTAAATAGTTGATGTTAAGTAAGTTCAAGTATTGAGCTAGACAGAACTACCATAGGTGCTGAGTGAACTTCATGTGCCAAGCAATCTTTAGGTGTCGAGTAAAGATCAAGTTTTGAGCAAAGTATAGACATCAAGTCACTGTAGAAGCCAAGTGAAATAGAATTGTTATAGGTGTCGAGTGAGCCAGTTATTCTATATGAGTCGAGCATCAAAGGTAACAAGTGCTGAGTAACACAAATTGGACATAGTTGTTTGTAATTGCAAAAACACCTATGTAAACTTTTTTTTGAGTTGACATAGAAGAACCTCAAAGGATATTAAGAATAAGAATGAATCTTTTACATTTCCTATGTAATTAGCATGCATCCAATAAGAAAAATAGAGAAGGCATGCAACCAATAAGAAAAGTGCAAGGAATGAGTAGGAAATAAAGATTTAATATGGATTGTATATCCATACCTAACCGTAAGTCTTTGAAATCCTTAAAAGGAGGATGAAACTCAATTGTATGTGTGGATGAGAGTAGAGTATGAGTAAACTATAGCAAAATGTAGAGGGAAGTGTGAAAAGACTTAGAGGAATAAAGAAGCATTGCAGCATCCAGTTGATCAAGAACAAAGTATCAAGATATCAAAGAGTGACATATCAAATCAAGCAAGGATTAGGTCAGATAGAGCAGAACAAGGATCTAGAATCAGCAATTGGAGATTATAGAGCTATCAAGTCAAAGACTTTCTAATACTCTCTAGAAATTGTATTAGATAATGGAAATCTTATGGACTTAGGTTGGCTTAGCAGCCATTTGTAAATCCTTTAATAGGGTGGCATTCTAAGTGAATGTACAGAAGTCCTTTAACCAGCCCTACTTTTAGTAGGGTATTGAAATCCTTTAACCAGGTCACTTTTGACAGAGTGTAAAGTCTTTAACAAGATAGGCCTTTCATAGGGTAGACCATTGGAAGTGGTCAAACATTGTAACCTTGAACAGTTACACATTGTTGTACTAATATTTTGTGGGTGTCATCCCCACCCTAGTTTTACCTTCTCATTTTGGAGGGTTTTTGGGTTATCAAATTTGTGTATTGTCTATTTTCATGCATGTCTTTACTTTCAAGTTCAGTAGATAGATTGAATGCATGTGAATTTTTTAGTTAAAAGAAAGTTAAAAAGGGATAAAGCTAGTTACTTCTAATTCACCCCCCCACCCCCCACCCCCACTCTTAGAAGTAAATCTTCCCACTTCTTAATTCCAACATTAACATAGTGTCAATATGAGTGAAGCTGACATCAAATATCTGAGTCATACAATCAAAAGAAAAAAGAATAGATGTTCTGATGTGAAAACCACATTGTGGTAGTATCTAAACCAAAAGTAGTAAAAATAAAAGATGTATCTAAAGGTAAAACCTCTCTAAAGCACCTAAGGATGAGATATTTGATGTACTTCCAAGTCTTTTTTAGGAGTAATCACCAGTATTGATAGAACTAGCACAACTAATCAATCTAGGAACTAAGGAACATCCTCATATTATACATCTTGCACAATCTTTATCTGTTGAGGAAAAAGAAGAATTTCTTTCTTTCTTCTAGGGAAAAGAAGATCAAATTTGCATGGAAATACTTAGATATGCCAAGTTTAGATCCTAATCTTATCATGCATCATTTTTCTATTGCACTATAAGTGAAACCTATTAAACAAGAACTCAAAAAGATGCACCCTCATGTGGCAATTCTTATTAAAGTTGAACTGGAAAAAATCTTGAAATTGTTTTTCATTTTTTCCATTGATTATTTTGAATGGATATCAAATATAGTTCCAACCTCAAAAAATGACAAATCTATTAGAGTTTGCACTAATTTTTGAGATTTAAATAAAGCAAGTCCTAAAGATAATTTTCCACTACCTAACATTGATATGAAAATGGATATGACAGCTGGATATGAAATGTACGCATTATCGGATGGTTTTTCCTATTATAATCAAATCAAAATTTCACTAGAAGACCAAGATAAGACTACTTTCACTTGTGTGTGAGGTACCTTTTTTTGGAATGTAATATCATTTGGTTTAAATAATTTTCGTGCAACATATCAATGTGTAGTTACAATAATATTCCATGATATGATGGATAAAATGATAGAAGACTATGTTGATGATACCTTGGTCAAGAGTATATAGTAAAACACTCATCTTCAAGATCTAGGACCTATCCTAGATCGTATGAAGAAATCTAGTCTTAGGTAAATCCTAAGAAATGTGTCTTTCATGTCACATCATGGAAACTACTTGGTTACATTGTGTCTTTGAAAGGAATTGAAGTAGATCTTGAAAAAGTTGAAGCTATAATGGAAATGCCTCCACCTCACAACATCACTCAAATGAGAGGGCTACAAGGAAGACTTCAACCTATTTTCTAGTTCATATCATATAGTTAACAAATAAATCATAATCTTTCACTACAACTTTTCATAAATGTGTGAAATATGACTAGAACATAGATTGTGATCAAAGCTTAACATAGATCAAGAAGCATCTTCTTAATCCACCTAAACTAACACCTCCTATTTATGTGAAGCCACCCATTTTGTACATATCTACAATAGACTCATTTCTTGGTACCTTGCTAGCTCAAGAAGAAAATAACAATAAGGAATGAGCTATTTACTATCTTAGTTGTACATTTATCTCATGTGAGATGAACTTAGAATTATTGAGAAATCTTTCTTGGCAATTATTTTTGCCTCCCCAAAGTTGAGACACTACATGCTCACTCATACTACATAACTAATTACAAGAATTGATCCATTAAAGTAATTACTCAACCAAGTTATTTTGATAGGGAGATTGGGTAACTAGGTTATGATCTTATTGGTAGTGGGTCAATATGCCTCATAGGGTTTGTGGCATGGCTCAACCACCTCCTCTAGTTCTATAAGACTATTGGTTGTATCAGGCATTGATAAGTCAGTCTTTTGGTGAAACATCAGCCCTGTCCTTTCTAATAATTGGTATTAGAGCTTGGTCATAGGTTCAAATCCTATAAGCCATGACATTTAACAATAGGAGTGGGATTATTAGTAGTGTGCCAATGTCCCTTGTAGGGTTCATGACATGGCTTAACCGCCTCCTATGGTTCTACAAGACTATTGGTTGTAACAGGCATTGATAGGTCAATCTTTTGGTGGAATGGCAACCCTATCCTTTCTAGTAGATCCTATGTGAGTTTGACATTGAATATGTAGAATGGAAAACCATCAAAGGATAAGAAATCTCTAGTCAACTAATAGAGGTACCAATGCAAGGTCATTAACCACTTAATATTGAATTTCTTGATGAGTCTATTCTACTATTAACACATCAAACATGGGTTATGTTCTTTGATGACTCCTTTACACAACAAGGATCTAGTGTTGGACTTTTATTTATAACACCATAAAAATATTCTTTACCTAAGGCATACAAGATTATATTTCCTCATACAAAAATATTTCTTAATATGAAGTCTTGATCAATAGGATGAAAATCATTGTTGAATGGAGGGTAGATGAACTAAATATTTTTTGTGACTTACAGTTGGTATTCAATCAGGTTAATGATATCTATTAGAAAAAATATGAGAAGTTGACATCTTATAAGAGAATGGTTGATGATCTAAAATATTACTTTGCACATGTTACTTTCCAAAATATTCCTCTGGCAAATAACATGGCAGTCAATGCAATGGCCACTCTATCTTCTATGTTAAAAATGCCAGAAAAAGACTTTTGAAATGAGTTGATGGTGGAGACGTTATCCTACCTTGCCTATGATTCTCCTAAATCCTAAATGTTTTTTTCTAGTCATAGGACATGATTCATCTCACTACCATCATATCTACTCTTACTTACATGACCATATTGTTCTAGATACTCTAAACCAAAATCAGAAATGTCACCTTATCCTAAATGTTTCACAACATGTCATCATGGCTAATGACTTGTTTAGGAGAGGTCTTGACAATACACTCCTTAGGTGTCTAGAACCTGATGATTCAAATTGTACATTACTTGAGGTACATGAAGGCATTTGTGTATCACACTCAAATGGCTTGACACTAGCTTACAAACTTATTAGAGTTGGTTAGTATTGGTGAGAAATGGAGAAAGAGGCAATCAAATATGCCAAGTCCTACAAATAGTTCCAACTTCATGGAAATCTCATTTACACTCCAGCTAGGGAGCTAATTCCTTTCATTATACTTTGGCCATTCCAACAATGGGTCTTTGATTTAGTGGGTCAAATTCATCCATTTTCTTTGAATGGACACAAGTTGATCATCATAGCTACAGACTATTTCACAAAATAAGTAGAAGCAATCCTTATTTCTAAGGCTAACAGAAAAATTGTAGCTATGTTCATTGTCAACTACATCATCTGTAAGTATGGTGTACCATCCTCTATCATTGGTTACAATGGGGAACAATTCAAAAATAAAGATCTCAAAGAGCTATGTTCAAAGTTCAAAATCATGCAGCATTGGTCTTCCATCTATAACCCCCTGGTTAATGGATAGGTAGAAGAATCTAACAAGACTATTATCAAGATCCTACATTGTATAGTTAAAAAATTTGAAAGGGATTAGCACCTTATAATCAATCTAACTCTATGGACTTACAAAAAAAGTATCAAAACTCTTACGAGAACAATGCCCTTTGCTTTGGTATACAAAGTAGATGGTGTGGTTCTAATTGAGGTTGAGATTCCTACTCTACAAATCTATTTGAAAGGCCTCATTATTGATGATGACTATAGATTATCTCAGTAGCAAGAGTAAGAACTATTGGATGAATGTTGGCAAGTGGCATTTGATCATCTATGAGCTTATCAAAAGTGAATATCCAAAAGCTACAATAAGAAAGTCAAACCACATGACTTCCAAGTGGGTAACCTCATTCTGAGGGAAAACCCTAAGAATCAACAACAACAGATACTGAAAGGAATGTTTGGTTACAACTAGCTTAGTCCATACATAGTCATAGTAGTGTTTGGATCTGGTGCTTATCAGCTCTCAACTACTAAAGGAGAATTTCTCAAAGAGCCAATCAACACCCTTCATTTGAAAAGGTTCTACAACTTATATGTTTTTGAATCTCTTTGTACATATCTAAATGTTCTAAAAAAATTCTAAAAATTGCAAAAGGTCCTAAGAAAAATCTATTATCTTGGTGAAAACCTAGCAATAGGCACCTTGGTAATACCAAAAACACAGATATCAATCCACTGACACTAAATTGAATTAAGAACATTGACATTGTTTGAGTTATGTTGAGCTTTTATTTGTGTATTTTTCTTTTTCTTTTTCATTCTCCTTTGAGTATCTCAAGGATGTCTAACTTGACTAGAGATGTGAGGACTAGGGCATGATCTTCTATTGGTTTTCTACTTGATGGTTTAGTCTCAATGATCTAGAGAATACATATAAAATGGGTGTCCACTATAAGAGACTCTATATTGTGTTGGATGGCCATGTGTACCTCAACTCATTTTATATGAACACTTTAGTGAGGTTTGTTCTTCTCCTTAACTATTTGCATGAATTATCTATGCTTTAGTACAATACTACTACTCATACTATGAAGTGAATGAATAGCTCACTACAAGTACACTTAGCACACTTGTGTCTTAGTACGAATACAAGGGTCACTGTAGACAAAATACTTACCGATTACTTAGCATGAGAAAGATCTCTTGTATTTTTGGTGTGTCTGTATGTAAGAAACATTTTGGTCATCCTATTTTTTATGCTCTAATGCTTATGTTCACTTGCTACATTAAAAGGAACTTATGTTCAATTCATTTTGGATTCTTTTTCTTTAATGCTTAAATCTAATTTTGACAAAACTAAGACACGTGTCATATTCATATTCTCATGATTGAAATGTCAATGGGGATTGTATGCCATTTGATGGCCTAAATAAAAATCTCTATGATGAAAAATATCTTATGGGTTTACTAACTAGTCCTAGGAATTGCATCTAGCATAGGATTGCATTTCATACTAAAATTTCATTAGGGCATGATCTTAGTTACTTCTTCACTTGTATTATTCAACTTGAGATGTTGCTGATTTCTATAATGTATCACGTTTCATCTTGATTGCTCAAGTGTTCGATTCATTGGTCAATCTTTACGAATTTTCCAGAGTAACTATCATGAGAAAACAACTATAAATCCTACATGAGATGTTAGTACATATTCATTTTGCATGATCATATCATTAATATACACATCATAAAATCATGTCATAAACATACATTACATTTCTATATCTCATTCATCACATTTACATCATAATGTATATCTCATCTATGCTACATATTCATACATCATAAAGATTTGCATAAATCAAAATCATTTAGCTACACATCTCATGTATGAACAATCATAAGAAAAGAAAATGTACATCAATACAAAAATGAGTGTTACTTGAGCACTATCAGTCTCAAAATGATACAAAAGGATTTTGATACATCACATATACATGCTCAAAACTAGAAAAAAAAGAGTGGGATAACTACATCCTTCTCCTTCATCTTTGGGTGGAGGAGGAGGAGGAGGTGTGTCTACTCTAGGTGGAGGTCATGCACCCTCTAGGGTACATACTCTATTGACTCTAAGACTACACTTACATAGGCTACATAATAGTATGTTGCTCTTGTTGTTTGTTTCTAGGCCTTGTCCCACTAACACTATAGTTTCTCTCATAGCTCTTAAGTCTCTCTATCCTAGTTTGCTAGATGTGCATCCTACACTGCGACCTGAACCTACAACTATCCAAGTTGCCACTATGCCATCCTCATCCAACCTTGAGATCTCCTTAGAGTATCATGTATATGTGCAAGCATATATCCACCCTATGGCTCAAGAGTAAGCTAATCTTGCAACTCCTCATCTCCTCCTTGCTCACCATGTTGTCTAGGTCAGTCATCCACTCTCTACCTTTAGGCATCACCTCTAATGGAACCCAAGGTTCTCATCTCTCCACACTCTTACATCTGACCTAACCTACTCCCACTAGCACATGGATCTACCCTCCTCTATCAAGTTGGAATAGGGATCTGTGTAGTCCTCTATCAAGGTTCCTACTATTGTGGCTTCTACTGTGGCTATTTTGGTACCTGTTGAGGGGCCTACACTAGTTGAACTGGTACTACCATCCCAACTAGATCTATGAAATACAAAAAGGGATGACTCAAAAAATGCTACCTATACTTGAGAGTCATCCCTCCATCGGCAACAACTAGCATATAATCCTAATGGGTCAATATATGTCCTTGCACATCTATCATCGACCTTTTAGGGTCTAATCTAATTCACTAACACTTCTTCACCTCCTCAATGAAGTGGGCATAAGCACAACACTCTTAAGCACTGTCTAATGGATGGCTATTGTTGGTGTTTGAAACTACTGAGTAACAAAATGCTCAATACTAGAATGGTAATAATCATACAACCTAAGGATTAGCCAATTCCCATCAACAATTGCATAAGTAAACCATCTGGATCCAAATTCAAAAAAACCAAGGATGGTTTCCTACTCTTTAGGCTCTGCAAAACCAAGGTGGGTATACCAAGGGATGATTCTAATGCAAACTAATGTATATTATCTTAGTTTCATTTTGATTCTCATCTTTTACCCTTAGGCACATATATAGTTTACCAATTTCCTTATTGCTTTCAAGTTTATATACATCACTCATAAGTAGATATGGTCATAATTCTCCTAGAAATTTACAAGTATTCCTAGAAATAGCAACTACCTAAGACTTAGAAATTGCACGTAAATGAGTGGTGACCAGCATTATAACCTTGAACATAATGGAATGAAAATGAATTTGCATTTAAAAAATGTTTTAACATGCAGAAGCAGAATTTACTCTCCAACACCTCTTATTTATATGACCAATGCTTAATCCATGGGGGCAAAGAGTCAACTATTACTAGGAGATCTTGTTCAATTAACATATAATTGAATTTATCAACTGTAATCACCTATTTCCATTCATATGAGATATCCTTTTCATAAACTTATGAATTCTATTAATTTATTGAAGCATTTACATAATCCATTGAATTAAAAGCAACACTATAACCAATATACACCCCATCTAGACTACATTCAATCATATGAACATTATTCAAATGATCTTCAAAATTAATAAACTCATGAAATGGAGACAGAAAAGGTGACACAGATCGGATGCAAATACCCTTTTGTATTATCCTTCTTGTTGACTAATACAATGACCAATAGAAACTCAATGAGACATCCAAAAATTTATACTGATTCTATCATTTTTATCTATCATCAGAAAGTACATAATTAGAAGTAAACTCAAAAATAATCACACATTATTGGACCAACTGTACTTTCTTGAAAATTGCAAACATAAAAAAATTTGGACCCTTTCTCTAGCCCTAGGATCTCACTTATATAATGTGAGATGCAACAAGCTTCAGGCATAGAGAACTAACAGTTGTCTTTTACAAAGAATATTTACAGGCAGCTATGACACAAAGACAAAAATGTGTGGAACAAAAATTTAAACGTCATTACATTCTTATGGTAGGCCCCATTTCTGTTACATTTCTTGGAATGATGAAGCCTTATGATTTGATTCTGTAGTTATTCTAAATCTTCAAAATAAGTGGCTATGAGGCTTGAAAGTGATGTGTCTTCTTTAGTTACTTACAAGTCTACTTTAACTTGAGGGTTCTCCTTGTCTTCATCATCAATAGTTTAAGTAACAGCTACTCTTGCATATTCCTCTACCTCATCATTTTCTTCCATCAATTATGTTGACATAAACTATTCCTTCCACTCATTGTAAATGGTGTCATCATGCCAATCAAAATTTAGGACATCCCTCTATACAGTTATTAAAGAATTTCCTATTTCTTCTATTTCACCAAAATCTTTTCTGATGGCATTGTAGAATAACTGTACCTTAACCAATTCCTCATTGGTCATTGCCCATAATAATTTCCTATTTCATTTATTACATTATTTAATCTTTGACTAAATAAATCATCCAATTCCCTTTTCCACTCTTCCTTTTCCTTTACTTTGTCAATGGTTTTGAAAGAAAAAGGAAATAAATCAAAATTTTCAGCTAAGTATTTTGAGAAATAGACTGTCACTCTTATTTGAAAAGAATCATGTTTGTCATCAAAATTTTCTAGCTTGTTCAACAAGTCAAACATCCTCTCTATCTGGCGACAGGTTAGTTGGATGATAGATGCATACATGAGGGTAATATAATTATTCCTCTCAGTCCACCTCTATATAATAAGCTTCATTCTTTCCTCACTTCCTTTCAATTCATCTCTGATAGCTGCAATCCTTGCCAACTAGTCAAAAAATGTTGGTCATTTGATCCTATCCATTAGATACATTATGTTTTGTCTTATCTTTTCCTCATAGTGATTATTTAATTCTACATGTAATGCATACAATTTATTCTCTTCCTCTTCAAAATCCTCTGTAGTGTAGAATTGTGGCCTCTCAGGGGTATCTAGTATCTCAATAATTGGAGTCAACTTGAAAGGCTCGATAGGTGGTCTAGGGTATAGAATCTTGGGTTTGCTTGATTCTCTTACATTCCTTTTTCCCAGTTGTTTCTCCATTAGAGATATTTGATTTTATAATGATTGTATCTATTTACCCCTATCCTAATATTCTTTTAAAACCTCTTCAAATCTAGCATTGAGTTGGGCAAACCTATCCTCTTCCTGACTAGATACCACGGTACAAAATTTTAGTATTTCTGAAGCCATTCCTATGATTTGCTTGCTACCAACCTCACCAGCCCTGAATACTGTTAATGCACCAGTATGTTCTGTAGTGGAAATTTCCTACATTCTAGTCTTGTCCCTTTTCTCAATTGACCAAATAACTAGGGCTTGGTGGTCATCACTGAATTTAACTCCTCTATGAGCCTGTAGTACCTCTTCTTTAGTCTTATACTGTACATCTTTTTGTTTGCTTATTGAATCAAAAATCATGGCATTGGCTATGTCCCACTTGGAAAAATGAGGAACCCTGACTGCTTAACTAATTGTCTCCCAGCCTTAGGTGTAAATTGGACAAAATCACTCAAAATTTTGGATTTTACCTCCTCTTTGATAATAGAGTCTAATTTATCAGGCTACTCTACCTCTGTTTTCTCGCGTAAATTTAACATAATATAAAAGATTTAACATAATTATGAAGTCAGCCTTGTGTAAATTTTAAAAACTTAGGGTAAAATGTCCCACCTAAAGTTAGTTTTAACATATTATCTTTGAAGGTTTTCAAAACTAGGGTAAAATAAGCTAAGGCATTAGGGTTTCTTACAAAGGATTTTTCAATAATTTTGTAATGACAAACCTTGAGAATTTAATAGGATTCAAACAACACGAAGACCAAGACATGATTAGGGTAACACAAAACTTGAATATTTATAAGGAACAAAACCCTAATCTATAGGATACCATGACTTAAATGATTTTTCACTAAAAATTTAAAAATTTCTCTACACTATGAAAAATCAGACCAACAACTATAATGCCTCCACACACGTAGTCGAGGAAAATGCTTAGTAACATGAACTAATTGACCAATCAATTGCCAAGAGGTAAACATATAACTGATATGTGTTTAGACATCATTCCATGCCTCTATCTCTCACTAGGGTTACCATGCCATTAGTACAAGATCATCTAACTGAGTTCTAGGAGCTACTACTTAGCCCTACCCAATGCAGTCTGGTTCATTTGTCCCTTATATCTACAAATATTGGGCTCGTAAGCTTGTCTCATATCCTCACATATCAGTATAGTGATGGGAAAATTCTCCCATGCTCATATCTATAGTACATAAACTCTTTCCACAATTCTCTTTATCTCTCTATAGATAATCTCATGCATCCCAAGGAACATGTGGGCTAGCATACACTAACCCCACCCAAAATGTGCTAGTTTCTCTAACATTCATTGTAGTATCCAACCCCATCCCCACTCTAGTCCATGGTAACCTCTATTAGGAATCAAGTAACAACCAAGGAAAGCTCCTAATACCACTGTTAATTTGTGCATCGAACCATACACCTACACCAACTCCTCCTAGGGGATAGCTCTACCCATAATGATATCATCCTAGAATATGGCCCTCAGTGCCAAAGTCCTAGGCCTTAGTTATCTATCATACTCTATTTGAGGCCTATAGAATGAGATCCAAAGAATCCTATAGATGTCATCTGGTGTAACAGTCATCTCTCCAAGGGGAAGTGGAAAGTTTTCTTCTTTGAATGGAAATGCTCTAGCAATGCAATCAACAACCCATGATTCACCCAAAGATCAGACATATCACAAAGATGAGAAAGACCAAGTGACTAAATATGTATCAACTCTGTAGCATCTAGCTATCTAATCAATGCCCCAATGGCTAGATGGTGTGATCTAAACCCAACATTTGGAAAGTCAACCTGAAATATGCAAACAACATAACACAACCAATATGTACTCACAACAAAAACATGATATTTTCCTACTACTGCTATACACACATCTTACAAATATGCTAAACAACCTCATGATGATGCAAATAGGCTAAACAAAATGCACTTCTGCATATGACTAACCCAAAAATGCTCCAAAACTCGCATGAGATTTTACAATCTCACACCCAAAAGGTATATCCTCATGCAAGGAAACCATGTGAGCCACATGAGAAATAGTCAAATGTCTGCAAAACTAGATCCAATCTAAGGGTTTCATGCATGAGACGTGTGTATATCTCACACATAGAAATCATGACAACCATGCAAAATTGTGCTTTAGTAACACTTCATCACGCGAGATCTATTCGAGGCTTACACAAGAAACTGAGTCCTTGTGCAAAAACCAGACATTGTTACCTCTCAACATGAGTAAAAATGGTTTAAAAATCTATCAACAACCATAAAAATTAAAGCAAGGATTAGGTTTACTAGCTACTCATAGGTGTTCTATAATCTATTAGCTAGCTATGTCCCCTAGATCATTCAAATTGATGATAGTGCATGGGGACCACCATTTTTGGTTTAGAGCTCCGTCTCCACAAAAGAAAAATGATCAAATGATTTGAAAATAACCCTTTGGACCCTTCCATAGGTTTTGACCTAATTTTTCAAAGTGCTCCAATGTACATGAAAATCACTCCCTAGCTAATTAGACTACTCTGAACTCCTTTTCGAGATCAAAATCAAAATTTGACACACTTAAATAGCTCAAAATCACATTTTAGAATTTTAGGATTGATGTGATCAAACCCTTGTGTAGCCTATCTTTGTGATACTCTACAAATCTTAGACCATCATCAATTCAACATATTCCCAAAATTTTAAAATTTTCAAAAAAAAATCAACTTTGGTCAACTATGGTCAATTGAACGTTCAAATTACTTTGAATCCCCTCCAAAATTTCTACCTACTCTTTTGTACTATCATATATTCTTTTCAATCTTTGCTCACATCAATATGTTCACATATATTGCTTATCATTACTATTTTGTTGTGTCATCTTTCAATTTCACACTTGAGGGGGCAAAATTATTACATCATTGAATCTTTCAAATTTGGCTTCAACTTAATCTGAATATAATTTCCTAATTTCTAGGGGAGTCTCATCACTCAGGGAATCTTTGTTCTCTCTATATGGAATCATTTTCTATCTAATCTTACTTATTGATCAACCAATCAAACTCATAACAATCCTTGTCATAGATTGATGGATGGGTATCTAGGTGTTCTATCTAGACTCCTAAGGATTAAGCCTCATTCTAGGGATAATCCTATGACTTGTGATTGGATCTTGTTGTGTTTTTTATGGACCAGTATTCAAGTGTTCTATTTGGACTCTAGAGGATAAAGCTTCATTTTGGAGATAATTCTAAGCTTTCTTTCAATGATTATTTAATGGACAGCTATTGGGGCATTCCAACCCTGACTTCTTAGGATTAAGCCCCATTTTGGGGACAATCCTATGAATTGTGATTACTCTTGTCATCTTTTAATGAAAAGTATCAGTTTGTTCTAACCTTGACTCCTTAGGATTGAGTCTCATTTTGGGAATGATTCTATGAATTTTGACAATCTTTGTTCTAATAAGACTAGTATATAGGTGTTCTATCTAGACTCCAAAGGAATAAGCTTCATTCTGGAGGCAATTCTAAAAATATCATCAATTGGTTTCTTTGTCATCAATCTCAAAATCAATATCAGTTCTTGTTTTATGCTTCAAATTTTTGATTTCTTTGATTCAAGATGTTGCTTGCACATTTATTCAAAGAGGGAAAAATATAATACCCCTAAATTGGCACATTGGCATTCTAAACCAATTTTGCTGCATCAATCTTACAACATCTATTTGTTCATCAATTAAGTCTTGTTCTACTAGGCATTTCTAGTTCTAATCATCTATACTTGACCTAAGTGTCAAATTTAGAACATCCCTAATCTATATTAATCACATGCTTTATTTAATTCCTAAATAATGATTTAAATTGGGTAAAATAACCTCCTAATTTAATTAATTTAATTATAAGTCCTAAGCACTTTAATTTAATTTAATCCACCATCTTTAGCTAATACACATAAAAAAGGAATTAAATGCATTGATTTAATTAAATATACATATCATAAGTGTTCAAACTAATTAATTAATTAATTAGAATATTAAATTATGATGTCATATTTGAATGGATCAATATTCTTTAATAATTCGTCTCACATGAAAAATAAATTAAATATATTGATTTAATCAAATATGCTCATTATAATTGTTGAGATTAATTATTTAATTAATTAGAATAATAATTATGAGCAAATATTTGAATAGATTAATAGTATCCCCTATTTCATCTCATTAAACTCCATAAAAAATGGAGTATTGACCTTATGGATGGACTATTTGTCAATTAGTGCCAAAACACGTAGCCATTTGGTTAGTTGCATTGTTACCAAGCACCACAGAGTTAAACTTGTAGATAGTGTCAATCGAGCCAACATGAAGTGTTAACTGAGCAAGAGTAGAAGATAGTGTCAACTAAGGTAGCCATTGTTAATCGAGTAGAGGGAATACTAGTGTTGACCAAGCTTTAGTTCTAACCAAGTTGTTGTAGTGTCAATTGTGCTCTACAATGCTCATCAAGATGTTAGTGTTAATTGAGTTCACACCTACTACTGAGTGATCAATATGGACCATGCACCACTATCAACTGAGTACTAGATTTTGTCGACTTTACTATTTTTCTGAGTATGAGAATATCACCTAAGTGGACTTCTGAACTAGAGTGTCAACACTAAGATGACTTAGTGAAGATTGTTTAATATGGTATTGTAGCTAACTTCAAAAGGTAATTATTTGGATTGGTATATATGAGGGATATCTTGTCATATCCAAATGAGTATGAAATATGAAGAACATGCGAGTTTAAAGGCTACAAGAAATATAAGGAAAAGAAGAGTCTCATTCATCACATTAAAGTGATCTTTCTACATCAAAAGGAATCTCATTCAGAAAATTGAGTTATACAGTAGAGATCAACTATTGTTCATCCTAATAGGTGCATCAATCAAATCCTCTAACAAGGTGGACTTAATAGCCTTATGTTAAATCTCCTAATTGAGTGCATACTTCATTGCATTGTATAAATCCTTTCACAAGGTGGAACTAATAGTCCTTGTTGCTCCTAAAAGGGCATATCATCAAAAGTGATCATTTGTAAGCCTTAACAGGCCAACTTTATACTATAGTACTAAAGCTTGTGGGTATCATCCCCACCCCAACTTTACTTTCTATTTGGAAGATCTCTAGGTTACCAAATATTGTGTCAATTATTATGAATGTTTTGTTACTTTTAGTCTTTTATGCATGCAGTTAGATCATATTAGTTTATGAAGGATTAATTGGTGAACTGAAGTTAAAGATTTATTGGTTCTTGATTCACCCCCCACCCCACTCAGTCACCTAGCCTTCTCTATATTTCTAATAATTGGTATTAGAGCAGTTTGTTTTCAAATTAGAAGTTTAGCAACTTGAGAAAAGATAAGAGGCAATGGAAGTGTACAGATTAGAAAAAGCCATTGAAAATAAAAAATTGGAGTTGCAAATGGCCATGGATCAATTCAAGAAATTGAAGGAGAAACCCTCTAAATCCTTACAAAGAAGGAAAGAACTAGTAGGATATATGAATGCCAATCTCTACATAGAAGAAAGAATTGAATTCATTTGCCAAGATAGAAATTTAGATGAAGTTGATGCAGCAATTAAAGACTTACTTGAAAAGAATGTCACTCTACATGAAGAAGTCAGAAAACTAAAAAGAGAACAAGAAATTTAGTCAGTCAGAATGTGTGAAGATATGGAAAAAAAGGACATAGCAAAAGAAGAGAAAATATTTCTAACTAAAAAGATAGAAGAAAAGGATAATGAAATTTAACATCTATCTTTTTAGCAAGCAAATTTGATAAATCAACTCATTGTACAAATCATGAGCTTATCAACTTGAGGATAGATAATGCAAGATTATAGAATGGTCTCAGCATAGAAAACAAAAACCAATAAATGGATGATGAAATCTCAAGAAAACATGAATCAATTGGACAAGCAAACTCAATTTTAGACTTAAAGGCAAAGTCAGATTATGTTATAAAGATGAAGGTGAATCATCATAGCAATTAGCTCAGAAGAATAAAAGGCCTACATGTAATCATTATGGAAAGATAAGACATACATCAAACAAGTCTTTGAGCAATGGTAAATCAAAATTTTGTGTAAAATTTTATAGTTGCAACAAGAAAGGTCATAGAGAAATTGAATGCACAGAGAAAACCAAGTTTGAAGGAAAATATTTCAATTGCAACAAACAAGGGCACAAATCTTCAAAATGCAAAACCAAAAAATGAAACCTAGTAGAATAAATTATGAAAGCTATCTTTGGTTGGGATTATAACACATGGTGTAGATGTTACTTGTGTGGTGAGCATGGTCACATTGGGGCAAATTTTATAAGAACTCACATGAGAAAGAGAGACCATACAAAGAGATGTTTTTTATGTAAAGAACTTGGTCATCTAGCCAAGAACTATATGAACCGAGCTACAGTTGAAGATGAAAAGAAAGCAAAGGCTGACGATATCAGAAGTCAAATGAGGCACCAATGTGTAAAGAAATCTCCAAAGAATGGAAGTGAAAGTCATGAGAAAATTAACACCCAAGTCAATGAATTGGGTGATTAAACTATTTCAAATTAATTATCCTTGGAGATCACTGGAATTGTGATTTAAAGAAACATCTTATATCAATTCTAGTTAGTAAGAAACAAGATCCAAATCAATATTTTAGATTCATTAGGGATAACTAAGTTGGTGTTAGTATCCTAGCCCTTACCGAGAAAAGTCAAGCAAAGTTAGTCCTAACTGAACTCCATCGAGTTAATAGACCTATATAAGCATGGATGTAGATGGAGTCTACTAAGTTGAAGATCCTAGTTAATGATCTAAGTTGAAGATCTAAGTTGAAGATCTGAGTAATAGTCAAGATTTTCATGCATACCAAGTTAACAAGATGTCACCGTGCTGTCTATAGTACAATGCATTTATGGTGACTTAAAGATAATTTTTTATCAAAAAGGAGGAATCAGACATTTTATTTTTTACTATAATTTCCAGAGCAATATTGAGCCCTCAAGTGATTCAGAGCAATTCAAAGTGAATTTGTCGAAGATTATTCATTCATCACTAAGCATAATGGCATCCTCATCAAGCAACAAAGTTAAGAAGGGATTTGACATGTTAGTAAGAAATGTTGTGCCTGTAGACCCAAAGTTCAAGCTTAGTCCTATGATTGTAGAGGAATCAGACCTAATTGGTGCACACTCACTAATTTTATTGAAGGTACTATTAACACATGATATTAGATCCTTCTATCATTGTTTAATTTAGGAATTGGGAACTTTAGAGATGACTCAAACATATGAAGCATTATGTGTTGATGGAAACCTAAAACCCAAGCACAAGCCCCTAGAAGTGAAGGGTTTGACCCATATATTGCACATGCCAAGGAAATTTTAAATCAAGTGGATTAGGTTTATCCTAAACCATGTTCATGATATACAATTTTGGCTTTAGTAACCCATCAAGATCACAAAGAAAATGATTCATAGGGTTACCAGGTTTCCCATGCTTGATAAAGCCAAGATGACCAAAACCCTAGGTTGTGTTGAGCTAGTAAAGAAGACTCTTGCCAAGTGGGATGGAAAATGAATGAAGTTGAATTGTGTCATGGACATGCAAACAAATCTTGTTATTCATGTGATTGCATATAAGATCTATAGTTCTAGCTGACCAAATAATGTTGCATGTGAAGTTGTGAACTTGGCCTTCAAGCTAGTGAAGAACAATCTTTATTTTGACCTCATTGAGTTGTAGCTAAACCAGTTGAGCAAGAACATGGAAAGCATATAGGAATAAAAGACCAATCTAAGTAATTTTGGTTCACTTTTAGTCTACTTATTATTTTATGTTTAGAAATTTTTTCCTTCCAAGGATAGTGTAGTATGGAAGAAGGAAAGACCCATTGCATATCAAATTAATGAATTCATAACTAAAAGGAGAGACATTTTTGATGGCATCATGGATCCATATTTTGAAACCTTCAAGGAAAGAATGCAAAGTAGATTTAGAATTCCTACAAAACTAGTGGATGAATATGAACAAGACATATGTTTTCTTGTGGACTATGATAACGTATATATTTGGACAGTCAAGCCTAGAGTTGCATGAGTAAGACCTCTTGGATATGAGGTGAACATTGATGATACTAAGGACATCATAGAGGCTCTTATTAATGAGCCTATAGACCCCAAAGCACCTTATTTTGGAACCATTGAAGAAGTAAAAACTAGGACCTAACTTGAGATCAAGATTCCTCAAATTATCAAGAGAGGAAGGAAGAAGGTAGAAAAGATTCAAAAGGAGAATGTGAAATTTGGTTCCCCTCTTCTACGAGTTAATAGAAGGTAAGGGGGATAAAATTGTAGTGGAAGAAGAAGAAGAGGTTATGAGGAAGAAGAACAAGAATTAGAAGAAGAACCACCTAAGAAAAAGAGAAAACATACATGAAGGAGAGTTACAAGATCAACTCCTACTTTTACCATCAGTAAACCCACTAGGTCAAGGAAGAAGCTTAGACTTCAAGATGAATATGAAAATGAAGAAGAAAAGCAACATATATCATTCAAAAGGTCTACTCCAACCTTTGAAGAAATATTGAAGTGAATCAAAGAAGGAGGAGGTATAGAAAATTTTAAATTTCTTAAGTATGAAACTAGAAATAAAGAAGAATAGAAGCAAATAGAAGAAGCCTTAGTGGAAAAAATGGAAAAGTGGAAATACTATTCAAGCGAATTAAGCATCCAAGTTCTTGATATTCTACTTAAGGCAATATTACATCGTTGGGATAATGAAGTAATGGTTTTCAAGGATATTCATGATCAAACCTTGAGAAAGGTAATGCTCGACCTATCAAACAAAGATGTGAAGGAGGCATTATAAAGCATGAACAATTGTTAACCCCTAAGTTAAATGCACTCTAATTTTGTTAAATGATATTAAATCTATTGTATAATCCAATAAAAATGCATAGAAGAACATTTATGTATTGAATGTTCCAAAGCCCACTAAAGAAGTTGTTTAGGTTGATGATATGAATGATGATAAAGACAACAAGGAAGGTGAAACAATCAATGAGGATCTACCTAAAATTTAGAATATTAAAGATTTAGATCTAGAAAAGAATGTAGTAGATGTCATGGTCTCCCTCCCTAACTCTCCAAGAAAAGCATTGGTAACATCAAGCTTAGAGGAGACAACATCTAAGTCACAGGCCATTGTGTTAAATGTTATTCAACCAAGCACTCAATTAGTTGTTGGATCTATCTTACTAAGTTCAGAGATGAGTACTGCTATCACTATTTCATCTACCAAGCTACAAGATCCATTTATTCCCAAATAAAGTCAATCCAAGTTACAATAAGGCACTATAAGTACTATTGCAATTTTTGTTGTTTCTCCAATCAATAATATTGCTACTATTGCAAGTGATTCCATAGCAAGTGCAATGACAGTTGAATTCAAGCCTCAACTAAGCAATAAAGATATAAGTAAAGGTAAGGAAACCATTCCTTCACCTATTCCAAAAGGAAAAGGAAAAGAGATAGAAGTTTCCATTGATGAAGTTGATCTAGAGGAAGACATAGTAGTTCTAGATTGGGATCTCTCCTATCTTACTCCTGAGCAAATGGACACTCTTGGAGAACTTTGGAAGAAAAGGGCCAGATAGCAAAAGCTAAAAGTAGAGAAGAAGAAAATGAATCAAGTTCTTGAAGATATCAAAGGTATATTTATTGGTACATTAAGTATTGAAGTTTATGAGAAGAAATCTATCTTAGACTTGTTAGAAATAGGAATTACTAAGAGTGGGGGATGAATTAGTAGTTTACAAACTTTAGTTGCCAACTGGATATTATTTATTACTTTGAACCATACATAAGAAAATAAACAAGTAATGTTGAACAGTAATAGTAACCATGCACACATATAATTCATAACACCATATTTTGTTAACTAAGGAAATCTTGGCCAAGGGAAAATCCTGGTGGGGATGATACCCACTAAATAATATATTGATATATATGTTCCTTGTTAGAGGATGGACCCTATTAGAAGTCAATGGGAAAATTTATTATAGAGAGTCCCTATTAGGAGACTTTGAATCCCTATTAGAAGATTCCAACCCTATTAGGAATTGTAGTACAGTAGATGGAAGAAGAGCTTGATGTCCAAATATGCACTTCCAATTACAAGAAGAGCTCACTACCCAAACAAGTAATTAGTCTTCGAGCATATCAATGTTGTAACTTCTTTCTTGACTAATCTCTAACTTCAGCTTGATCTTGGATCACAAAGTTAGGTTCACAAAACTTCACATATATCATTTCACAAAATGTTTACATATCACTTATCACAATACAAAATGCACACTTCTTCTCACAAGATATCCTTTGTATAAATATCATGCCTTTTCACAAATTGTTGTTAGGTTGATTAACACCATAATGTACTTTTCCAACTTAGAGTAAACATCTAGGATGTTAGCTCTAACTGGTTAAGTAATTATTTTGAAAACAAAATAATTCCTTTACCTCTAATTTCATTGTTCTATTTCACTAGTAAAATATGAATATCTATTTTTTGTACAATCTGTATAGATGTCTGAAGTTGTACACATCATCATCAACATGTACATTGTCTCCAGCTAACTTTGCTAATCATAACATGATGTTAGAAACATTTTAAACATAAAACAATATATTTCTATAAACTAATTCCATACTTAGACAATTTTTTGGGTACCAAAAGCTAAGTATCTTTACTTTTGAGGTTTTCTTCAACATATACATCATAGGTTGCCATAAATGACAACAATTGCATATCTTCATTAGCCAATTGTCAACAAGACCAACTTGTTGAAATAGTTCATGAGTTTAATGAAAATTTGAATGGTCAAGAGAAGCTACTATAGAGGGAAGAAAGAAAATTTCATAATAAATTTTTGGATAATGTGGCATAGAAGATTGCCATAGACCAAGTGGAACTATCCACTATTCTTAATTATTTTGAGAGCATTGTAAATGATGTTGTTTCCTTTTTTATAAAGTTAATTGATGTACCCCAAATTTTACCAAGGAAATCAGAGACAAGTTGTCAAAGACTAATACTGATCTAAAGGCAAGTGCAAACTAGTTGCCAATTGACCCTAGTACTACCTCAGCACATTTTGTCAAGATCAGGTATTTGACCAACTTGCAGGCAAATTTATTGAGAGAAGAAGTAAGAACTAGGGCTACACTATCAAAAATTTAAAATATGATAATTCCTAACATAGATATAATGTAGAAATACATTACTCATGCAAAGACATTAATCCATGATAATAACTTTTCTATTGCTAGTCATATAATGGAATTGTCAACTAAAGTCTAGATAGCTTTTCATACTTCAAAAGTTTTGCAATAAAATTGGGACAAAACCATGTCTCTAATTTTGAAGGTACATAGTGATTTCCTCTCACATTTTGGTATTACCTTGTAAATATGCATTTTTTTGGCATTTGTGTCAAAAACAAGGGGGAAATATAACATGTGAATCCAAAGGGGGAAATATATTTATATAGAAGTTAAGGAGTCTTTTGAAGAAATCCATGTATATAGCAAAGCTACAAAAATAATTTTGAAAAATAAAAAATAGATTTAGTGTCAACCAAGTATTAGCATAGTACTCAAAACTAAGCTATAGACCCAAGTACATTGATAGGGGAGTTTTGACTCGTCATTTTGAGCATTTAGATTTTAGTATGATAAATGTTTTTGTAACTAATGCCAAAGGGGGAGATTTTTGACCTTATGGCCAAACTATTTATCAATTAGCACCAAAACACTTAGTCATATGGTTGGTTGCATTATTACCAAGAACCACAGAGATAACCTTGCAAACAATGTCAACTAAGCTAGAATGAAGTGTTAACTAAGCAAGAGTAGAAGATAGTGTCAACCAAGCTAGCCAATGTTAATTGAGTAGAGTGAATAGTAGTGTTGACTGAGATTCAGTTTTAACCAAGTTATTGTAGTATCAACCAAGCTCTACAATTTTTTTCAAGTCATCAATGTTAATCAAGTTCACACTTACTCCTAAGTGATCAATGTGAACTGTGCACCAGTGTTAGTTGAGTGCCAGAGTTTTTTGAGTATTAGAATATCACCTGAGTAGACTTCTAATCCCTAGTGTTAGTACTAAGCCAACTTAGTGAAGATTTTTTAATATGATATTGTAGCTAACTTTCGAAGGTAATTATTTCAATTGGTATATATGAGAGATATCTTGTCATATCCAAATAAGTATGAAATATGAAGAACATGTGAGTTTAGAGGATATGAGAAGTATAAGGAAAAGAAGAGTCTCATCTATCACATTAAGGTGAAATTTCTACATCAAAGGAATCTCATTCAAAAAATTGAGTTGTAGAGCAGAGATCAGCTACTATTCATCCTAATAGGTGTATCAGTCAAATCCTCTAATAAGGTGGACTTAATAGTCTTATGTAGAATCTCCTAACTAAGTCCATGTTTCATTGTATTGTATGAATCCTTTCATAAGGTGGACCTAATAGTCCTTGTTGCTCCTAATAGGGCATATCATCAGAAGTGATCATTTGTAAGCCTTAGCAGGCCAACTTTATACTATAGTACTAAAGCTTTTGGGTATCATCCCCACCCTAATTTTACTTTCTATTTGGTAGGTTTTTGGGTTACCAAATATTGTGTCAACTTTTATGAATGTTTTATTACTTTTAGTCTTTCATGCATGCAATTAGATCATATTAGTTTATGAAGGATTAATTGGTGAACTGAAGTTAAAGTTTTTAAATGTTCTTGATTCAACCCTAACCATTGCCCCCCCGCCCCCCCACCTCTTAGTCACCTAGCCTTCTCTACATTTCTAACAATTGGTATCAAAGTAGTTGGTTCTTATATTAGAAGTTTAGTAACTTGAGAAATGATAAGAGGCAATGGAAGTGTATAGATTAGAAAAATCCATTAAAAATAAAAAGTTGGATCTATAGATGGTCATGGATCAGTTCAAGAAACTGAAGGAGAAACTCTCTAAATCCTTGCAAAGAAGGAAAGAACTAGCAAAACAAACTGTAAGAATTTGGCTTAGGCCAGAATTCACCTAAGAACTAAAGAACTCAACACAAGCACATAGTAGACCAAAATAGATAGAGTATGATCAAAATGATGATATTCATTCAATATGACAGCTTAGCCAACTTGAAAGTACACTAGGAGTGCCTTTATATAAAGGCATCGGGAGAGCTTCTAGAATTCATAGAAGTTAGCATCATGATATGTCATACAACCAGGCACATGTCCACCAGATATGGGTTATCCTCCATTAAGCATGAGATTAAGTGTGATGATGTGAGGATAAGCCTACAATGGTGTAGCATGCAAATTAGTGGTTTAGACAACATGTGCTAAATGAGGAGTGCGGATAAGTATGTTGTCAACATGACAACTCAGTGAATGATGCATACTCCTATGTTGTAGACACCATGTGCATAATTAGAGTTTTGTAACTCAATGAGAGTACACAAACTCCTTAGTGTCTCACCTAAAATAATAATAAAATAATGCAAAATAATTAAATAATACATTAGCCTAAGTAAACTTAAGTAAGTGTAATAAGTAAATACTTATTTACACCAACACCCCCCCTTAAGTGCAACTTAGGGAAATGCGCTTAAGTTTACAAAATCTAGGATGCAATGTAGAATGGGTCCCAACTACTATGCCATGTTAGGTACCCATGTACATAATGATATGCAATCTCCCATAAAGTGGGGAAAGAGGGAAAACCTCATGGGAAAAACCCTCCCCCAAAAAGAGAGATAAATAGGGATGATGGATGGATGGAGTAATCAAGACCCTCCCATTATGACATACATCCAATATATACATAAGAGAATGATAAGAAGAGGAAGAGTATAGGATAGCGCCCCCCCCCCCCCCCCCCCCCAAAAAAAAAAAAGAATGTCTGCCAGTGACTACTCTAATGAAGAAGCTGATCCAAGACTGCAGAATGGTGTTCCTCCCCTTAGGAAGAAGCAATACCAAGGGTACAAATGAGACACTTCCACTATATGTGGAAAGAATTCCATGAATAAGTGATGTCTCTGAAACTTGCCCATCATGTTGAAGAACCTGTCTCAAAGAACTATTTGTCTTTGCAACTAATGAAGAACCCTAATGCAACTACTAATTAT
Source organism: Cupressus sempervirens (assembly GCA_028749045.1). Classification (NCBI taxonomy): domain Eukaryota; kingdom Viridiplantae; phylum Streptophyta; class Pinopsida; order Cupressales; family Cupressaceae; genus Cupressus; species Cupressus sempervirens. The sequence goes on along the minus strand of CM053793.1, from coordinate 151,418,114 downwards.
AAGTATCCATAATCACCTCAACCTGTGAGGATCGATCATGTAGAGAATTAACAAGAGAGTCAGATGGAACCCTTGTGATAGCTGAAGAAGGTAATTATGCATCAAGAAGAAGAGGTAGATCATGAATATTGTCCCCCAAATCTATCACTGAACCTATATCTGGAAGACTATATGTACCTTGTTTTTCTAGACCTATCACTAAGGTGATGTATGCATGTGGACTGAATTGATAAAGTGACCTCTCGATTTAACTGTCAATAGAACTGCACGTGTCTGAATCTATTGAAGCATTATCATTGAAATCGCTGTCAATTTCCACACAGTATGATGTGTGAAGAGGAGTAGAGGACAAGCTAGGTGAACTTTCCTCAAAATGTACATCCTTCTCCACAAATATCTGATGAGTCTCTGGATCTAGAAGTCTATATGCCTTTACACCGTCTTCATAACCAATGAAAGTACAAGGCTTAGATGACTATGCCTTGCATCCCATGGAAGATATCTTTGCCCATGCAAGACAACCAAAGACTCTAAAGTGTTTCATAATAGATTTTCTACCACACCATGCCTCAAAAGGAGTTTTTCCATCTAAGCCTAGATGAGGAGAATGATTAAGAATGTGAGTGGCACAAGAGATTTCTTTGACTTCTAATGATGGATCTAGAGACTTGGCATGGATCATGCAACTTGCCATAGACTTTAGACTGTAGATCCTCAATGCTGCAACATCTATCTTATGCAAACTGAATGTAGAAGGAGTCTGAAGATCAATTCCCTCATGTCTAGAAAAGCCCTTAAGTCTCCTATTCACATACATGCTACCATTTTCCATTCAGAGAAATTCGATGTCCTTTCTAGATGTTTGTTCTACATGAGTCTTGAAGTCTAGAAAGTTTTCCAACACTTCATTCTTGTTATGCAAAAAGTAGACCCAAGTGAACCTTGAAAAGTCATCAATGAAGGTAAGTATGTAGTGACCCTGGTTGAATGCAAAAGGACCTGCTAATACCATGTGAACCATCTATAGAACACCTATTGCTCTAAAAGACTTCCCTCATTCTAACTTCCCCTCTAGATGAATATCCACTAAATCTGTTGAACACTCACCCTTAGAAAAGTTGATTTGAGGTAGACCTTTCACCATGTCGTATGTGCAAAGTTGTTGAAGATAGCAGTAGTCAAGATGACCATACCTCTCATGCCATAATTGCATGTTTGAATTGGATTGTGATAACAAGGCCTTTGAAGGAGACTTGGGTACAAAATTAGAGAAAGAGTACAACCTCTTGTTATGATTCACTTTCCCCACTGCAGCCAAGGAATCATCTTTAAGACTGTGCACCTGAACCAAGTCTAGAAGGAACTCAACACTATGTCCATCTCCGAGGTGAGTGATTTCGTAGATTGAGAGGAGATTTGAACTTAGGTTTGGAACATAGAGAACTTCTTGAAACTCTTCATTTTCCATTTCCACATTTCCTTTCCCTTCAACTACCATTTTTCTATCATTCCCCATGAAGATGTGTGGTACCTTGGACTACTTCATTGAAGAAAAATCCTCCTTTGAAGAACCCATGTGATATGAGGCACCTAAGTCAAATATCCATTCCTTTGAAGAGTTTGCATTTGCCATGAGTGCTTTCCCTTTTCCCTTTGAATATGAAGATGACCCTTTATCCTTATAAGCATTAGGAAATGGAACATTATGTTTCTTCATGATGTTGGTCAACTCATCAATCTTCTTGATATAACACTCATGCTCTTCATGACCCAATTTTTTGCAGTAAGAACACTTCTTCTTCTCCTTATTGTTGTCCCTTTTTTTGTTGAAATTTGAGGACTTGCCTTGTTGATTGGATTGAGGTGCTGTCTTTTCTGCATCCTCTAATTTGCTCTTCCATTTCTTCTTACCCTTTCTTTTATTTGAAGATTGTCCAGCTGAATGTTGAGAACCCTCATTGTTGGCCACCAATGCTTTAGACTGAGGTAATTTGAGAATCCCCATTGATTTCAACTTCTTTTCTTCATCATCCAATAGTTTAGCATATTCATCAAAAGTGACTTTCTTGTATGCAGACCCTAAGGTAGTCTTTGAGGTGTTAAAAGAAGATACAAATGTGGAATACTTTGATGGCAGCTTGTTATGTATGAGATAGATCAGTCTGTCATCTTTGATAGAATTCCCATAATCAGTAAGCTTCATCCTTAGTTCATTCACCTTGATGATGAAATCCTATATGGAGTCATATGACTTTGGATCTAAGGAAACAAGCTCATCTTCAATTTTGAACACATCCTCTTCAAACACTTTACCATAAAGGCTTTCCAGGGTATCACAAGCTTCCTTGGATGTAGTACACTTCTTGATTTGATACATGATCTTATCATCTACCCCTAAACATATATCACCTAGGGCTTTCCTATCCATTGTTACCCAAGCTGAAATATCACTTGCTGATACATTATCACTTGCTAGTTTAGGAAGAGTACCATCTACATATTATGAAACTCCATTATGCATTAAGTGATACCACATTTTGATTGACCACGAAGCATAGTTATGAGGAGTTAATTTAGGAAACTTAAAATTGCCCATAATGTAGAAAATGAAAGAAAAATACAAAAAAGAGAGAACACAACACCAAGAACACCCCCCCTTTTCACTAAATCAAAAAACCCCCCCAACATAGATGCTTTGGGCACTTTATCAGTAGTGTGATTCCAATGGGTCACTTACCAATTTTGGCCTTTGTGAACTTCTTATTTTTCTTGTTACAACCTCTTAATGGAGTGCAAAATTGAAACTTTACAATGTGCTACAATATTGAAGCAATACAAAGAAAAGAAAGGCCCTATTGTTGAAAGTGACACTTTTGTCCACACAACACTACAATCTGATACCAGATCTAGAAAGTAGATAAAAAATAATGCACTTTCAAAAAAATAAAAACCTATTTTTGACTCTAGATGTGCCCATACAGAGCATTTGAAGTTGCAAAATGTAGGATTATGTAGGTACAGTCGCCAAAAAATGCAATTATTGAACAATCCATGCACCAAAACTATAAAATAGCTACACCACTAAAAAATTTAGAAAATTCTACTCAATTTCAAAAAAAATTGCACCTGATTTGGAGTCTGGATGTTTGAGTTATGGCCTCCCGAAGTTGGACTACAAAAACCAAAATGAATCTGGAGAGGGGTTGCATCAACGAATGAGTGGGTTAAATTTGACGATAATATGGCTATCATAGTAGTTATAATTTTTCCTGAAATGATGTTGAGATGGGCATCAAATTTAAGCTCCTAGATAGGATGACATCTGTAAAAAAATTGGCCCTAATGATGTGGCAGATGAGCTGTCAATCTATAATGTATGAATAGTACAGAATGGTACAAAAAATTCCAACTAGACAAGGTGTGTGGCTACTTACTGGATTAATCTACGCAGGTCTTCTTGTATAGTCAAATGCTAAATGGGGTGGTTGTACGATCTTATGTGGCAGATTTCTTGTCACGTGTCTTGGCAAGATTGGGTCGCAAGTCTGTGCACTATGCCTATGTGTCAAAGTTTTCTTCTACCACTTGTCACCTATTAGCCTGCATGCAAAGAGTGCCAAAGGCCACCAAAATTTTTTATCGACACTGAAAACTGGCTAGCAGCATTGTTGGAGGGTTTTTCTGTCGCCAAGGTCTCAGGATATTAATTCCATACTAGAGGTGCCCTTTTTCCACAGCATGCAGCAGTCGATAATCAAGCCCATATTTCTTTGAAACATTCGTAACACTAATTTTTAGTGAAACAAATTTTATAATCATTTTTTTAGCTTAAAACAACTTCCAATTTATTATAATAAATTCCAAAAATAATTAAGTGGAACTTCCTTGCTCATGTGGCATCATTCACTGTATTGAGAATAAAGCAAATGCTAGAAAAAAAAAGTGTAGCATACATCTAACAGTCTATTCCTTCCATCACATACAATTTTATTTACCAAAACATGATTTCTGGATGGACAAAACACACTTAAGATGACCAAGAAATAATTTTAAAAAAAAAAAATCAAATAAACAAGTTAGTCAATCCTTTAATAATAGCATGTCAGCTTATTAATTTATAGTACCCATGTAAGGAGGTATTACAACATCCATACCACACATATCTATTTATTATTAATTTCATTGTTTAATACAAGTTTATTTGATAAAAGATATTTTTCTCAACAAATCAAATTTCTGATATTGCTATTAGAATTCAACTGTCTAATTTTTTTTGTCAAATTCATTAACCTTTATATTTCATGAGTAATAAATAGGTCACAAGAACCTATCTCTCAAAAAAAATAGAACACTTAGCACACATTGAATTTAGATGATGCTCAAATAGATAAAGCACTAGGACTTCTTGAAAGTCGCCCATCCAAATATATTCGACCTATGTATTGTTCTTGATGAACATGGATGAAAGCTTCATATGGTTGTTGTTGGATTATTCCTACTTATTTTGATGAACCTAGATAAAGATCATTTGGTTGTCATTGGTTATTCCTATAACAAGTGACATGTAACAAGAAATGAAGTGTTTCCTAAGTTGTGCTTTATAAAAAGAACTTGCCGCAGGCTTTTAAGCAAAGAGGTCACAGCTATTGGAGTGGCCTATTGGACTATCAGTATGTTCATCCAAAAATTTGGTGTAGCCACCCACTATTATTATTGGGTTTGCCAAATTTCACAAAGGCTTTAATGATACGGCTGCGGATTGTATGCTCGGATTTAGAGGATTCAACAGCAGTGTACGGTTGCAGTATTATTGAACCTAAAAATTAAATAAAGAACCCTGTGAAAAATAAATATCTCCTGCCAAAATACAGAGCCGAGCTGGGGTGTCACTGCCTAGTTAGGCAAAAAAAAAAAATCTCTACCTCTATAACTGATAGGAAAATAATTTTGAAAATAACAGAGAAATTTAGATCCAAAAATCAAACAATCAGATCAATGAAATGACCATACTCGATCTGCAAATTGGGGCCTCCGAGTTTTGATTTGCAAAAAAAATTTGCCTCACGATCAACTTTCACCCAATATAGGCAAATTTATAGTCAATCTTCATCGAATTGACACTTTGGATGCAACGATGAGGTCTGATCTAGCTCTAGACACTCCCAATTTTTATGGATCCTCCAAATTTGTGTCGAGGTACTGAAGCATGAACAGTCTCAAATGGCTATGTGTAGAGAATCTCCCTCAAAGCTTTGATACCATGTAAGAATTTATCTTAGACTAGAATTCACCCAAGAACTAAAGAACTCAACACAAGCACATAGTAGACCAAAATAGATAGAGTATGATCAAAATGAAAATATTCATTCAATATGATAGCTTAGCCAACTTGAGAGTACACTAGGAGTGCATGTATATAAAGGCCTCAGGAGAGCTTCTAGAATGCATAGAAGTCAACATCATGATATGTCATACAACCAGGCACATGTCCACCAGATATAGGTTGTCCTCCATTAAGCACGAGATTAAGTGCAATGATGTGACGATAAGCATACAATAGTGTAGCACACAAATCAGTGGTGTAGACAACATGTGCTAAATGAGGAGTGTGGATAAGTGTGTTGTCAACATGACAACTTAGTGAATGATGCATACTCCTGTGTTGTAGACACCATGTGCATAATTAGAGTTGTGTAATGCAATGAGAGTACATAAACTCCTAAGTGTCTCACCTAAAATAATAATAAAATAATGCAAAATAATTAAATAATACATTAACCTAAGTAAACTTAAGTAAGTTTAATAAGTAAATACTTATTTACACCAACACAAATGAATGACACTCTCTACATAGAAGAAAGAATTGAAGACATTTTCCAAGACAAAAATTTATATGAAGCTGATACAGCAATCAAAGACTTACTTGAAAAGAATGTCAATCTACATGAATATTTCATAAAAGTAAAAATAGAACAAGAAATTTAGTCATTTAGAATGTGTGAAGATATGGAACAAAAGGACATAGCAAAAGAAGAGAAAAGATTGCTAACTAAAAAGATAGAAGAAAAGGGTAATGAAAATCAAAATCTATCTCTTTAGCAAGTAGATTTGATAAATCAACTCAATTGTACAAATCATGAGCTTATCAACTTAAGGATAGATAATGCAGGATTACAGAATGGTCTAAGCATAGAAAGGAAAACCAACAAAGAGATGATGAAATCTCAAGAAAGCATAAATCAATTGGACGTGCAAACTCAATTTGAACATAAAGGAAAAGTTGGATTAGGCTATAAAGATGAAGGTGGATCATCATAGCAAGGAGCTCAGGAGAACAAAAAGCCTACATGTAAAGATTGTGGAAAGATTAGGTCCAAGATTCTATAAAAGAGACCATTGACCTCTCATTTGGAGAGGATGCAAGTGAAGAGTATTAAATCATTGTTGGATTCATCACTCAAGCATTTCGTATTTGAATCTCTATTGTTTATGCATGCTCGTTATTCTGATTACAATGTACTCATTAACTTAATTTTCTTATCATTGTTCTTTGATTAATTCGAATATCATCTAGATTAACTCATATCTTTGCATACAAAAATATCAGAAACATAGATTAATATTGTATTTTCATTCATTCAAATCCTTCGTACTAGTTTGTTCTCGTTCCTAACTCACAATTTTGAGAGTGCATAGTAAAACCCTATCTCATAGAAGGCAACTGATCACCTTGTGCTAACATGCCAGATGAATAATATCATGTTCATTCTAGGATTTTAGTGACAAATAATGATCATGTTAAAGTGTGTGTTTGAGTTAGAGGCCCATAATTGACACTCACAATAGTGTCTCAAGTACCCCAAAAAATAAGAAATAGATTGGAGCATAAACCTCATGAGTAAGATATTGTGCTTGTGGTTGATGAAGAGGAGGAGCAACTTGAAAGCTCATCATGGGCTAGGGGTGGAAGGAAGAAGTATACATTAATTGAGATACCAGATAAAGCAAGGGAAAGGGTCCTTCAAATTATGCCAAGGGGAAGCTAATATTTTGATGATCTAAAGCACAATTTTTTAATAAGATAAGCTACTAAGAATGAAAGAATCCCTGATAAACTTGAACTTGAGGCTAGAATGATTGATGATAAAATCATACAAGCTCAAGAATTTATGAATGAGAATCGTACAGGCTCTAGAATTTATGAATGATGGTGATTTTATTACATCTAAGGAATGTAAGATTTTTCTTTTTAAAATAAAGGAGAATGAATTATCTTTGCAATTGCAACCAAGTGATTCAAATGAGAAAGTAGCAAAGTCGGTAGAAAGGTTGCAAGAGTCTAATCCAAATAGTGAAACACTCACTATAGATGAAGCTAGAGAGCTTGTGAAAAGAAGTGGAACATTGTTATTCCTTGGTTGGGAAATGAGCTCATCTTTTCTACTTGATCAAATAAGAAGGAAAGAGAAATCTATCTCTTTTGAGGATGTTAATATCACTAGAGAATTAAAAGGGGTTGTTTTTAATATTGATGCCCAAACAATGATAGTTTAGAGTTTATCCCCAAAGTCAAACAAGACAATAATGATTGAGGTTAGAGATTCTCCATAGGGAAATGTAATTTTTTGGAATGTCACTACCACGTCTAGTGACCAAATTTTTAATATGATTAATACAATGCCTCTCATGGGAAAGAGAAAAATGGATTTTTTAGAATAACAGTTGTATCAAGCATATGGAAAATACATCGAGGCAAGGAAGAATTATGAAGAAGAAATGAAAAAAAAACATATGTATTAGAACAAAGGGATGTTACTTTAGACAATGACATCAAAATATTGAGAACTGTTACTAGGCTTGTTCCAGAGGTAAAGGACAAAGAAACCCAAACAAATATTGATATGGAAGACATTTGTTTAGCAAAAACTAAGAAAATAGTTATTGATGTAGAAGAAGTGGAAATAGATAAGAAAATAGAAATCAAGACAATGGAGAACATGCTTGTATATAAGATAAATGTCCTAAATAGATTTCACAAAATATTCACACTAGATAGATTTTACTGCAAGGTGTATAATACTAGTGCTTAGAAGCATTATCTTGTACTTCCTCCATTATTTACTAAGTGGGGCCCATATATATCGATCTTTGACAAGCTTGTTCCAATGTTGACATAAAAGAAAGAATTGCCAAAAGAGCTTATCAGCCCCACGAGGAAGCTGATCAATAAGGTCAAGTAGTTAAATGGTTTCTTTTTGGGAAAGATGAAAATGATAAAAAGAAAGATGAAGACCATTGCTAAAGGAACATCTAGTTTCATTCCAAAAATTGTCGATGATGAGAGTAAACTGAGAGAATGGAAAGAATGGTCTACCTCCTTTAATAATATTTTGAAGCATAAGAGATTTATTTCTTATTGTAATGGTGAAACTAATGTTGCTACATTATATGATATGATTGATATCATGTATAAAATTGAAGTTGATATGAATAAAATAGTTGTAGAAGTAAGAGTCGTAATAGATGCAAAATGGAACAAGTGTCTAAGCAAAATAGATATTGTTAGAGAAGCCACCTGGCTAGATGTAGACACTAATATTACTATTTGGGAGGTTGTGGCTACCACCAAGGCATTACCATTTGGACATAGTGATGAAATAAATTGGAGGAAGTTATAGTAGCTAGAAGGACAATTATTTCAATGAGATACCTTATCTTTGTGGTTCACCTACTATGGGCACTCTCACTTTGAAAACAATAAAGTTGATCCTGAACACTTAAAATGATAGTTGTTCACATTTTGGCTATCTCTAGCCTTTTCTCTTATAATTGTTTTATCTTGGGTAAAAAACATTGTTATGAATATTTTTCTAACATGTGTTAGCTTGTCCAGCCTAAAGCTTGTTGCAATCCTTTTGTTATAAAAGGATTTCCATGCCCTGAAAAAGGGCTTTGAATTCTAATCTTGTAATTCATATCAATTTGAGTTGGTCCCAAGTTTTGTGCTAAGTTTTTTTTATCTATTTAGCTTGTTTTATAGAAGTCTAAAAATTAATGAAAGTCTAGTTTTAGTCATAAATCCCTGTCAAATTTTAATATCAAAATTATGTATTATCTTCAAAGAAAATAATACAAGCAAGCTTTGTAGGATATCTATGTCTTATAATTATGTCTCCTATTTCATGTTTTTGTGGTTTTGAGAATGAATGAGCATGTTTCATTTTATTCAAATACAATTTGATGATTTGTATGTCACCTTATTAGTTGCTTTTAATTCAAATAATTATGTAAATGCTTCTACTAAGTTATAGGATCATGGGGGGTATGAAAGGGATACGATCAGTATAGGATTTGAAGATTCATAGCTAATAGATTTAATTTCAAGTCAATTAAATAGATCTAGAAGATAGTTGTGTTAGGATAAACCACGGATAGAAATAAAAAACTCCATACAAATATAACCAATAACAAAAAATAATAGATCACACAGAAATGAATACAAGGCACCAAGATTTAACATGGTTCACCCAATCCCTGGGCTACATCCACCAAACAGCAAGTCTGATCTTCTTACAATCCAGTGATTACAACCTGATTATAGTCTGTAATCCCTTATAGCTTAATATCGCCACAAGAACCAATTTTGCATCACAACATAATGAAAATACCCAACCCTAAACCCTTTTATACAAGTATTAAACCACTTTAGGGTTATAAAATATCGATCATAAATTAGCCATAACTTTAGTGGTGAATCTACAAATGGTGAATAGTACCCAAAAAAAAAAATTGGGCCGATGCCTCGAACCCCACTAATTATGAAGTATGTACAGTACTTTCCTGATCAATCACCACAATCTAACAATCTCCCACTTGGGGACTGATCAGGCTCCATACTAAACAACAATCTCCCACTTGGAGACTGATCCTATAGCAATACCACTACCACATGGGGCTCCCACTAGATCAAATCACCCTAGACTCTGTTGTTCTTTTACTCATGTTCAGTCTAAAAGACCAACCAAAGCTAAAGAGGAGTTTAGCTTCTCCCATGTTACAACCTTTGTCAACATATCTATTGGATTGTCATTGGTATGTATCTTCTCTAGCTTTAAAAATCCATCTTCCAAAATTGACTAAATGAAATGGTACCGCAACTGTATGTGTTTGGTCTTAGAATGCAGAGTTGAATTCTTTGCAAGATGAATGACACTCTGACTATCTATGAACAAATAATTATCCTTCTGAGGATGTCCCAATTCTTCCAAGAAGAACTAAAGCCATATCATCTCCTTGGTTGCCTCTGTAGTAGCAACATACTCTGCCTCTATAGTGGATAGAGCATTAATCTTTTGTAACCTAGAAACCCAACTCACAAATGCCCCACCAATAGTAAAGACATAACCTGTAGTACTCCACCTGGTATCAATATCCCCTGCCAAATTTGAATCAACATAGCCCTATAAATTAGTAGTAGAGCCCCCAAAGTGTAAAAACTTATTGGATGTTCCTCTCAAATATCTGAGAATCCACTTGACAGCATTCCAATGCTCAAATCCTGGATGACTCATATACTTGCTAACGACTCCCACTACATGTGCAATATCTAGCCTAGTGCATACCATAGCATACATCAAGCTTCCTACAGTTGAAGCATAGGGTACCTTGGACATCTTATCCTCCTCTTATTATTTCTTAGGACACATCTCCTTAGTCAACTTCAAATGACCAGGTAAAGGTGTGCCGATAGCTTTAGCATTCTCCATAGAGAAATGTTGCAGCACCTTCTCAACATAATCAACTTGAGAAAGCGTTAATGTTCTTTTCTTCCTATCTCTAAAAATCTTCATACCAAGGATTTGTTTTGCTACTTCCAAATCCTTCATAGCAAATGCATGTGTTAATTGGCATTTTAGCCCCTTAATATGATCCATGTTAGACCCAGCTACAAGCATATCATCAACATATAAACATAAAATAATGTAGCTATCATCATTCAACCTCTTAAAATAAACACAATAATCAGAATGACACCTATTAAAGCCATGCTCATGCATAAAATTGTCAAATTTTAGATACCATTGCCGAGGTACTTGCTTCAAGCCATATAAACTTTTCTTCAATTTGCACACTAAGTTCTCCTTACCTTTGACCTCAAATCCCTGTAGCTGAGCCATATATATTTCTTCATCCAAATCACCATGAAGGAAGGTTTTTTTAACATCCAACTACTCTAAATGCAAATATTTAGTAGCCACAAGACTTAAAATAGTACGGATAGAAGTCATTTTAACAAGAGGAGAAAATATCTCATCAAAATCAATTCCCTTTTTCTATACAAATCCTTTTACAACTAACCTCGCCTTAAATCTTTTCTTACCTCCTTCCTCTTCTTTCAACCTGTAAACCCACTTATTTTGTAAAGCCTTTTTACCTATTGGCAACTTGCATAGATCCCATGTCTTATTTGTTAGCAAAGAGTCCATTTCATCTTTCATTGTAGACTCTCACTGAAGCTTAGTATCCACCTACACAACTTCATCATAACTTTCAGGTTCACCAGCATTAGTAAGTAAAATAGAATACAAAGAGGGAGAAAATCTTTGTGGAGGTCTAATTTGCCTCGTTGACCATCTAACATTCATTGGTCTGTGTGGTATTTGTTGTTGCACTTGTTGCACATCATGAGGAATGGTTGGAACATCAGCTTTTGGAATATCATCCAGCACTATATAATCATCTTCTTTCTTCTCATGTTACTGCAATAGATCTTTGTACAACACTTTCTCATTGAATATGACATCCTGACTTCTAACAATTTTATGATTTTCAAAATCCCAAAGCCTATAACCAAATTCATTAATGCCATATCCAACAAAGACACATTTCTTTGATTTTTCTTCTAGCTTGGTTCTATTTTCAGAGTCTATATGAGCAAAAGCTTCACAACTGAAGGTCTTGAGAAAAGAATAACTCACCTTCTTACCAGTCCATGCCTCCTCTAGAATACTATAGCCCAAAGGAGTAGATGAACCTCTATTAATCAAATATATTGTAGTATTGATAGCCTCCACCCACATGTGTAAGGGCAACCAAGCATGCAACCTTATGCTCCTTGCGCGCTCCATTATAGTCATATTCATGTGTTCAACCACTCCATTTTCCTATGGAGTCCTTAGAACAGTTTTCTATCTATGAATACCATTAGTGGAGCAATAATATTCAAATTCATGACTGCAATACTCACCACCATTATCAGATCTGAGACATTTTAATTTCTTACTAGTCTCATTTTCAACCAAGCATTTCCATTTCTTAAAAGTTTGAAATGCATCAGATTTTTGTCTAAGGAAATAAACCCATACTTTTCTAGTTGCATCATCAATAAATGTAACATAATAATGAGAGCCACCAAGGGAAGATACCTGAGCTGGTCCCCATACATCTGTATGCACAAGCTCTAATTTCTCCTTTTTGTTTTCCTTCCCAATCTTTACAAAACTCACTCTCTTTTATTTTCCATACACACAACTTTCATAGAAATCCATATTAACACATTTCAGACCTGGTAAAACTTTTTTTGAATGAAGTACTTTCATACCTTTCTCACTCATGTGCCCAAGTCTCTTGTGTCATAGTCCTGTATCAGAATCTACAGCAGCTATTTGTTCTCCCTGCTCAACTAAAGCAATTGTTCCTGAACATTCATTTTCTCTGAAATAATCAAAATAGAAGGAACAATATGACCTGTACAAAGATATAAGGTGCCTACTTTCACACCTTTTTCTACAACAACGGAACCTTTTGAAACCTTCCAATTTTTATCATTAAAAGTAACTACACAACCCTCATCACTGAGTTTCCCCGTTGAAATTAAATTCCTACTCAGCCTTGGAACATGTCTTACCTCATGTAGTAACCAATGATTCCCATTCTACAACTTAATCTTAATTTTTCCCTTTCCAACAATCTGACAGGGTTCATTATCCCCCAAATAAACAAGCCCAAAATCCCCTTGGACATAATCAATGAAATAACCTCTATGAGGCGTAGCATGAAATGAAGCACCAAAATCTAAAACCCATGAATCATCTACACTTTCTAAAGATAGAAGCAAAGCATCCTCTTCGGATATGTTACTTACCACATTTGTCTCCTTGTCTCCATCTGATTTATCTCTTTCATTTTTCTTTCAATTCCAGCAATCTTTCTTTTTGTGCCTTTGTTTCCCATAGTACCTGCAATCGTTTGGTCCTCTTGATTGAGACCTCCTCCCCTTTGACTTTCCTCTTGATTTCCCATGATTTCTAGAGTTACTTCCTCTCTCAGTCGTTCTGCCCCTGCTTTGTGCATTCAAAGCACTTCCTGATGTAGATCCACCTGAGGATTTCCTATGAGTTTCCTCACTCAAAACAACACCGATCACATCATCATATTTTAGGGTACTATATCCAGGAACACAATTACTCACCGCCATTACCAAGTCATTCCAACTTTCAAGCAAAGAACACAAAATCAAGAGAGCCCTAATTTCTTCATCAAAATTGATACCCACAAAATATAACTAACTAGTAATAGTATTAAATTCATTTAAATGATCTACAACAGATCCACCTTCTACCATTTTCATATTAAATAAATGCTTCATTAGAAATACCTTGTTTGAAGCGGAGGGCTTTTCATACAATGTCACTAGGGTTTTCATCAAATATTCTGTCATCTTTTCTTTTGTAATATTAAATGCCACCAATGGTGCCAAACATAATCGAATGCTTTCGAGTGCCTTTCTGTCCAAAAGATCCCATTCAGCCTCTGACATAGTTCCCTGATTCTTGGCTTTGCCTTCCAACGGCTTCCACAAATCCTTCTGATATAGATAGTCTTCCATTTGCATCTTCCATAACTAGAAGTTTTGCCCTTTAAACCTATCAACCCTCAGCTTACCCTCATCTGCCATCGCTCCCACTCAACCATGAGACTCCCACTTAACCGTGAGACTTTCCTGCAAAGAATAAATGAAAGACAACCTCACTATGATACCACTTGTTCGGATAAACCACAGATAGAAATAAAAAAAACTACATGCAAATATAACCAATAATAGAAAATAATAGATCACATAGAAATGAACACAAGGCACCAAGATTTAACATGGTTCACCCAATCCCTAGGCTACATCTAGCAAACAACAAGTCTGATCTTATTACAATCCAGTGATTACAACCTAATTACAGTCTGTAATCCCTTACAGCTTAATACCACTGCAAGAACCAATTTTACATCACAAAATAATGAAAATACCCAACCATAAACCCTTTTATACTAGTATTAAACCACTTTAGGGTTATAACATGTCAGCCATAAATTAGCCATAACTTTAGTGGTGAATCTACGAATGGCGAATAGTACCACAGTCACCACAATCTAACAAGTTGATGTGACTCTATTTGTGATAATGGATTAAGGCACCAGTCTTTAGAATTGAATCAATCAAGCAATATTAATCTTGTCTTAGCATGAACACAATTTTTAAAATTAAAATCATTATAGGTACTGTCATAATGGAATGTAAAGTTGGTCAATACTTATTTGCCTACTTTTGTTAAGTTTATTATTAGCATTAATTAGCTTATCATTTGTCTTGCAAATTTCAAGAAGTCTTCAAGACCAAGTCTGTTGATTTAGAATTTGTATTATAAAGAATTATCCAAAAGATGGTCAAATCCTTAGGTTAACCTACCATGGTTTAGTAGAACCTAAAGTGTAGAAAGCATCATTGCTTTGTTAAGTTGGTCCAAGACTGAATGAGTCATGCATATCATGGGGAGTAACTAAACCCTAGGTTTTTTACTATTTGTTGTCTCCCTGGTTTCAAGTTTGAATCTATTAAATTAGAAATCAATAGATTCATTGGTGTTTATCTCAATTACCACTGTGATATTATCATCCTTCCTCAACTCCTTGGTTGGATCATCCTCTATGATATCTTCTATAGTGATGTCTCTCAATTATGTCTTATACCATCTCGTGCACATAATTTTCCTATGCTTATGGTGAAATACTAATAAACTCTTCTTCTTTGTTGTGAAGTTCAATATTTTGCTTGGTCTCAGTGTAGTCAACTTGAATTTCTTATTTAGGATCTTTAGTGTTATATACTTTCTTCTAGATCATTTATGAGTCTTCATCAACTAATTGAAGATTTCCTATCAAAATATAAATAGCTTTTTGTTTATGAACAAATCTATCTTTGTATTGCTCCAATGCATGACTTATTCCTTCAACTCCAAACTCTAACATAAGAGTAACTAGTGTCCTTCCTCTCATTTGCTTCTCAGTATTTAGAGCATATGTCAATCAATTGTCCATTTTTTGGTATACATCATCAAGGAATTTGATTTCTAATTTCTAGAGGCATGTTTTTAGTTCTAATCATCATGACTATCACAACATTTTCTATGTTTTCTTGTTTTCTTCACTCATAGAATCATACTTGTAGTATTTAAATGTATAAAGACCTATACTATTTTAATATTTTTGGTTATTTCATCAATAGTCTTAGGACTCCTATGTACAAAAACTCTGAAGTGATTTCCTTCATCTGATTTTGTTTTTTCATTGTCCTTGCCTTCTTCACCATCATCTCTTAGAATCAATTGTATCCTTCTCTTGGTTGGGTTGATGGAAGATTCAATGGTATTCTTTCTCCTCTAAAAAGTCTTGACTGGTGATTGGGACAGCTTTTTAATTTAGAATATACCCTTGTTCAATGGTGGAGTAATCTCTTGTATAGCTTGGGTCCTTGACCTGGTGTTCTTAGGACTCATGGGGGTAGTTGAAGGTCTCTTCTTACCTTTCTTTGTTTATTATTCTACAATAACAATTTATTTACCTTTATCTTCTTCTCTAGCAATGTCTTCATCTATACCTCTAGTGTTCATCATCAGTTGACTCACTTCTCTTGCACTAAATGCATTCTCTAGTGTATTCATCAACTTTTTAAACTTTTGGCCAACTTTTATAACCATAATGTCTAGTTTAATCATTTCCTTAGCAACTTAATAAGTACCAAATGTTGAACCCATGTAATATTTTTCAACTAGTTAGGGTGGGATTCTATACCTTTTGTTCATCCTTTCTTTGAAATCAATAAAATAAGGATACATGACATCATCAAAATTATCTCCTAATTGTTCAAAACTCATTTATTTGATAAATTATAGGAGAATCAATTTTCCAACTTACTTGTCCAATGGTAGGGAAAAAGTTTTGCATATAAAAGAGTATACAAACTAACAATAATCCAAACTTGCATATAGTAGACTAAGCCACTTGGATAGTCTTCACATTCTCAACTAATTGCTTCAGATGTAACTCGACAAGGTCAATTTTGGTTCTCTTTTTTACAAATTTGTAGGCCAAATCAATAGAAATGGATGCAACACTATTTGGTATGCTCAATTGAAATATTTTGTATGCCATGACATATACACCAAATTTCATTTCCAAATTAGTAATTGTGTTCATTTTCAAACCTCTTCCCACTTGACAATAGTGTTTTCTTCAATTTCCTTCCTTGATGTTGCATAGATTGTTGGAAGTGTATGCACCCTAAAATAGTTGCCTAGACTATGGGACCCTATTCTTTAATTTATCAATGATGGAGTCAATTTATCAAATTCCTAAATCAATGCCTTACAATATTTTCAATTCAAATCAATTTTCTTGATCAAATTGTAATTAATTCAATTATTTCAATATTTCCTAAGGTTTGATCATTTCATCAATGATCTTATTTAATCAAAAGAAAACATCTCTTTTAAATAAATAAAATAATCTTATTTAATTAACAGAAAATCTCTCTTTTAATTAAATAATTTTATCTTATTTTATTAAAATCTCTTTTTTAATTAAATAATTTATCTTATTTAATTAAAATCTCTCTCTTAATTAAATAATTTTATCTCATTCAATTAAAATCTCTTGTTTAATTAAATTATCTTATCTTATTTAATTATAAGAAAATTCTTTTTTTAATTAAACAAATAAATCCCCACTTAAAGCTCTCTTTTTGATGAATAAAGGAAATAAATCAAATAAAAATAAATAAAGATTCATTTTTTGCACTTATTTCTAAGTGGTGGGCTTTTTCCTCCCTTACCTTTTTAGGGATTTATCCCACATTGCTCTTGAGGATGCATTCCTCTTCACACTTTCCTTTATAAGAAGCCCTCTCCTTCTCATTTTGATATTGCAACTTCTCTTTTGTTGTCTTCTTCTCTCATGCATCTATGGAAATTCATTCGGATCACTCTTTCACTTGCATGATAGATTAGATTTATATTTCCTTTCATAGAATAATCTTGCATTTTCATTTCCTTTCATAGATTAGTTTACTTTCATGCATTGCTATCATATAGAATAGCTTTCACTTTCATTTGCATGCATATTTGATGATCATGGAGACTAGAATTCTTGCTTTTTCCTCTTTGAATCTCTCATTTTATGGTGTATTTGTGTGGGCACGACTAGGTATAAATTGAGGGCTATAATGATTCATAGAAGTGTTTCAACATTTTAGCACATAGGAAGTCTTAATGGGATAGTAAGATATTGAGAGGGGGGATGAATCAAGATCTACAAAAACTTTTAACTTCTTAAAAAAAAATAGCAAATCAAATGCATTCACCTTTAACCCATCTCATATCTAGATCATAAATTATATAACCATAAACTATAATGTTGAAATAGATCAAAATGTGCATCACATCAATAACACACAATATTTGGTTATCCAAAAACCTTCCAAGATTAAGGTAAAACTTGGGTGGGGATGACAATCGTTCGAATCTTAACCACTACAGCAATAAAGTGTGCCTATTAAGGCTATAATGGCTGACCACTTATGGTGATCTACCTTGTGAGGGGTCCTACCCTATTATGATCTTATAAGACTTATTCAGTCTACCTTGAATTAAGGATTTAAAACTCATAACTAAGTAAGCACTCTATTGAAGTATACCATCCATAATTTCATACAAAAGTGTCATAAGAAACTAATACAAACAAACTATATACTTTTAGTCACTAAGAACAATATAATTCTACTTTAAGAAAAAACCAAAAGCCATATTGATCCAATATTCATCTCTTTAACAATTGCTAGAATAGATTCCCTACAACACCCCAAACAAAAGAGAAACATCTCACAATCCATCAAAAAACATAGGTCTCTAATTTCATTTTTAAAACTATTTTGATCTTAATTTTATGTTGATAAAAGTATGTTGTTTAATATTATTGCAAGTTTAACTAATTATTTAAATACCTAGAGTTCCCTGTATTGAAACTCGGTCTCTAATACAATATCTAACACCCCACTTGAAAACCCAAGAGAAATAAACCTAACAAGAAGGAACATCAAAATAATAGTGAGAAAGGAATATACACAAACATGACAATTATAAATGTGCAATTATAATATTGATTTTTATTCCTCAAAAGTTCCTTCACATTGAATCACATTTAAGAAGTTTTATTAATTATTTTAAATATCAAGTACAATGTTCATGGTCATAAAGAAATAATTGATATATCATCTGATAAACAAAAGTAATGAATAATAATGATACAATGAAATACATCTAATGAATAAAATCCGTGGCATATGTTGTAGGGTATGCAAAAATATAGAGAAGTACATCCAAATACAAGATACATGATAACATATATACATCAACTTAAAGGATGCTATGTCTATCATTCATTGTCCTAAGTGTCGAAGGTGCATCTGGTGGCTCATTGGAGAAACGATCCTTTCTCCTCATTTTAAAAGAATAATTTTTCCCTCCTAGATTGTGGCCATTTTTTGCTCTAATTTTCTAGATCTTTCTCAGTCTTGGTCACTCTTGTTCCATGTTGATAATTGGTGTGTGAAGCCCCAATTTTTGGTTGAGGATAATTTATTGTTATTCATTCAAGGATACCATCTTTGGCAAGGCAAGACCCTCATGGGGGGGATTTTCTCATGACATTTTCTATGCAACTCTAATAACTTTGTTATGATGTTGGTGATAATTAAGGATTTTCTGACATCATCCAATATTTTTCCTTTGGACATGATGCTTAACATGATTTCATTTGATGCTTGTTTCAAAGGGAAGGCATTTTCAAAGCTTACCCTATGTTGGGACTCATAGCTCACTTGTAAGAAGTTGCTTTGGCTAATTCTTTCTTGTGCATGATTACCTCATCTGCTGGTGATATTGAATCTTCTAATCTTCCTTTTGTGTCTCGAGATGGGGTTATGAGACATTCAATTTCTTGTTAGGAGGAATCTTCTTACTCTCTTGTTCAATTAGTGGAAGAAGTTAATTCTGACTCATTTGTTCATAATGAACCAAACAAGTTATGGAGTTCTTTGTTCCCGGCAACTCCTATTCAACTTGGGGAGGATCACAATCAACCTAATCCTTGAATTTTTTTTAATCTCTAACTCCATTTTTTCTTTCTGTAAAGTATTAATGTGCTTCAGGGGCTCATTTTGGGCTTTGAATTAGGTGGTAGGTTCTATTTTATTTTGTTGGATTGTCAATGAGATTCTCTTGCCATCATTTGGTTTTATTGGCATACTTATAGGGGTTTTTTATTCAATCATTTTTTTTCCCTTAATGGCTCAATTTGACACTTTTTTGGGTAGTAGTTGTTTGACAATCAGCTCATTAATATGATATTTTTGTATATGGCATGTTCCTAATGGACTCACTATTGTGATCTTTGCTAGTCTCTTCTCTCCATCCTTAGAGTGGATTTTTACCTCCATGTCTTGCTATGTTAGATGGTTTTAAAATAACTTCTTATCTATCCCTGTTGGGTCTATTTTATCAAAAGGGTTATCTACTTATCATGCAAATATTTTTGGTTGAAATGAAATTCTACATTTCTATTGTAACATGGGGTTTCCTATCAAAATGTAATGGCTTACATATAGCCTCAATTGTAATTAGGATTGGGGTTGATTATTAGGTTTAGATCTTCTTTGGTTTTTTGGGGTGTTGATGTGGAGGTTTTCTTACAAGTTCTCTCTTCCACAAGCCATTTTTGAACCTAGAAAAAAATGTGTATTTATGAGATTATATAATATCAATATTGAAGTTTCAACAAAATGAGAAAAAAATTTAATGGAAGTCTCTAAGATAAGGATAAGAGTGATAATGGTACAACTGTTGCAATGAATGTTTAACAACTAACAATTTGAGGGGGACCCAAATGATAAGAATTCACTGCCTCCCAACAACATGGTCACCTAGTCGAGCTTCCACTCCCACCATGTAAGGAAGATAATGAGCGATCTATATACAAATTACACACCATAAAAAATCCTAGGAAAGGAATCTTGATGCCCAATTTTACCTCAAGAGTACACAAACTATTGAAGAAGAAAGATAACCAAAGTCAAAAAGACACTCATCCAAAACAACATCACAGACCAAAATAACCAATATATAACAACTATCATCAATAAAAGAAGATCACCAATCTCTAACTCCAACAATAAAAACACCATCAATGAATAACTAACACTCATCAATAAAGTTAACTGTCAACAATAAATGACATCTAATCAATAAGTAACCACTCATAATAAATACACCATCAAAAGTAGCATCCAACAAGTACACCACTAGAGGGAAATATTAAAAATAAAGAAGGAGACTCAAGTACATACTAGGGAGTGTCATTACATGAGCCAACTCTAAGGTTATCCTAGTAGTCTCTTAGGACCCTGACCCCTAAGTGACTCTATGCGAAACCAGAATACCCTCTCATGAAGATGAGGAAATCTACCTCTCAAGATATCATCTCATTTCCAGTATTAACATGTACAATAATTTGAGGCATAGCAAGGCAATATATCTAAATCATATTTTAAGTTTATCTTAAGAAAAGGGATAGGAAAGATATTTTAATTACTATGTTATCACATTTTACACAATTTACATTTAGTTACCTTAGCAGCCACTTTGTGCTTCAACCCCCATTGCAAGCCACTCCCATTACATGTACCTAGACCACCTCCCAAAAACTTACAAACAACAATTGTGTCCCATATTAAAAAACTAATATTGACCAAATTCAATTCTTTAAAAGGCAACCCAAAAATATTTCTCCCAAGTCATTCTTGCCACTCTGCAACTTTGCCACTTTTTTGGTCTTTTCAAATTTATGATGCTCGATGTTGGTATGGTCCATTCTCTCTGCCCATATCCCATTGTCATGTGCCTCTAGGTCCATCTTCTAACCTGATGCTAGCTAAACTTCATCATGGTCTACGTCTTGGGGAGTCAATTATTGTTCCTAGAAGATAGGTCAAACTTACCAAGAATGGTTGGAAACCAAAACTTATGAGGGCTCCCAAGAACATTTTAGAAGTTATCTTGGTTAACTTTAATACAATGGATTAAGGAAATAATATTGGTCTCCTCAACTTGGTGATGGATAGAACCATGGCATATCTACACTTGGCAATGGTGGGTAGATTCCTAAACTTTTACCATTCTATTGATATGGTTAGGAAATGAGCTATGGGCCAATGGAAGTTGAAAGGTAGTGTTTCTATATCTGCTATTTCAAGTAGAATGTTCCTTTTTAGTCTTACTTTTGCTAAATATATTTCTATGGTCCTCGTGGGGTCATGGTTATATGGAAAACACCCACTCACTTTGACTAAGTGGAAACCAGGTTTCAACCCAACCAATGACTTGGTGTGTATGGCTTTGGTATGAATTATATTATACAGACTCCCATTAGAATTTTGGGATGAGCAAATATACCAATTAATTAGGGATTTATTTGGAAATTTCACTATTGTGGATGGGGTCACACTATCTAAATCAAGATTTGTGTTTGTAAACTTTTGTGTGAATGTGGCAGTGAATAAAACCCTTACCACCTTTATCATATTAAAATCAAGGTTTTGAAAGAATATACAAGTTATGATTTATGAAAATGCATCCATATTCAATCAAAATTGCAAAACTAGGGGCCATACTACAGATACTTGCCAACTAAAGATACAAAAAGAAAAGGAGAAAGTATCCTCCCCAAGGGTTGTGTATAATGCTAAGGGGGGAAGTCCAAAAGCTAGTGAAACCATCAACCAAGTTAGTCTTGGGAAAGAGTTGGAGGAAGGAGAAATAATTTTCTCCTCATTGCGTGAAGCAAATATTAGTGAGACAAATATTGAAACATTCGAAGGTGAAATCTCAAAGGTCCACAAAGGTCCGCAAGAAGAAGAAGTTTAACAAATTCTAGCTATGAAGGAGGCACAAACCATTATTAGTAACCACCACAAACTAGAGGTTGAGGTTATGCATCTTGAGGAACCTTAAGGACCTATGCTTAAAATTGGTGAGATGGATGTAGGAGGTACCTTGGATCCTATTCTCTAATATCATGTGGATGATGTAACCTAGGTGAGGGACCTACAAAACTCAGAGGATTCTCTAAGGGTGACCCCTGATGATTTGGTTAGTATTACTAACCTATCAAAGAATACAAAACTCAACCCCTTAGTGGAAGGGTTACACAAGGAGGATGACCTTTGGTAGCAAGCAGAGGAAACCTCAGTGGATGTTGAAACTAAAGAGGAGGAAAGAGGATGGAAAATACAAAAGAAGAATGAAGGAAAAAAGATTGAAAAGTTAGATATCGATAGAGAATCCACAAGAGGAAGACCTAAAGAGAGGGTTAGGCATAAAAAAGTCATTACAAGGGAGATTTTTTATGGAAGGTAACTCACCTTAGACACCCACCAAAAAGGTAAAAAATGATCTTCCTATCCTGGAACATAAGAGGGCTAAATAGTTGTAAGAAGAAGTTTGCTAATAAAAACTACATTTTTCAACATAAGTGTATTATGAATCCAATGGGGCTTCTGGGGGTTTTTTCACCCTTTGGAGCCCAATAAAATTGAAAGGTTCCCTCCATTCCTTTTTCCAAAATTACCATTTGGCTTCGTTAGAAAATACTAGAACTCTTGGAAACTCTTCAATATGTATACCCCTAATGCTAGGGTGGAAAGAAAAGCCTTATGGGAAGAATTACATAATTGTTTCTAGTCTTTCATGTCTAATAATTACCTATTGGGAGGATACTTTAACACCCCTTTATTTTATTCTAAAAAAGTGGGAGGTCTTGTTGATTATAGTGACAACATGGGGGATCTTGCTAGTCTTATTAATAAATCCAATCTTATTGATATTATGCTCATTGGAAAACCCTTCACATGGAATAATAATAGGAAAGGTGCCCATTTGATCCAGGCCATATTGGATAGATTTCTTGCCTCCTCCACTTGGGTGGCCTCCAATGACTCTCATTTGAAGTATATGCCTTGTAATGTCTTTGATCACAACCCATTGATGTTTTAGTGGAAGGATACTCTATTGCAAGGTCCTTCCCAATTTAGGTATGAGATCATGTGGTCTTCCCACATGTCATTCAAGGAGATGGTTAAAAGGTGGTGGAATTTTCCTATTATGGCCACTGTTATGTTAAGAGTTGCTTCTAAACTAGATATAATTAAATCTGAGGTCAAAGGCTAGAGTAAGCATATCTTTGGAGACATATTTTCCTCCAACAAAGATCTTTCTTGCTTTTTAACCCACCTCCAGGCTAAGTTTCCCAAAGGGAATGCTCTACTAGATATTCAACACAAAGAGGAAAAGTGTAGAGGGCATTGGAAACAACTCTCAAACAAACATGAAACCTATTGGAAATAGTGCTAAAGAATCTAATGGATGGGGAAAGGGGACAAGAATATGTCTTTCTTCCATTGATCTTCTACAAATCATAAAAGAAAGAATAATGTTGACATACTTCAAGATGGAATCAAAGGAACCTATCATGAAAAATTACTCCTAGGGAGTATGGAAACCAATGCATTCAAATCCTTCTTTGCCTCTATAGGTACTAACATGAATAGATTCCATGATAGGCTCCCCCAACACATCACTAATGTAGTTACTACTGAGGATAGTAAGCATCTTCTAGACAAGGTTTTAGATGAAGAAGTTAGAAAAAAAAATATTCTTTATGAATACTTTCAAGGCCTTAGGAATGGATGGCTTCCCTCCTACGTTCTATCAGGACTTCTAGGACATTGTGGAGTTAGACGTGACTAGATTTGCTAGGGACTTCTATGATATTGCTAAAATGTTAAGACAACACAAAATAACCTTTACACAATTCACCTATTAACATCAATTCTTACAAACCTATTAGCCTATGCAACACCTTTGAAAAAAATCTCTCCAAAATTATGATTAATGGAATAAAGAATATATTGGATAAACTTATCAGTTTCAATCAGAAGGAGTTTGTCCTAAGTAGACAAATGTTAAACACTATCATCTCAACACATGAAACCATCCACTTTATGGACAAAAGAAAACTTGTAGGTATAGCTCTTAAACTAGACATCTCCAAAGCTTATTATAATCTTAACTAGTCCTTTCTTTACAAAATTCTTGCTTGCTTTGGTTTCAATCACAAATTCTTCACTCTTATTGAAGAATGTATGGAAATGGTTAACTACTCTCTTATTTTCAATGGCACCCCAAGGGTATATTTTTCTCCTTTTAAAGGCCTCGGGTAGGGAGTGTTGGTCTCAGATTGGTTTTGATAATTGAGTGTCAATGCACTTAAGAAATTTTCTTAGTTGATGTCAAGTATAATATAGATGTCAAGTTACAGTATGTGCTGAGCTAGAAATTCATCAAGTGCTAAGTCATTCAAATTTTGAGCTAGTATATGTCCTAAGTAAATTATAGCTGCCAAGCAAGACAAAATTTCTATAGGTGCTGAGTAAGATAGAATTTCTATATGTGTTGAGCATTAGTAATTAGTAAGTGTTGAGTAACACAAAAAAACATAAGAGTTTGTGCCCTCACAAACTAAGATGTAAACCATTTTTGAGCTGACATATGACAATTTTTGGAAGATTAAAAGATAAGATCAAATCTATTTGATTCCCTATGAAATTAACATGCAACCAATCAGAAAAATGGAAAGATTTGAGTGGCAAAGATGGATGAATCTCAATCATAGATTCATACCTAACCCTAAGCCACGAAACCTTTTTAAGGAGGTTGAAACCCCATAATTCAATAATGTAGAGTATATGAGCAAATAATGCATGCAAGGAGAAAATACTAGTGAAGTTTGAAGGAAGTGAAAGGGGTGAAAAGACTTAGAAGAAGAAGGATAGCATCACAGCATCAGTTAAAAAAATAGTTTATCAACACTTCATATAGAATCATATCAGATCAAAGATGATCTTATCAAAATGGACTAAACATCAATTTGAAATAAGCAATTGAAGATTGGTAACATTCCAAGTGAATGTTTTGAAAATCCTTTAGATAGGTACACCATTAATAGGGTGTTGGAGTCTTTGACAGGCTAGGCCTCTCATAGGGCAGACCATTATTGATAGTCAAACTTTGTAACTTTAACAAGTTACATATTGCTGTAGTGATAAGTTGTGGGTGTCATCCCCACCCCAGTTTTACCTTGTCATTTTGGAGGGTTTCTAGGAGATCAAATATTGTGTTGTCCATTTTCATGCATTCCTTTAGTTTCATGTTAAAAATGTTTCATGCATGTATTGATTTCAATTAAAAGTTGTATAGCTTAAAGTTTGGTACTTCTGATTCACCCCCCACCCCGCTAGTAGTAAATCTTCCCTCTTGTAAAGTCCAACAATTGGTCTCAAAGCTAAGTTCTTACAAGGAGAAGCCTTACAACTTGAAGAAAAGATCCAGAAATGGAAGTCTACAAGCTTGAGAAGATCATAGAGAACTAGGAGATTAAAATACATCTCATTCTACATTCTCTAGAAGAAGCTAGGGAATAATTGAGGAAATCCCTAAAAGGAAGAAAAGAAATTGCCATAGCTAAGAATGATACACATTGTAAGGAAATTGACACCATAAAAGTGTTTTTCAATGAAGATCCGAAGGAGTTTGATGTAGCAATTGTAGACCTAATGGAGAAGAATAGAGCTCAAGCAAAAGAGATTAGAACTCTCCAGATTGAGCAAGAATCACAAGCCATGATGCTTTGTGAAGTGACTAAACAAAAGAAGAGAGCTATTGAAGATAAAGCTATGATAGAAGATGACAAGAGAAACCTTGCCAATGGACTAGAGGAAAAGTCAATTGAGCTTGCAAGAGTTTCCAACATGTAGCTAGACACCCTAAGCCAAATGATGAATTCCCATCATAAGTTAAATGTCAAGGACATTGAAATCTCCATACTAAAGATGCAAAATGAACAACTACAAAATGACTTGAGAAGAGAGAAGGAAATTGTAGAGAGATTCAACAAACCTAATGAAGCTATCAAGTACTGTGAACAGCTACTAAAATCACCAAGATCTAGCAATGACACTTCAGGACTAGGATACTCAAGCACTAAAAAAGGAGAGTCATCAAAGACTGCAAAATAAAGAAGTGACAAAGGTAAGAACACAAAACCTACTTGTCATTTTTGTGGTAAAAAGGGACATACCTCTAATGTATGCAGGAGCAAGAATGCCAATCAGCATGACAAACCTAAAAACATGGGTCACTGTCACAAGTGCAACAAGCAAGGACATTATGCATATGACTGGAGGACTAGAACTACCAGGACACCAAGATTTGAAGGTCACTACTACAATTGCAAGAAGTATGGACATAGAGCCTTTGAATGCAAATCCAAGCCTATGAGGACACCAAACCAACTAACAAAGAGAAATAGTCATGGACATCCCTATAATTAGGACTACAACACTAGGAATAGTTGTCACTACTGTCAAGAATATGGAGACATTCCTAAGAACTGCATAATAACACACTTTAGTGACAATTACAATAGGTGGTTGAGTCAAACCACTTGTTTCAGCTGTCTAAAAATAGGACACATCAACAAGTATTGCCCAACAAGATCAAAGGCACCCAACTCTAAGTTCAACAAAGGAAAAGGGAAAGTTGATGTTGAACACATCAAAGGAGAGATGAATAAGATATGGAAAAGAAAAGATGGAGGCAATACATCTAATGGATGGACCACTTCACCTAAAAGGTCAAGTGGTCACACTTCATCCAACTAAGCAAAAGAAGGTATGTGGACTAATATTTAAATGTTTTATCATACATCAGTTCCAAGACTAAATAAATACTAAAAAGGATAGATCAGCATGAATAAAGATGCAAAGTTAAATCTTCAAAAATTTTACATTGTTACCGAGTAAGGAAAGTTGCCTTTATATGTCGAGTAAAGTCCTAGTATATGTCGAGTTGTCTGCCAAAGTCAGCAGAAGCCAAGTCAATAGTGGATGTCGAGTGAAGGGAAATTCCTATTGAAGCCAAGTAAGGGAAGCTCTAGTGTATGTCAAGTGTTGGAAAAATAATGGAAGCCGAGTGAAATAGAATTGCATAAGGAGCTGAGCGAACAGCTGTATATGCACTAAGCATTAAATGCTATGAAATGAAGGGTATAAGGTCAAGTTTTCAATCATTTTTCATCATCGCAAACATAGAGCAAGAGCAAGAAGAGCACAGAAATGGTTTCCAAGTAGAGATTGAAGCTTTTGTGAAGATTCCAACCAAGATTTAGCAATATTTTGTTGATTTAAGGTATTTACACTAGTGTCAAGCTAGGCAGTTAAGCAATTTTTACATCTTGAAACCCTAGTTTGAAGAAATGGCATCTAGCTCTAGAAAACCCTAGGACAAGGAGTCATTTGAGGTCCAATTGGTCAGTAATGAAGTTAAACAGCCAGATTTCAAAACCATTCCTGAAGTTGCATACAAAAAATATCATGTTGAAGCTTTATCCGTTATTCCACCTAAAGTTGTGATGGTGCAAGATGTTGGAAGGTGTTATAACTACAAAATAGGTGCAATTGGTGACACGGAGATTCAGGAAGTGTATGAAAAACTTTGTGAGAATGGGGTATTGAAGAAGAGTTTCAAATTGTTGAAAGGAAGGGCTTAACCCATGCCCTAGATTTTCTTATTGTATTCAAATTTGAATGGATAAGAATTGTGTTAAGTAGAATCCATGATGGATGCCTATGGTTGGAGGATGGACCCATTAAACTATCTAAAAGAATTATACATAGAGTAACTGGGTACCCAACCCTAGAATGGCCAAAGACCCTAAGGAGTGGTTCTAAAGAAGCCTTAGAGAAGAACCTTGGGGATAAGTAGAACAAGAGAGGGATGACAATTGACACAATCAAAGATTCTCTTGTAGAATTTTTTGTTAGGGTCATATCCCATAAATTCTACTAGTCAAGCCGACTGAACAATGTACCTTGTATTACAGTTGGCATTAGATACAAAATTGTCAAGAAGGATCATACATATGATCTAGCTAAACTACAATAATAATAGATTATGGAGAATTTGGGAGTAATAAGAAGGTCCAAGGGTGCCTAATGCAAATTTGGATCAATTTTGATATGTTTATTTTTCTATGTTCAAAATGAATTCCCCTCTTTTGGAAAGGTAAGCTAGAAAACAAATAGATCAATAGCAGTATAGGTGAATGAATATATAGAGTAGATGGGGGGAAATTTTGAAACTATAATGACCAACTACTTTGAAGACTTTAAGAAGTCAATGAAACAAAGACTCAGGATACCTGTCTCTCTTGTTGAACAACATATTAATGACATTTGTTTCTTACTAGTAGACATTGATTTCACATACATCCAAGTAGTAGTACCAAGGGTGAGATAGCTAAGGCCACTTGGATATGAAATCAATATTGATGAGGCATCTACAACAATCACAGCTTTGCTTGCAGAGGACATTGACAAAAGTGCAAAACCTTTTGGCACTTTTGATGTTGTGAAGTCCAAAGTTGAAATGGAATTGAAAACTGCTTCAACCTTAAAGAAAATGGATAGATTGGTGAAAAACCTTAAGGCTAGATTTGGTGAAGGTACAACAAAAGTTGAGAAGGATGATGAAGAGGAAGATGAGGATGAAGAAGAGCAAGATCAAGAACCACTTGCATTGACCCAAGGCATGGGAGAAGATGCACAAGAGGTAGAAGGTGCTGATGAGGAAGAGCAAGCCAAGGAAGCTCCTAAGCTAGAGCCAAAGAAGAGAAAAGCTCAAAAATAGCCTGTAGCTCAACCCAAAGGCAAGAAGATAGCCAAGCCAAGCGTAGCAAAGCTTACTACAAGGGAAAGTACAAGAGCCACAACAAAGGAGGCTAAGGAGAAGGAAATGAAGAAGGCTACTTAGCAGGAAGGTCTAGCCAAGAAGAAGCCGAGAAGAAAGTATATTGCACCTCCTTAATCAGATGAAAAAAGAATAGAGTCTGATGACATTGACCAATTCAAAGTGGTAAGTCACACTGCCAAGTTTGATTTGGAAAATATATGTGATAAAATTAAAGATAATGCAGACTTGTTTGGTTTAAAAGGCATTGATTTTAATAAGTTGACTAGAGAAGAACAGAACATAGTTGAAGAGTCAGTCTACACTAAGATGGCCAAGTTCAAGAACACTCCACTTAAACTTGACAATTCAATGCATAAGGAGTTATATTCTATTGTAGAGAATAAAAGGCATCATTTCCTCAATATGGAAAAAGAAATAAGAGAGTCAACATTGGCTCGAGTAATGCCTAAACTCACTAAAGGGCAAATTAGCAAGGCAAATAAGAAGCATGGGAACAAATTTGCACCCAAGTGTTGAGCCTTTATTACTCTTCAAAATAAAATTGAAGATGTTGTTAAAAATCCCACTCAAATGTGGAAATTAATTTATGGCCTGATAACTATCAAAGAAGGAGAGGCAGATCCCTTTGAGGGAAGAAATAATGAAGAAGAAGAAGAAAATGATAAGGAGGAGGAAGTAGATAAAGAATCAAGGGAAAACAAAAAATAGGAGATACAACCAAGGACAGATAAAGTGGCAACTGCTAAGGATCAACAACAAGAACAGAGTGTGCAAAACATGCAACTGCCACCCTTGAGCCCTCCACATGATACCACCACACCTGCAGATA
Source organism: Cupressus sempervirens (assembly GCA_028749045.1). Classification (NCBI taxonomy): domain Eukaryota; kingdom Viridiplantae; phylum Streptophyta; class Pinopsida; order Cupressales; family Cupressaceae; genus Cupressus; species Cupressus sempervirens. The sequence goes on along the minus strand of CM053793.1, from coordinate 151,388,039 downwards.
CAATAACTATACAAGATGTTCCTGACAATTTTGGTCAAAACATAAATCCACCAACTATAGAGGATCTTAAAAGGATCCTTCACCAGACTACACTACAAGTACAAGTGTGTGCAAAATCCAATCTTGGTGAGTGTGGAAGAACTACAAAAAGTTGTAGCTGAAATCACAAGGGATAAGGTGAATCCACAAGAACCACCTTCTCACATCCCTACAGCCACAAGTGGACAACCAATAGTGCAAATAGTACTAGACACGTCTACAAAGGTTGACTCCACAGTTCAAGTCTTGATGATTGAAAAAAAGGCACAAGGGATAGAGGAGATAGAGCCTACAAAGCAGCAAGCAAAACAAATAGATACCTCTGTCACTACATCACAAGAACAAGGTGCACCCCCAAATATCATAGTAATTGATAAGGAAGATCTGAAGAGGACAAGGAAAGTCCTAAGGAGAAGGATCAAGAGGCAATACAAACATTGATAAATTTTCCTACAACAGGGACCCAATTGAAACATCTCAAAAGCTAAGCATTGAACCAATACCACTTCAAATTTCAGCACTACGCTTGAGCTCTACAAAGGTTGCAAGGGTACTTCACTATGGAGACCCTACTTTAGATGAGGACATAGTCATTCCCAAGTATGACTATGAAACTATTAATATTGATCAAATCAATGAAGTGCAAGAGGCACTAGAAAAGAAAAAGAAATGGGAGATACTCATAAATGAGTATAAACAAAGGAAAGCATTAATTGAGATAAAAGACATCTTTCTAGATGCATTTAGCTTGCAAGTACCTGATGAAACTAAGCCCATTATGGAGCCACTATCCATTATAGTGGACCAAGTACAAAAAAAATACTTTGATACAAATGCAAAACTATTAGAATGGTCAAAAAGGAAATTTCAAGCAAAGGCAAATGAGAAAATCTCTACTAAAATTGCACATTCAGAAGTTGAGCTAGCCAAGAAGATTGAAAAGGTAAAGGCAGGTCTTGAGAACATATTCTCATTATACTCAAAATTATGTGACCCATCAATTTTCACACAAGAAACTAGCCAAAAAATAATGAGCTTGGAGAGGAATTTAAAGATATCAAGCATGAAACTACCTAATGATCTAGCTCACAGTGAGAAGCATTTTAACACTACGATTCACAATTAGAAGGAATTAGCTATGTTAATAGCAGATGAGGCAAATACAAAGCCCAAATTGATGTAGATTCAATCTGCCATAACTCCACACATGGAAATTTTGTAAAAAGAATTGGCCTATGCTGAAAATGTGTTAAAGAAAGACCCCAATCTTTCTACATTAGAAAACCTAGTTCACCTTGCAGCAGAGTCAGCCATCTAGATAAAATCACCAGACATTTCACTAGAGAATTGGGTTACTACTCTAAGGATAGTAATGGAGGTAAATAAATCTTTTTTGGCTAAATATTCAATTAATGTATAGACCCCTTTGACATAAGTATCAAAAAGGGGGAGATAAATTTTGGGGGAGAGAAATAGAAAAGCCAAAAGGAAACAATGACTGCAAGGGAAGATGTGTAAAAAGAGGGAGTTTAGCATAGAGCAGATAGAATAGGGTAGATAGAGAAAGAATGACAAGGCAAGGTAAAGATAAAGAGTATTAGAATCATGAGACAAATTCAGCATGAGAAGTTGTGGATTAGCAAAGGCACATCAACTCAGGGGGAGTAATAAATTTTGAGGTATAAAATCCTTCACAAAATTTTGAACAATTTTGAAGTTTTGTATACATGCCAAACAAAATGTATATTATACTCAAAAAGATTAGATTCATCATGTATAGTTAAGTGTTTTTGACACTCGTGTCAAAGGTAGAGATTGTTGGTCTCAGATTGGTTTTGACAATTAAGTGTCAACACACTTAAGAAATTTTCTTAGTTGATGCCAAGTATAATATAGATACCAAGTTAAAGTATGCGCTAAGCCAAAAATTCATTAAGTGTCGAGTCATTCAGATGCCAAGCCAATATATGTGCTAAGTAAACTATAGGTGTCAAGAAAGACATAATTTCTATAGGTGCCAAGCAAGACAAAATTTCTATATGTGTCGAGCATCAATAATCAATAAGTGTTGAGTAACACAAAATCAACATAAGAGTCTGTGCCCTCACAAACTAAGATGTAAACTATTTTTGAGCTGACATGTGACAAATTTTGAAGGATTAAAAGATAAGATTGAATCTATTTCATTCCCTATGCAATTAAAATGCAACCAATCAAAAAAATGGAAAGATTTGAGTAGGAAATGAGGATGAATCTCAATTGTAGATTCATACCTAACCCTAAGCCATGAAACCTTTTTAAGGAGGTTGAAACCCCATAATTTAGTAATGTATGATAGAGTATATGAGTAGAGAATGCATGCAAGGAGAGAATACTAGTGAAGTTTGAAGGAAGTGAAAGGGGTGAAAAGACTTAGCAGAAGAAGGACAACATCATAGCATTAGTTAACAAAGTATCAACACTTCATACAAAATCATATCAGATCAAAGAGGATCATATCATAATGGACTAAACATTGATCTAAAATCTAAAATTGAAGATTGGTGACATTCAAAGTGAATTTTTTGTAAATCCTTTAGATAGGTACACCATTAACAGGGTTTTGGAGTCTTTGACAGGCTAGGCCTCTCATAGGGCAGACCATTGCTGATGGTCAAACTTTGTAACCTTGACAAGTTACATATTGTTGTAGTGATAAGTTGTGGGTGTCATCCCCACCTCAGTTTTACCTTCTCATTTTGGAGGGTTTTTGGGTGATCAAATATTGTGTTGTCCATTTTCATGCATGCCTTTACTTTCATGTTAAAAATGTTTCATGCATGTATTGATTTCAGTTAAAAGTTCTATAACTTAAAGTTTGGTACTTCTGATTCACACCCCCCCCCCCCCCCCCCAAAAGTAAATCTTCCCTCTTGTAAAACCAATAGGGAGAGCCCATGTCTCCCACCTATTTATTATGGTTGCTAAAGTTTTGGGAATGAGCATGCAAAGATTGATGGTGGAGCAAAAAGTGAAGGGCTTCAAACCTGCCTCGACCATCCCCCCTCTATTATCTAGTGGTTTTTGCATGACACCTTTTTCTTTGGTGAGTCCTTGGCGGTAGAAGCCAAAGAATGGAAATGCCTTTTAGATCAATATGTTGTTGTTTTTGGTCAAAAAATTAATCATCAAAAGAGTAGATTATTCTTCTTTAATACTAACCAAGATATTCAAAATAAGATTATCAAAATTCTTGGTTGCTAGAATTTTGCTCTCTCATCTACTTATTTTGGCCTCCCTCTTACTATCAAAGAGGTTAAAGTTGGGTTTTGGGACTCTATCCTTGAGAGAACTTAGAAAAAACTTCTGGCGTAGAAAGATAAACTCCTTAGTCACGTTGGTAAACTTCAACTCTTGAAGTGTACTCTACAGGGCATATCAGTCTATTTCCTGTCCATTTTTAAGATCTCTAGTATGATGGTTGATAAACTGGAAAGGCTCCAGTGTAATATTCTATGGCCTAGAACTCATGAGAAAAAAAGACTATCACCTATTAACTAGGACATGGTTTGTGCCCCTAAAAAATATGGTGGCCTAGGCTTAAGGAAAGTTAGGAACATTAATAAAGATCTCAATTATAAAATGTGTTGGAAACTAATGTTAGAAGAAGAGGATTGGTGCAACATTATGAGAGCCAAGTATATGCAAGGGGGAGGTTTCAAGGATAAATTCAAAGATGAGAATCTTCCTCAGGGTTCCAAAATTTAGAAAAACATTACTAAATGCAAAGCTCTAATTCAAAAAGGCCTTAAAAGACAACTTGGAAATGACCAAAAAATTAAATTTTGGAAGGATAACTAGAATACTACTATCTAGTTGAACACTGCTAAGAATCTTAATTTGAGTAATATGCTAACCCGAAGGCTAGGTGACAAAGTGGTGGGGTACACATAGTAATGGAAGGTGGATTAACTTGAATCATTTTTTGGAAACAACCAGAGGTTGCATGACATTGCTCAAGAGTTGATTGATAATATAAAACACATGAGAATACCTCAGACTGACATTGATGACAAAATTATTTGGGGCCTTGCAGCCTCTAGATGCTTTTCCACAAACATGGCCTATAACCTCACTCTAATTTTACCTATTGCTAGTCTTGAATGGGTCAAATTTTGGGATAAGCACCTCACCCCAAAAATAAATAGTCTTAGATGGACCTTGCTATAGGGGAAGGTTCTCACTCAAGATAACCTTGGCTAAATGTGGTTTTTCTTAGCTAATAGATGTGACATGTGCAAGAAAAAATAGAAGAACATTAATCATCTCTTTATTCAGTGTGAGGTTGCTAACTTTATATGGTAACATGTTCTTAATAAAATGAGACCTTTGTGGTCTATGGATGTGGATATTAGACAATTGTTAATTGGGATTGTACCTCTAAACACCCCCTCTTCTGTATGCTATGTAAATTAATTCCCCCTCACATTTTCTAGTGTATCTAGAAGGAGAGAAATAATAGGATTTTCTGGGAGGAGGAGAATACCCCACATGTTATCTTACTATTGGGTCTTTGTATGCTATTAGAGAACTTGAATACTAGTATTTAGAAAATTCTACATTCGCAAAATTAATAGTTCTAAAAATGTGGCTAGAGCTAATACTAAATGGGAATCACCTTTACTTGGATGGTGTAAACTAAATGTTGATGGGGCTGCTAGAGGAGACAATTAAGTGGGTGGAGGCATAATTAGGAACTATGAAGGTAAATGCATGACTTCCTAGGAGGGACCACTAAGAGATCATACAATGAACCAAATTGAGGGAATAATGCTCCTCTAGGGGCTTAATATTTCTTTGGCCTTGAGGATACCTAAAATTAAAGTTGAGGGTGACTCTAAAGTAATTATTTAGGTCATCCAAAGGAAGGTCAGTAGTAGGTGGAGAGCTAGTACAATTCTTAATGATCTTGTCACCAAAGTGGTTAGATTCCAGAACACCAAAATTGGGCACATATATAAGGAGGGAATGTTTTCACAGACTCCATGGCTTCCATTGGTTTGAAAATGGAAGGTTTAAGATGTTAGAGGAAGGTTAATCTACTTTAGCAAGATACAAGAACCTAATCAATAGTGAGGAGCATACAAGAATTAGTAACCATGGTTAAAACTATTTGGTTGGCTACATGGCAAAGGTTTAAGGGGTTAAAGTGTTACCTTTTCCTTATTTTGAATTATTTCCTTCTTAAAAAAGATACTTGGCATATTTTAATTATATCTTGGAAAGGCATTTATGGGCTCGATACAAAGGAGTTTAAGCACAGACTTTTAATGATTCCTCAGCATTATGGTAAGGTTTTGGAAAATTATATTTCTAATGTGGCCTTAAATAAAATTGTTTATAAATGCAAGTTGAGTATGAATTTTTTTTGTGAGACCAAGGCTTTGCATGTGTATGGACAATCAGATTACCTAATCTACTAGTACTTCCATCGTTGTCATTATGAAAACAAAAAGAAAGTTTATGGCCACATTAAAGATGGCCTTTCAAATTTCATTCTTGCCATGCTACAAAAAAAGTATTCTTTATATTTTACCAATTCTTTCAAGTCAGAAACCATGGGTGGCAATAAGCTCTACATTGATCCTAATAGGATCGACATGACATTCAAAAACAATGCAAAAACTATGTTTGTGTGAAAGGAAGGAGGTCTATTATTGTTCATGGAATGCATGACCAGAGGATACAATTAAAGTATTTCGAAGCAAGTTTTGGCTTCATGGAATGACTTGAAGGTTATGCTGAGAGACGTAACCTTTGAGGTGAAAGAGGTTATCTTTAAGGCCATGAAGGGGAGAAAATGGAAAAGGACCAGTAAGACTTCTAACTATGAAGCCCTAAAAATTCTTCAACCTCCCTAGTGGAACTAGTCAAGAAATAAGGTGGGTTCGGTAGAGAGGACCTCCTAGGTGTGTGCAAGGATCTCTTCCACATCATAATGAAATACTTCACCCTAGAAGGTAAGTTTCTTGTTAACTCTTTTTACCATCTTCTTTTTCTAAACCAATTGCATGAAAAATCTTAATTTTTATTCCCTTTTACCTATTACATTCCATTGAAAGTAATATTGAAGCCAATTATAAAGGCAAGGACAAAGTTAGTTTGCATCAATGTTTACTGTTTAGGCTATATAACTTCCACCATGTGTTATGCCTTCTAGTTAATGAACTCATTATTACTCATGCTACCACTCCACCTGGGTCCCTTAAGGCTAGCCCTTCCCAACCTAGAAGGATAAGGCCCAAAATGGAATCTTCTTCCTTGTCTGATAGTGAATTTACTAGGTTCCCTAAAAAAGACAATTATGAGGTGTATACTATGGAGCTAGGTGACATTATTGAAATCCCTAGGGCCTACAAGTCTAATTGGCTTACAAAGGAAAAATTTAAGTAAGCCATGACAAAAAGTGAAGGGTTGGACTCTAATAGTTTAGTCGTTAAATCTAGCAAGGACATTGGTCATTCCTTGAGTATGTCCTTAGATCCTCCCTCCTTCTAATGTCAAAATACCCCCTCCCCCCCCCCCCCCCCCCAACAATACCCATGTGAAAAACCTTATTCAAAACCTTGGCCCAAACCCCTCTATCATGCAGGCTTCTTTCAAGGAGGTAGTTATGGATTCTAGTGGATTGACACCTAGTGGGTTGTTGGAAACAATGAAGGAAAAGATTGAGAAACATGAAACAATTCTTCAAGAGCTATAAAGAGAGGTTGGTAGCTTCAATAGGAGAATTGAAGACTCTAATAAATTTTCTATTAAGGTGATGCATGCCTACTTGGTGGTGTTGTGTGCCCTAGATGAGAAGATATCTAGGACAAAGACAAAGATTAAGGAAGACTATAAAGATCTCTTCCAGTTCCTAAAGGAAGAGTGGACTTCCACACTCTTGTCAAAGAGGTTGGGAGGTAATTAGGGTTTTTTTGTCTTAAGATTTTTTACAATTTTTTGCTTATAAGCCCCATTGGCTTTAGAACCTTTACTCACTCTATGTGTTATAGACACTTTATCTATATTACTATTATGCATGTTACTTTCAATTCCATTGTATTAAAAAATATAGTCCACCAAGAGGTGAATTAGTTATCCAATTAAAATAATTATCAACCTTAATTAATCTTAACCATTCAATCAAAGTAAATAACAACCATACCAATATGTACATACACAATTACACCAAATATGTTAACTAGGGAAACCCTTGATTAGAGGGAAAACCCCAGTGGAAATGATGCCCACAAGACAGTGTACCAATATAAATATTTCTTATTAGAGGATGGACCCTGTTAGGATTCTATTACAACATTTAGTACATTTGAGTCATTGTTAGAAGACTTTGAATCCTTGTTAGAGATTCCAATCCTACTAGGAGTTGTGCCAACCCCATTAAGAGTTGTAGAAGGTAGAAGGATCCATTGTCCAAACAACTTATGGGGCAAGCCTACTGATCTCTCAACTATTTTTTATAGAATAATTATCTATACTATGATTTAACCTCTTTCTTCTATCCTGTCAACTAAACCAATCATTGTTTGACTTTTTAGACTAGCTTACAAACCTTGGATCCAAATATCAAATCTTGGATCTCACAAAAAAACCTCGGCAATGAAGTTCTCTCCAACTTCACTATGCTATGCTTATCTTCACATTCTACTCTTCGTACTTTTTTTCAATCATACATATATCCCGTACATGATAAAGAAAAATGTCCTTCCTTTATTCCAAATCCATAACAAAATTCTCTTAGTCGACTATTACACCTTCTTAATTAATTATTATAGGACCTCATTAAGAACACGTTACACTTAACAATAATATTAATCTTTCGCCTTGTAACTTGAATAAATTTTTGTACATGTGAAATTATGATGAGAGAGCTTAGCCATGTCATCTCCAAAATGTATTCTACACATCTTTACCTTCAGCTTCTTAGAATATTAATTTTGCTAAGAGATATAACAAGTTTACCATAACATGTTTCTGTAAACTCTATCTCAAAACAATCTTCACCAAAACTTGAATAACTTCTTCTAGACTTACTATCTTATGCTTCGCGAGCTAGCTACATATAATAGACACTTAGTAGTATCTCCTTTTAACCTTACTTAGTGAAAAATCTCAATGATCTATTTGTACCAACTTGATCTTTACCGTTGTTGTTCTATTAGATACCACATAAAACTATTATGTTGACATTAATGAAAAACATAGTCATGAATGTAACATATAATCATGATAATGATCTAATCATGTTTCTACAATACTCATCCATAGAAGTATCATCAACATTCATGCTTCCAACAATCTCCCCCTTTGGCATTGATGGCAACATAGATGAAAAAAATCTAGCTCCAAAATTACCAATTGTAAAATATTGTTATCCTTTCTTTTCAGATCCTCTTCATCAATCATTCTTCCTATTGATATACCTCAATGTGCTCTATATCAATTGTACTATTTCCCTTCAATGTACTCTATATCAAATTTTTTTTCATGTTGTAATCTCTCCCCCGTTGACATCAATATCAAATGTTCCAACAACCATCTTTCTCTACAACAACTATCACTAACTTGTTCAAGTATCCAAAGACACGGTTCAAAATAACATCCAACAAGAGTCCTAGATGACTCTATCCATCAAAAATACTCCCCCATATAGGAAGCATTAGCATTAAACAAACAATAGTGCTCTATAACACTGGACTAATGTACTCTTGCATCATCTACTCTAATGCGAGAAGGGGCATAACCGCTAACACACCTCACAAATACTCAAAAGTCTCTTTGGGAAGAGGCTTGGTAAAAATATTTACAATCTACTCTTTGGTGCTTACATACTCCAATATAATTTCCTTTTTTGAAACTTTCTCTCTCAAAACGTGATATTTGATAGAAGTGTGCTTAGTCTTAGAATGTAACATTGGATTCTTAGACATTCATTGTTCTTGTGTTATCATCATGTATGACAACAGGTTCACCAAATTCTATCCTCATATCCTCAGCATCTGCTTCATCCAAACCACTTGATTACAATTGTTTGTTACTACAACATATTCTACCTCTGCTATACTTTGTGAGGTACAGTCCTACTTCTTTCTTAACCAAGAAACCAATCTTCCTCCAAGAAAGAAGGCTCCACTACTAGTGCTCTTTTTGTCATCCATACTACCTACCCAATCAACATCAGTATAAGTATATAAAGTGAAATCATTAGATCTATCATATCACAATCCAAACTCTAGTGTTCCTTTTAGGTATCCAAATATCCTTTTGACTATTTCATAATGTGCTTCTCTAGGATCAGCTTGAAATATTGCAACAATTTCAACTACATTTTCTATATTTAGCCTTGTGTGAGTTAGATATTGCAACCCTCCAATCATAGATATGTACTTCTTTTTCTCAATAGTAGGTGTCTCATCCTTTGTAGATAACTTGCGTCTAGTTACCATAGGTGTTCCAACTAGTTTACATGTTTCCAAACCAAACCTTTTTAGTAGATCTTTCAAATACTTAGTTTGAGAAATAAAGATTCCTTCTTTATCATGCACAATTTGTAATCCTAGGAAGTATTTCATGCCTCCTGTCATGCTCATTTCAAATTCCTTCTTTATTTCTTTTGAAAACTTGTCACTTTCATCATCATTTCCTCCAAATATGATATCATCAACAAATATTACCAAAGTCATCAATCCATCATCTATTTCTTTCTAGTATAGATTATTGTCTACCATAACTTTACTAAATCCAAGCTTTGTTAAATGCTTGTCTAACCTTGCATACCAAATTTTGGGTGCTTGCTTTAAGTCATACTATGTTTTCTTCAATCTACATACCATGTCCTTCTCATCTATTAAAGGAAAACCTTCAAGTTGTTCTATGTATACCTCTTCTTCAAGCTCTCCATTTAGAAATGTTGACTTGACATCCATCTAATACACTTTGAATTTCTTATGTATTGCATAGGCTAAAAATAACCTTACTACTTCTATTCTTGCCACAAGAGTATAGGTTTTTTCATGCAGTCTATTCCTTCTTGTTGTGAGTAACCTTTACATACCAATCTTGCTTTTTTTCTTATGACTTCACCTTGTTCATTCATCTTTTTCCTGAATACTCATTTTGTTACTATCACATTCTTGTCTACTAGTCTGAGGACCAATTCCCATGTCTCATTATTTACTATCTAATCTAATTCTTCTTTCATAGCTTGCTTCCAATAGTCATCTTTATATGCCTCATCTATATTCTTTGGTTCAACTTGATATATTAGACATAGTTCTTCATTGAATTTGCTTCTTGTCATCACACTTTTATCTATGCTTCTAATGATCTACTTAGGTGGATGATTCTTTGTCATATTTTTAAGAGAAGTAGGAGTTCTTATCTCAACTCTTAGCTTTGTTGTAGGTTCTAAGATTTGTTCCTGCCTTTTCTCACCTTCATTTCTAGGTGAGTGACAAAACCATAGTTCATAAGGGCTCTCATTTGTGTCTTTCTTGACTTTCACTCTATTCATAGTGTAGATTGTTGTATTTACAACTTATCTCCAAAACATTTTGGATACATCATTCTCGGCTAACAAAGCTCTTGTTGCCTCTGTTACTAACCTGTTTCTTCTCTTTGCAATGCCATTTTGTTCAAGGGTTCTCAGAGCTAAAAATTGTCCTTTGATTCCGTTATCTTCACAAAAGATGTTAAATTCATTTGAAGTAAACTCTCCTCCTCTATCTTATCTTAAAAATTTAATCTTATTACTTGATTCATTCTTAGCTCTATTATTAAATATCTTGAACTTATCAAATGCCTCATATTTTTCTTTAAGAAATGCAACACACATCATTCTACAAAAGTCATCAATAATAATCATGAAATACCTTTCACCATAGAATCCTTTAGTCTTCGTAGGACCACTAAGGTTTGTGTGTACAATCTCCAACTTTGTTGTAGTAGTAAACTTATTGATGGGAAAGAAGTTATGGTATGCATTGCCAATACACACTCCTTGTAAATTGTGTTAGTAGGCTTTACAATCTTAGGAAAATCTCTAACTGCAAACATATTGCTACTTTTCATGATGTTTTTATAGTTTATATGACAAAATCTCTTATTCCATAACCAACTGCCATCTACCTTTGCAACCAAACATGTCATTTTAGTGGGATTTAGCTAAAATACATTACCTCTAGATCTAATTCATGTTCCAATTACCTTTCCATCTCTATGAATTGTAACTGATAACCTTTATCCACTAGTTGTCCAACACTCAAAAGATTGTGTTTCAAACCATCACCAAAATATACATCCTTAGTGTTAGTTTTACCATTAAGAGTTATAGATCCAATATCTTTAACATGGTAAGTTGTATTGTTTCCAACTTTGACAATGCCTCCATCATGACTTTTGACGTCAACAAACTTGTTCATATCACTAGTCATATGATGCGAACAACCACTATCAATTATCCAATCAAATTTCTTTTCAACCTATGATACCAAAGCCATTTTCTTAGGAATTTCTTCTTTAATAGTTATAAATACTATTTCATCATCACTAGCACTTACTGCTTGTTCATCAAAATAATCTTCTTTATTTTCATACAAACACTCTCTATCTCTTCTAGGTTTAAAATTTCCTCTATACATTTTCTCTCTTTTAGGACACTTAGATGCATAATAACCAAACTCATTACAAGTCCAAGATTTAAAGATTTTCTTACCATGTTTTTTCCTTCTTACTAGAAGGGCTACTCCTATCTTTCTATCCTCATCAGATCTACTACTATAAGCAAAATCTCCTCTAGCACTTGTGCTCCGTAATAAATTAGGTTGAATGTTTAGGGCACTAAAAGTTGTTTCTATTATGGTTAGTTCTCTAAACTGTCTAAGCTCATTCTCAATTGCTTCAAGTCTCCCAAGTAATGTTTCATTTTTGAAATCTTTGGTACAAGAGATCAAAAAATGTATCATTTGAAGTGCTTGCTTAAATGGTGGCATTAAGCTCTTCAATATCTTCCAAATCACCTCATCGTCTTGCTTGGTTCCTCCTTGACATCTAATACTTGTAGTAATTTCTAATATCCTGCCTACATATGTTCTTATAGATTCATCTTCCATCATTTTAGCATCTTGAAATGCACAAATCCAACTTTGTAGCCTTAATTTCTTATAATGTTCATCACCTTCAAATCTATTTTCCAAAGCTTTCCAAATCTCATGAGAAGTATTAAGTGATTTTACCTAGTTGTATGAAATTTTAGGAAGTGTAGATAATAGTCCTTGTCTAGCTCTCATGTCGCAATTGAAAAGTTCTCTCTCTTCCTAAATACAAGTTTCCAAAGAACTTTCACCAATAATTATCTTTTTTGATTTTGTCAAGATCTAGTATCCTAGAACCATACACAACAAATGCATCTTCATCTTTTCCTTCTAGCTATCATACTTTGTTCCATCAAACTTAGGACTATCTAAATATGATTTCCATGGATCTCCCAAAGTTATTAAACTTTATCTTCAAGGACCTAATGCTTTGATACTAGAATTGTTAGAAACAATAGTACATACACAATTACAACAAACATGTTAACTAGGGAAATCATTGATCAAAGGGAAAACCCTAGTGGGAATAATGCCCACAAGATGATGTACTAATATAAATATTCCTTGTTAGAGGATGGACCCTATTAGGAGTCTATTACAACATTTAGTACATATGAGTCATGAGTCCTTGTTAGGAGACTTTGAATCCCTATTAGGAGATTCCAACCTTGTTAGGAGTTGTAGAAGGCAAAAGGACCCATTGTCCAAACATCTTCTGGAGTAAGACCACTAAACTCATTGTCCAACTGATTTCTCAACTATTCCTTATAGAATAATTATTTGCACTGTTCTTTAACCTCTTTCTTCTATCCTATCAACTAGACTAATCATTTTCTAACCTTTTAACCATGTCACAAACCTCATATCCAAATATCAAACCTCGGATCTCACAATAAAACCTTAGCAATGAAGTTCTCTCCAACTTCACTCTGCTCTACTTATCTTTACATTCTGCTCTTTGTGCTTTTTAAAATCATACATACATCTTATACATGATAAAGGAAAATGCCTTTCCTTTATACTGAATCCATAAAACAGTTCGTTGAGTCGACTATTACACCTTCTCAATTATTTATTATAGGACCTCATTAAGAACACATTAAATGTATGGATAACATTAATCTTTCACTTTGTAACTTGAATAACTTTTTGTATGTGTGACATCATGATGAGTGAACTTAGCCACATCATCTCCAGAATGTCTTCTACACATTTTTTCTTTCAACATCTTAGAATATCAATTTTGCTAAGAGATACAAGAAGTTTACCAGAACATGCTTCTATAAACTCTATATCAGAATAGTCTTCTCCAAAACTTGCATAACTTCTTCCAGACTTAATATATTATGCTTTTGAGGTTATGTGCATATACTAAAAATTCTCAATGATCTATCCATACTAACTTGATCTTTATTGTTGTTCTTCTGTAAGATACCACATAAAAGTGTTATGTTGACATCAATGACAAACATAGTCATGAATGTAACATATCATCATGGTAATGATCTAATCATGTTTCTACAATACTCCCTCATAGAAGTATCATCAGCATTCATGATTCCAAAATGTTGATACTCTAAACTTTATGTATTTAGTTTTTGATAGAGGCAGATGGTGGGTTGTTGTTTATGTGTTGAAAGTTTATAGTCCTATTAATACACTAGTTTGGTACATGGACCAACACTCGTTTGCTACTTTTAAAGATTAAAAAATAGGCAACCTAAAAATAACATTGGTCCTCAAAATCCAAGTTCTCGTAAATGCTCATCAAAATAAAACTTATAAATATAAATCTCAAATTGAATCATAAAAGATACATCATGAGATCTAGTCAAATAATCATCATTAAAAAAAAAAAATCTTAAAAAGAAGCCTCTAGTGCACATCCTAGTTTGGCCAACTATACAAGTCACATAAAACCATTACAAAATAAATATCAAGAGGCACTAAATAAATCATATAGAAACACATAGCTTTCAACCATATAGTTTAATTCTATAATTTTCTATGTTCAGAACGAGTCATAAGGATGTATTTAGCAACAAAGTAAGAATATATATGTTTACATAAATGATTATACTAATATACTTATTACAATGAATAACTATTTAAATGTCAAGTCTCTTTGTGCATATACAATATCATGCAATATGATCATGTTAATAATCTTAAACTATAAGTGATTTAATTATTAACATAAATATATATTATTAGATTAAATATTAATATAATTCCATTTGTAAAAATACTAATTTGATTTCTATTTAAGTTCAATATTAATATTTAATCTTCTATTAATTCATAATGCAACTAGAGATAACTCAAACTTAAAATTATAATTATGATTATAAATAATATTATTGATTCCTTCTGCATGATCAAATGTTCTTAGAGGGTCAATATTAGACTCGATGACTTTGTCCCAATTCAGAGCATATATTTTTCTATTGCAAGACCTATTTAAGAGCTTAAGCTCATCCTCATCCACCATATATTTGTACCTATTGAAGAAGTGAGTTGATTTTATATATGATTTATAGATTAACAACATGTCTTGTCAAGATGATATCATGAATATGCTCTTTAGAATTTATAATACTACAAAAACCTACATCATAATTTGAAGAAACTTAAGTTTATCATTAAACTCATTTGCCTGCTCTTTTTACCTTGAAAATTCTCCTCATTCCTTTTGGACTACAAAAACTAAATAACCTCATAAGAAAGAATAAACCAAAATGAATTAAAATTACCACCAAAACATCCACATAATCAATAAGCACCTTAATCCAAGATAGGCCAGGGGAGGAGTTTCACACAACAAGGTATTCAAGAAATAGGGGCCAAAATTTTAGGAAAACAATTCTCAAATAAGAGGTAATTCATAAATTTAGACATATAAGAAAGAGAGTAGGAAATGAGGTTAAGACCTAAGGAGGACACACAATTTCCAAAAATAGTCTTTTTAAGAAATATCAACCATCTCAAACAAGTTTTTTTAGGATCACAGGTTTTTTTTCCAAAGAAGAATCAAAATAAAATTCCACTTAGACCCAAGCCATTGAATGTCCTAGGACTCACTAATCCATGTCAGTATTTGTAAATCATCCTTGAGCATATGATAAACCTATTGGAAATATAAGAGGAGTAACTGAGAGGGGAGGGGTGAATCAATTACCACTAATATAAATCTCAGATCCCTTAGATGTCAACATAGAACATAAACTTCACTGAAAATACTGATGCTTGGTAAACACACTAGTACCCAGTTAACACTAGTAAATGTTGTAACTTGACAAATGCTTAACATGAAAATCTTATGATATTTTGTGTGATTAACCTTACTTAACTAAGTTGCATACACATGAAAGAAATAGCATGAACACAAGTGACACCAAGATTTAATGTGGAAACCCAATTTAGGAAAAACCACCAATTGCAACTAGTTACTGATTTTCACTCTTCTATAATGAGCTCTATTAGGAGCCAACCCTGCTAAAGGTTACAAAACACACTATTAGGTGTGATCCTATAAGAATATTTAATCACCCTGTTAGGAGTGGCCTTGTTAGAGGTCTTTAGACACTTCAATATAGAAATGCCACCTTGTTAGAGGATTTACAAATAACTGTTAAGCCAACTTTGTTAAGAGATTTAGATCATTGCTATAATGGTTAGAGAGTAAGAATGAGATGACTTGATTTCTGATGCAACTAAATTGTGTTGGTTAACAATTTGTACCTCTTTATAACTTGGCTTTACCTTGACTCTAGATGCCCAAAATGTGAGGAAAAAGAAGGATGTTTACCAACAAATGGGTCAGTGTAAGTATTCTATCACTACCCTCTAAATTAATTAGGTACAACTCCCTATGATTTGCAATGATATTCAATGAATATGTTTTTATGAGATCAAAAGTCTTGACATTATAAGCTCTTAACCTAAGAGCAGTAAAGGATACAGTCTTAATCATCTAAATGTGAAGAGGAAAGAAAGAAGAAATGCACATGAGGGCAAATGGAATTGCTTTCATTGCTAGCCTTGAATGAAATGGAACCCAACCAATAACTAATAGATTCATATACATTTATTTCCTAGTGAAACTATCTAACATTATATGAAATGAACAAGAGAGGAAGCAAAATCATATATGAGGAAAGTAAATGGAATCACTTTTACTGCAAATATCAAAATGAAATGGAATCCACTTGATTATTAAAGGATCACATATAATTGTCCTTCAACTCTTAATGAAAAACTAATCTATGTATGGGCAACAAAATGTGACAAGAAAATACTGTAAATGGAATTATAGACCAATTCACCATCAAGTTTGTTGACCCTTTTTCATTATCAAATGAGGTTTCATTTATAGTTTGTTGTTATGCTCTTCTAATTCTAGTAGAGCAATAGTCATATAATAGAAAATAATAAAATATAAAATTATCATGATATGAACACTTGATAACTTTTCTATTGATGATCCATAACATTCCTGAAAACACCCCATGATCTTTTAGCTTCCTACAATTTAAAAAATCTTGCAAAAACTTTTTAATCTTTCATATTTTGCTATTTCATGCCAAACTCCATATTTCATATTCCAACAGTTACTACCAGTTTAAATTTCTATCATTGATCTTACATGATATGATGATCATGATGAAAACTTTATTACCTTTGTTATGACTGTGCAACAAATACTTTCGATGAATGAGGGGCCACAAATCCATGTGTTAACAAGTCACTTGCCCACATTGTTTAAAATTTGAGCATCTTCAAAAAGTAGGCAAGCACCCACCGTTGATCATCCAAGATCGGGCGATCATGTAAGGCTGACCCACTTTTGTCATGTTAAAGAACCTGACCAATTGTAGCATGCTAATTCGGCATCTATTTTGACAATCTTCTTTTGTGGCTTGCAAACTAAATTTGGCCCCATAGCCACATGTCATCAAGTTGCTTGCCTGTATTGTCTAAACTTTGAGCATCTCTGAGAAGAAGGAAAGTGACTTTCGGAGATCTTCTAAGATTTGACGGTGAAGGCATCCAACTTTCATCTAATATTCAAATGGGACTTGATTTGATAGGTAAGCATTTAGACTTTTCAACTGACCAATAGCATGCTTTCTTTCATTCAATTGACTTTTCAACTTTGGTCTTTGCCACCCTCGACTTTGTTCTTTCACCATTTCTACATTTCTAACATTCATTTTGTATTGGATCTAACTGATTTGCCTCTAACTTATTTTCACAATCCATATATCAATCTTTAGTCTTAGTCTTCAATGTTCTCCACTACTGTTTGCTCCAAATATGCCTATGATTACTTCATTCTACCTACATAATTGCCTTTAATGGAATATTTGATCATAGAATTAGGGTTTCTCAAAGAGTTGTAGAAATATTTTCATGAGGGATTGCCTCTCAACATATATCTTTGCCTTATGAATCATTAGAAACATCCAAACCTTCTTCGTATCAAGATAACACATAACAAACCCTCCAAACCCTAATCACCTAGATTTGGGTTGATGTATTGCACATATGGTTTCCTGCATTAGGTTAACTCAAAGGGAGATGAGAAGAAAGACCATCCTATAGGCAATCTAGATTCAAACTCGCTGTGACACCTGACTTTATTCAAAACCTTAAGGCAAAAGATATGAATTGAAATTTGGGTAATAAATTGTTGATTATAGATCTCAATTATGGCTTGTATACTTGATCCTTTCTGATCGAATGTATCTTTGTAGCTCCACAAGGATATTCTACTTATCCTCCTAATTTGCTTCCTCTTACCATCTTCAATTCTCTTTCACTTGTACACATTCAATCCTCAACTTGACCTTTTATTTATACCTTATGCATTGTCAAGTCGGCTTGAATACAACTTAGAATAATTAATATTCATCTCCTCAATTAGCTAGAACCGATAAAAAAATCTATTTAACTCAATATGCCAAAACAAGAAAATCCTTCGTTAGCCAACCCTGCTCAGTAGATACTAACTTAGAAATGATTTTCCTATGTTAACCAAATGAACTCGATTAACGTTGCATCTTCACAAAGTTCCTTTGGTAATCAATTGAGCTTGGTTAGCACTAGTTTCATCCAAATTTTCCTTCATTAACCAAGTGAGCTTGGTTAACACTCAATCTTTTGCAAACTTCTCTATCTCCTGAGTGAACTCGGTTGATACTGTCTTTTGAAATTGGCAAACTTTGGAATGCTCGACAGACATAGGAATTTGTCTTCATCACCTAAGTGAGCTCGGCAAACATTGATTGGAAAAGATATGACATTTTGTGTAACATCAAAGACAATATACAATTAACCAATTGTATTCAACAATCTTGCTCTTTGGCATTGATTGCAACACAACATGTCATAATACAATAAAAATTTTAGAGCAAAATAAATTAAGGAAAATATCCTTAGTTTCATTTTGATTCTCATCCTTGAGAACTCCCTCTATCAGTGTGAACTCCCTCTACCTCTAGTTTCTCCCTCTTCTAGAAAACTCTGTCTTCAACATTTTCTTTTGATAGAAAACTTTGCCTCTTTGACAATAGACCAAGTTCTCCATCTTTGACATCTCTGCAAATAATTCTCCCTCATTACAAAACTCTCCCTTTATAAATTTTTTGTGAATATGATAACAAACTCTCCCTCTTTGACATCTCATCCCAAAGATAATATTAAGTGAATATCAATGTACCTTATGTATTGATTCATATGTAATATGTCCTTTCCAATACTGCATCAACTAACTGATCTTTAACATGCTTTGGTTGATGCATCACTAAACTTCATTTAGTGAGCTTCAGATAGGGGAATAACCCCTAACTTACCTCTTAGATACAAAAATGAATCCTTAGGTAATTGTTTAGGGAATATGTATGTAATTTGTTCTTTAATATTCACATATTCTAATCTTACCTCTTTATCTTGCATCAATTCTCTCAAAAAATGATATTTTATTGCAATGTGTTTGGTCTTGGCATGTATCGTAGGATTCTTTGATATATTAATTGCACTAGTGTTATCACAGAAGATAACCAGTAGATCCTTGATCTCTACCTTCATACTTGCCAATAGTTGCTTGAACCAAACAACATTGGAACAATTAACTAATGCTACCACATATTATGCTTCTGCTATAGACTAAGAAATACAATTATGCTTCTTACTTGTCCAAGACACTAAACTTTTACCAAGAAAGAATGCTCCACCACTGGTGCTCTTCTTGTCATCAACACTTCCTGCCTAATCAACATCTATAAAGGCCTTCAAATCTAGATTGCCTCCTTTTTAGTACCTTAATTCATAATCTTTAGTACCCTTCAGATACCTCATGATTCTCTTGATTGTCATTATGTGATTTTCTTTAGGATTTGTTGAGAATCTTGCCACCATACCAACTGCTAATGCAATATCAAGCCTTGTGTGCACTACATATTGCAATTTTCCAATCATTGATCTATATGTGGTTTGATCTACCTCTTTGGAATCATCATTTTTGGAAAGCTTATATCCAATAGACATAGGTGTTCCAACTGGTCTTGAATCTTCCATTCCAAATTTCTTTAGTATCTCCTTGATATATTTGGATTGAGTAATATAGATACCATCCTTCTTTTGTTGAATTTTCAACCAACAAAGAATTTTATCTCTCCAAACATGAACATCTCAAATTTTTTACTCATCTCTTCTGAAAAAGCCTTGCACAAGTCATCATTTGCAATAAATAATGTTTCATCCACAAATATTTATGTCGATACAATTCTCTTTTCTAGTCCTTCTTTGATATACAAACTCATGTTATCATTTGTTTTTTGAAAACCAATCTTTATCAAGTAGTTATGAAGTCTTTCATACCAAGCTCTAGGAGCTTGGTTGAGTCCATACAATGCCTTGTGCAATTTACAAACCATATCCTTTTTGCTAGGATCGACAAAACCTTCTGGTTGTTTTATGTAAACTCCCTCTTCAATAATTCCATTCAAGAATGCAGATTTCACATCCATTTGATAAACTTTAAATCCTTTATGTGCAAAATAAGCAAGTAGAGTTCTAACACCTTCTAATCTTGCAATAGGAGCAAAAGTTTCACCATAATCAATACCTTCTTTTTGAGAATAGCCTTTGCATACTAACCTTGCTTTGTTTCTTGAGACTTCTCCATCTTCATTCAACTTATTTTTGAAAACCAACATTGTGCTAATTATATTTTTATTCTTGGGTCTAGGAATAGGTCTTATTCCTCTCTATTTGATCTATCTCTTAATTCATAGCTTCAATCTAACTTTCATTATCCAAAGCATCTTTAACTAATCTAGGCTCAAACTCAGTAAGCAAACATGTACCTTTCAATTTTTTTCTTGTCATTGTTCCATCTAACTTGTCTCTAATGATTTGATTAGGTGCATGGTGCCTTTTGAAATATCTTGCTAACACAAGTACTTTGGATTTATAACTTGTTCCATTAGCCTCATCATGATCTTCTGTATCAAGCTTGGGTCCCACTGTCTATGACTCGGGTCCTTGAGACTCAGTTTTCTGTAGCAACAACTTGATAGCTTTCGACTATGACTCAAGTTCTTTAAACTATGACTTGGGTTACACTATTTGCAACTTGATAGCCTTTGAAAATTTTGGGGACTTAGGAAGTGAAGTATGCTAACTTCCAATTGGATTTGGTTGTGTATTAGGTTCATAATAGATAAACTTTCTGTAATCCTCAAGTTCTTTACTACTCTCATCTTCACCCTTTTCTACAAACTCGTCAATTCTCACATTTGCACTTTCTATGATCTTGTGAGTTGATAAATTAAAACATTTATATGCTTTACTTCTATAGGAGTATCCTAGGAATATGCCTTCATCACCTTTGACATCAAATCTACCTTTCCTAGATTCCTTCAAGATATAACATTTGCTACCAAATACTTTCAAGTAACTTACATTAAGTTTGTAGCCATACCATAGTTCATAAGGAGTTTGATTTGAGTCTTTCTTCAGTTGTACTCTATTCAAGGTATGTACTATAGTACTGATTGCTTCCTTCCATTTTTTTATTGCAAAGTTCTTTTCTATCATCAAAGTTCTTGCACAATTCATGATGGATCTGTTCTTTCTTTCAGCTACACCATTCTATTGTGGTGTATCAGGAGCTGATACTTGTCTTTTAATTCCTCTTTTAATGTAGAATTCATTGAATTTATTGGAAATGAATTCATCACCTCTAGCTGACTTCAAACACTTCAACTTTTTTCCAGTCTCCTTTCTACTCTTGCTAGATACCACTTAAACTTTTGAAATGCTTCAGACTTATCTTTCATATACATTATAGTCATCATTCTAGAATAATCATCAATAAAAAGAATAAAATATTTATCTCCATATAGCTCTCTATTCCAATAGGTTCACATAAGTATGTATGAATTATCTCCAAGACTTCTTTAGAATGATAGTTCTTTCTTTTGAAACTTGTCTTGCCCCTTTTGCCAATTTGACAATTTTTTCATGGGCCCATATTAAGTTTCCTCAAACTAGGAATACCTCTCACTCTTTTATTTTTGCTTATCTTGATCAGATTATCAAAGTTTACATGACATAGCTTTTTATGCCATAAACAACTTTCTTCTACTTGAGCAATGAAATATGAACTTTCATTGAGATCCAGGTAGAATAGATTACCTTTGGTTTGATTTCCAAACCCAACTAGATTTCCTTTTCCATCTAGCAGCATGGCCTTTCCATTCATGAATTCTACCTTGAATCTAATGTTATTCAACTGTGCCACACTTAGTAGAATATGCTTTAGTCCTTCAACCCGATAAGCATTATCACATCTAGGTTCATTGGTTAGTGAGATACAACCTTTTCCCTTTATGCAACATGGTTTATTGTTTCCAAATCTCACACTACTACCACCATAATGTTATGACTCTTCTTTTCTGTAATTTCTTCAACAGTCATAGTTCCAACAGGTGTTGTGTATTTGGGGTGTAGGTACTTTAGCCCTGAATCTCCAATGGTTACCAAGTGCAACCTCATGAGCTCCTGCCATGCCTTGAAGTTATCTTTGTTTAGCTTGGGGATCTCCATTTTGTAAGACATCCTAATCTTTAGCTTAGGCCCTTGAAACCTTCTTTGCAAGCACCAAGAAGCTTTGATACCAACTGTTGGAAATATAAGAGGAGTAACTGAGAGGGGAGGGGCAAATCAATCACCACTAAAATAAATCCTAGATCCCTTAGATGTCAACATAGAACATAAACTTCACTAAAAATATTGTTGCTTGGTAAACACACTGGCACTCAATTAACAATAGTAAATGTTGTAACTTGGCAGACACTTAACATGTAGACCTTATGATATTTTTTGTGATTAACCTTACTTAACTTAGTTGCATACACATGAAAGAAATAACATGAACACAAGTAACACCAAGATTTAACGTGGAAACTTAATTTGGGAAAAATCACCAATTGCAACTAATTACTGATTTTCGCTCTTTTGAAGTGAGCCCTGGTAGGATCCAACCCTATTAAAGGTGACAAAACAAACTATTAGGTGTGATCCTATTAGAGGATTTAATCACCCTGTTAGGAGTGGCCTTGTTAGAGGTCTTTAGACACTTCAATCTAGAAATGCCACCTTGTTAGAGGATTTACAAATAGCTGTTAAGCTAACTTTGTTAAGAGATTTAGATCACTGCTACAATGGTTAGAGAGTAACAATGAGATGACCTGATTTCTGATGTAACTAAATTGTTGATTACAGATCTCAATTCTAGCTTGTATACTTAATCCTTTCTGATTGAATGTATCTTTGCAGCTCTATAAGGATATTATGCTTATCCTTCTAATTCACTTCCTCTTAGCATCTTCAATTCTCTTTCACTTGCACACATTCAATCCTCAACTTGACCTTTTATTTATACCTTATGCATTGTCAAGTTAGCTTAAATACAATTTAGAATAATTAATATCATCTCCTCAGTCGGTTAGAACCAACAAACAAATCTATTTAACTCAATATGCCAAAACAGGAAAATCCTTCGTTAGTGGACCCTGCTCGGTAGATACTAACTTAGAAATGCTTTTCCTATGTTAACAAAGTGAACTTGGTTAACATTGCATCTTCACAAAGTTCCTTTCGTAAGTGAGTGAGCTCGGTTAACACTAGTTCCATCCAACTTTTCCTTCATTACTCGAGTGAGCTCGGTTAAAACTCAATCTTCTGTGAACTTCTCTTTGTCTCCTGAATGAACTCGATTGACACTGTATTCTAAACTTGGCAAACTCTAGAATGCTCGACAAACACATGAAACTGTCTTCATCACCCGAGTGAGCTTGACAAACACTGAATGATAAAGATATGACATTTTGTGTAACATCAAAGACAATATGCAATTAACCAATTGTTCAACAAAACTTGTTTAATATTGATGTCATAAAATGGGGTTTCATCTTTCCATTTTAATTGTCCATTAACTCCCTTGTGTTGAGCATTTTCTTAGGGAAGAATGTTCTAGTAGCCTTGAAAATAAGAGAATAGGTCTTCTGATGAGAGAGAGGGATATCATATTTTGAACATAATTCCTCCCAAGACCCATGCTATGTGTCCACCACAACATCACTAATAGAGATAATACCGAAGGAAGACTAGGCTTTTGTAGAGAAACATTTTGTTAGTGCAAGGGGTTTCTCATTAAGAAACAACCCCCAACATATTGATCTATCCAAATATTGAGTAAGTGGGAAAGTGACCAATGACCTCCTTATGAGTCACAAGATTTTGAACCCATGTTCGAGTTTTCCATAGGGATGCGAAAATAGTCGAACCATAATTATTGACATTAAAATTTCTCATCAACATATCACTAACTCCATTTTCTATGAAAATATTAGTAGAGAAATCCTATATTTATAAGACTCCTTTATATAACAACTTGAGTTGTGACCATTGGCTTATACAAGTAACCTAAAAGAGTCACTTCACAACCTCCAAACATGCCATGGTAGTCAGTTAATGACCTCTAAATATTGCAAGGGAGTCAACATTGAAAACTTTAGCATCATTGGTAGAAGATTCCTCTAGTGAATCAATTGGCTGGCAACCATTGAATAACACAAGACACTCAAAAGAAAAGCTTGTCAAATGAATGAACAAATAAAGGAATTTTAATGATGTTCATAGGATCGAGCAATCTAAAGGAAAAAAACACACAACATTAACACATTTTTGGATTTCTTACTATTTCGACTATTTTGATATGCATCTTAACCAATAACCTTCCTCCTTTATAAAGACTCGTCTCCTCAAAATATTCCTTTGAACCATCCACCTTCAAAATACTCTCAAACCATTTACAAACATTTTCTTATAATACATGCTCCATAGTTAAGTGTCATATAATGAAGTCCTCCTCATTTCAATTAAAGCTTTGCTACAAAATACAGAGTTATTTCCTTTTATTTTTCTTGTCGAATGAATAAGCGAATGAATCCACTCACAAATCGATGAAATTATCAAAACATTACAACTTAGGTTCTCTTCCAACTTATGAAATGTGGGATAGCTTGTAGGCCCCATAAACTACTTTGACCTCTTTACCTCTCAAGTGTTATTAAAATCTTTATTTCATTCATTCAATCCACCCAGAGTCCCATGACCTCCAAACAGGCGAGGGAGCTACCATTGGAAGGCCTGACATCATGGTCAACGGGTAAAACCAGAGAATCACCGTTTGAATTCGCACCTCTACATAGCGCTCCTGAACTACAGCCTCTGCGAACACCATTACCGACGCTTCCAACTGTGTCTCAATCCAAAGAAGTCGATGCCCAATCCTCTTTAAACCGGGTTTTAGCATTCCCAAGAAGGAAGCCTCTGCTAACTCTCCTTGCAGAGTAGAGTTGGGCTCCTCCCAAACCTCTGCAATATGATGACTCGACGGAGCTTAATAAGCACCCCAAATGCTGGCAATCTGTTGGTTCATCATATTGATCTATGGGATTTTGATCGATTGGTAGTGGACCAAAAAGATATTATGATATCATTTTTTTCTCCGAACATTTTGAGGGTAGGAGTCCAGTTCATGCCCGTATCGTTAAATTAACATAACCTAGCTTCTTTTTCTGTCCTCTATTTGCGATTCGTCTTGGTTCTCTGCTTTTTCCATGTTGACGACAGTTGGGTTTAAGTTTTATTATGCCGTACGAGAGACGGCCTTGTCGGACCACATCACTGAATCGAAGATGGGTGAGTTTTTTATTTCAATGCTAAGGCTATCTTAATAATTTTTTCCGCTATGATGCGCGATGATTTTATGATGGGAAAGGGTTTTGGTAATGAGAATTTAAATATTGCCGTACATCTCGTCTTCTAGCTCCAATTTTTTTCGTCGGGAGTATCGATATGGTTTGTACACTAGCGATGGCTGATATGAAAGACAAAAATGCATTCGGGATTTATGATGTTCATCAGGCGGCAAAGGATGATCGGCATGTCGTTTGTGTTCTGGCATCAGTCCACGTAGAGCCTTCTGGACACTCTTATGTTCGAAATTGTAATTTTTATGATGAAATCTTCGAGGAGATTTTATAATGTAATTAGCTCCAATGGTGTAATGTAATCCACCAAGCTTCTGAGGCTGTTGATAATCAACAGATTTGCCTCATCGACGTGTGTAAATGTTATCTCAGTATCTTCTCTTGATTCAATCAATCCTCCTCATTGATATTTAAAAGTGCGCGTGAGTTAATCTTACCGTCTTCTGCCTAAAAGCTAACTTCTTTCTTTCCGAACATTTGTAGAGTAAATTAGCAGGTTCCTGGCTGAACCACTGAAATCTTAACAAAATCTATTGTTTTTCTCAGGTCCATCGGAAAAAAAGTTAGTGTGTTATGTTCTAGATTTTAGTTTTTATAAACATTATTTATTTTTCCCTTTTAAAATAAGATCGCTGTTTACAATTTCTGATGGTAGACGAAACTATTAAAAGATTGGTAGAACCATAGTTAAAAAACTCTTAAAAGCAAAAGCTCTCCGAGGCCAGAGACAAAAATCTGGGAAATTCTGGGCAACTTAATTTGCAAAATTTTTAATTTAATTTATAATGCATTCTTGGCAAAATTTAATGAGGAGATGCATCCAATGAGTGAGTAAATGAATGAGTACACCAAAGAAACAGGCAGGCTGAGTCTAGATATATTTAATCAACTTAAATACAAATTGACTACAAAAAGGTATCCTCATTAGGAATGCTGATTGTCAGTAACTTCAAAGTAAAATAGAAATAGGAAATTGTTTTTGTAATACTAGACGTAAATACAACATCAAAACATTTTACATCTTCCTCTTCCCAGCTCTAGAAAAAACCAGGGGAGAAGTAGAATTAGAGGGTCTAGTCTTAAGAGTCCATTGTGGCTGCGCCTCCTCATTTGGCATGATAGACTGTGGCTCAACCTTCATCCTGGATGCACTGGCGATGACTTGTCTTCATCATCCTCAACCTCCTCATCCTAATCAATGTCATCCAAAGTGAATCCAAATCCACACATCCTCCTACATAGCCCACCTCTCCAAACCATAGATGCCATCTTTGAGAAACATTGGAGGCTACACCTGCCTGTCCAATCACTTTAAGGACCTCTATCATCCAAATCAGTCAGATGACCTGATATGTAGTGCCTGCCCCTAGTTTACATTTTTCGAGCTACATTTATGTTATGATTGCCAAACTCTTTTAGGCCAATTTATGTTTGATGAGTAGTATTATTATTTTAGAGATTATCAGATGATGTTTACACTCAGTTATTATATGATGAGATTACTTGGTACTCTATATTTCATGCATGTATGATGATTATTCAATGGTTTTAGTTATCGATGATGATTAGTTGGATGGCTTATTATTTCATGTGCCTCTTATGGATACTTACCCCATACTGCATGTGTATGGTGTGCGTGCTGTTTTATTTATGTATGGTGTTTCTGATATGGTTAAGGAAGGGAGTCGTAGTCACCTGCTAGTCGGGATCTACACGATGCACCACTTCCTGCCATTGCCTGTTTAGCTTAGAATATTGTGTTTGTACATGCGTGGATTTTATGCAGGTTGCAGGTACCGGGTATCGACTTCCCTGAATTGTCAGGATGAGCGTACCCTATCGCACTATCTCAATGGTAAGAGAGGGAAGATAAACTCTTAAGTCCAAATCCTAAACCCTCTAGCCAATTGTCCTAATTGATAATTAGGACAAGTATCTGAGTTAGTACCCTCTGAATGCATCAAATGATGTAATTTTGTGATTATAACCCTTCTGTTTGATTTGGTATGTATTTTTCTATGATGAGTTTTCGTATGTTGCTTTATGAGTCCTTGGTGTATTTTCTATTAATTAAGTCTAATTAAAAAGACTAATTAATGATTTAATTTAATAAGGAATTATTATGATATCTTTATATTTAATTAATTAATTAATTAATTAAATAAAAGAATTAAAATTGGAAATTAAAGTTTAAGATATATTTAGAACAAGATAATATTTATTTAATTTAATAATAATATATTTGGAGTTCATTTTTAAATAAATGCTAAATATTATTGTTATTTAAATTAATTAAATATGTTATCAATTAAGTTCTAAAATAAATTAAAAAGTTGAAAGATATAAATTTATTAAGAATTCTAGATCGCATGATCTAATCATGAGTTAAATATAAGAATTAAATTAAAAGATTAAATTATAAAAATTAATAATGTTATTTTAATTTCTTAAAAGTGCACATAAGATTTAAAGTAATAAATTAATTAAGAATTGAAGTCAAGTGAAATTTTAAATAAAGTTATTTAATCATTCAACTTATTGTGCATGAAAGTTGAATGCAAAAGAATTAGAAAAGATAATAAAAGTTAATTTGAGTAACTGAGTTGTGCAAAGAGTCTTCTCGGGTAAACGCACAATTAGTGCCCCGAATTGAGGAGAATTTGCTTATCACAACTTTGGGGGTTCATTTTTTTGATATACGAATTTGGACGAGAATTTTTGGGAGGAAGACAATTTTTGGAAGCAAATTTCAGAAGGCTGATACGAAGAAAGTCTTGAAGGGGAAGGTTATTGAGAGGAGCGAATTCGCATACAGTTTTCTGGAGGTTGCATAATAGCATCAGGATCAGATAGGGTCTTGTGTTTTTTATCCATTAAATATGCAATTATCCCTTCCTGTCTTCTTCGTGTCTGGGGTTTGTAGATCTGAATTCTCTGTGATAAAAGTTTTAAGCTTTCAAATCTTGTGAAGTTATTAATTATTCGTCAATAATTTTTGTATCCATGGAGACTGGATGAATTAATTAGAACCATTGTTTTCTTGATTTAGAAATTAAGATCTAATTTAATAAGGGTTTTGTTTTAATGAATTGAAAAGTTCTGGATTAAAAAAATATAAGAAAATAAAATTAAAAAAAAAAAATATATATATATATATATATATATATATATATATATATATATATATATATATATATATATATATATATATATATATATATATATATATTACATATTTACCCCTTTGGAAGAAATTGTTTTTATTAAAAAAAAAAAAAAAAAAAAAAAAATTAATTAAACAAAATTAATTTTTAAAATAAAAAAACTAATTTTATTTGTATTAGAATAAATTTAATTTAAAAATATATATATATATATATTTAAATTTAATAAAGTGGGGGGGAGGGAATTACCCCGTACCCGCCCCCACTGTCAGCGCAGGCCGACAGTACCTGCGTCGCAGGTACTGCGACGGCAGGTACAGAGTACCTGCCGCCGCAGGCCCTGCGACCGCAGGCCCTGCGACCGCAGGCCCTGCGACCGCAGGCCTGCGGCCAAAGCCGACGGGCTATAAACGTTGGGAATTCGGTTTTTTAAAAAATTTTTTTAATTTTTTTTTATTATTAAAAAAAATGAATTTTATTTAATTAAAAATTTTAAATAATAAAAATTATAATATATTTAATTTTTTATAATATATTAATTTTTTTTAATATTTAATAAATAAATATTAATTGCATTGTTATAGTTGTAAATTGTAATTTATTAATAATTTTGTTTAAATATTAATAGATTAACAATTATTGGTTGGATTAAAATAATTAATTAGATCTAATAAATATTAATTAATTTAATTAAAATTAGTTTAATTAAGTTAATTAATAAGGAATGTTATTTGACTAAATTATAAAATTGGATACTGATTTAATGTAAATTATTATAGAACTGGGTTATTCGAAAAAGGGTAGTTGTGAAAACTTTGTTACTTGAATTCGACATTGAATTAAAACACAAACCTTACCTTAACTTAAATAATATACTTTCAGACCCAATCTCTGAGACTTTGATGTTGTCTTTGTACTTTGAATGTTTTGGGGTTGGTTTAGCGTTGACCAGTTCAGGTTGTTACCAGAGGCTCGGGGTTTGTGAATGTGATGTCTTGATGATTTGGTCTCGATCTTTCTTAACCTGACCATGGTAATGTGATGAAGTGCTCTATGACATGATTGTGTTTACTGTTTGTGATTGCTTTCCAGTTTCCTTGTGTGAAGCTGAGATGTATGTATTTGAGAATACCTAACTTAACCATTTCTGAGTCTCGATCAGTTATACTTGCATTACTTTCTGGTTGCTCATTAGAGAACCATTGGATTTTGTGACTTATCATTGATGCCTTCAGTTGCTAATAGAGAACTGTCGTGATTACTTGATTACTATTTGATGTTATCTGTTGCTCATGAAGAACTGATATATTTTGTGGATTATCTTTTTATGATATTTTCAGTTGCTCGCATAGGACTGAGATGGTTTTATTATGATTCTTTGATTTATGAGTTCATGAGCTAGGGTAGGTTATCTATGTGTAGAGTCGGGAAGTGGCTTGCAATGGGGGTCGGAGCCCTAAGTGGCTGCCTTGAGAAACCCATTGTAAGTCGTTTTTAATAAGTGAAAACATTTACACTAAATGAGAGAAAATGAACCTAACAAGATAATTGTATGTTCTCTCCCATGCCATGAGTGCTAGTACAGACTAGGATGGGGTAGAGAGGACGCTTGGTTACGACCTTGCATACCATAGTATGCCTCGTCAGTACGAGAGGATACTAGTGGCCGCAGGATCAGTAGGGACCCGGGATTCCTAAGGGATTGCTCGGGTAACTTCTACATGACTTTTGCGATGACACTTTCCCGCTTGCATATTAGGTTTCCTACGTGTCTTGTGGTACCTCTGGGATTTAGATGTCGGTCATTTTAGGAACCCTTGAGTTAGCATACTTATAGGATTTCCTGGACTTAGAGAGTATTTATGATTATAGGTTTTGTTATCCTATTTGGGACTTGAGACTATCTCCTCAGCACGGTGGGAGTGGACCATTTAGGTTCCACGCGGTCGGGTGGTAGTGCTTTTACTCTTACCAATGAGATCCGTTCCGTGGCCACCGTGGCTGGAGATTTCGTGATTGGCATTTACCTTCACTATGTTCTTGGATTAGTATGATGGTTGGTTAGATTTTATGATAGATGTTTTATCATTATGGATGTATGGATGTATCATGTATGGTGAATAGTTTCATATATTTTTACTGTACTTTGTATCATGGATTTGAGGATGTTGTATCTTGATCTTTACGTATGTATATTCTTTTAAGCCTTTCATACCCTGTGACATGTACAGTGGATGAATGAGCATTCCGAATTAATTTGCCAAGGAGCATTCGGAACAAATGTATATTATGGACATTGGAGTTTCTGATTATTCTTTTATATGTATGTGTTAGTTGTTAGACTTAGAATTAATTAAATTTAAACGTGACTCAACGTCTTGGGATCTTTAAGAAATGTAACTTGCAATGTATGTTTGTCGATGATTACATGTTATTGCTTCCGCTACTACTTGTTTGATGTGTATGTCATACTTTCTTACTTTTAAAAAAAAAAATTTTTAGCAAACTTAGTGAAACTTTAGGTTAATTCTTTTGGATCCCTTGGCGGGGCGTTACATCTGGTATCAGAGCCTAAGTTTCTACATTGGGAGCTCTGGGTATATTGGAACGCCACTAGTGTTAACTAGTTGAATAAAAATGCAAACCTTAAACTAAGACTTGAAGCTAGTTGAACTGAAACTGTATATAAACTATTAGTTACCTATTTTATTCATACTTCAACACTCAAAACTTCAAAACTGAAATTATACTTAAACTGAAATTATAGGTAAACTGAAAATTGAAAATATCTTGTTTGCAAAATATGTGTCTTTTATCTATGTATTTCAGTAGTATGTTTCATGGTTATTTTAGCATCTTGTGTCTTGGATATTATTGTAGGATGGTATCTGGGGCGAGATCTTCCGTTAGGGGCCGTAGCCTTGGCCGTGGCAGAGGTCGTGGACGAGGCAGAGATGTTAGTGTTCATGAGTCTATCCATGAGAGCCCCATTCAGGAAGAGAATAGGGAAGAGCATGTCAGTGAGCATCAGGAAGAGAACCACGATGAGGGACATGCCGACTCTGAGGAGGTTGATCTGAGGCAAATGATGCGGACCCTTATTGATCGCTTACCTCCTGTTCTTGAGCAGGATAGAGCACACCAGGATGGACATGAGCATAGACGCAGATCTAGGAGTCCTCAGAAGGACCGACATAGATTCATAGTATCTTCTCAGATGAAGGATCTTCAGAGGTCCAAGATCAAACCCTTTAATGGGCAAGGTTCTGGGTATGTAGCTGAGCAGTGGATTATTGCCCTTGACAGGATTTTTGCTATGCAGGACTTTGACAGTAATGTCAAAGCGAGGTTTGCCATTACCAATCTAGAGTTATTTGGAGCCACCTGGTGGACTATTGAGGAGAAGAAGTTGGGCATTGACATGGGTAGTGTCACTTGGGAGATTTTCTTGGAGAGTTTTCATGAGCGATTCCTACCAGAGGAATGGAAGCAGCATAGAGCAGATGAGTTCCATAACCTGAGACAGTTCACTATGACCGTTGTAGAGTATGAGCGCAAGTTCTATGAGCTCATGCCTTTTTCGGGATTCAGTGACAACCCAGCACAGTTGGCACAACATTTCATTCGAGGCTTGAACAACCGTTTTATTGGGGGTGTTAAGGTATTTGAACCTAAGACCCTCAAGGATGCGGTACATCGAGCTATCCTGGTAGAGCAGAGTGTCAACTTTGGGCAAGGAGGATTTGTGGGAGCGCCTACTATAGCAGGACCTAAGGGCAACCACAATTCCGGTGGAATCAGGAAGCCTCCCTTCCCTAGGAGGAATCAGTATTCTCAGCCGCATTCTCATCAGCATTCTCAGCAGCAGCCTCAGCAGCATAAGGGATTTTACCCTCAGGCACAGAGTGGTGGCGGTGGATCCAACCCTAGGATCAATCGCAATGCTCAACGTAATAGGCAGAATCAGCAATCTCGGCCTGCACAGAGCAACCAGTCTTTTGCTAGCAGGGGTAGCCACCAGCGATCGAATGCACCACCTATAGGGAGAGGATCTGGCAGAGGCACGGGATGTTATTCATGTGGACAGATTGGTCATATTGCAGCATACTGCCCACAGCAAACATCTCAGTATTCAGGACCCAGGCCACCAGCATCTGAGCCTACAGTCGGAAATACAGGTGGATCTCATAGAGTATTTGCAGCGGTGGATCACCGTCAGGCAGACCATCAGGGGACAGTAGTTGAGACTACAGGAGCTATCCGAGGTACACCTCTCTCTGTATTATTTGATTCAGGTGCTACAGATTCTTTCATTTCTCCATCTCTAGTTGATAAGTGTAAGCTAGAGTCGGTTAAGCAAGACCATGGTTGGCAAGTGGAACTAGCCTCAGGTGCTAAAGTTTCCACAGATTCGGTAGTTCACAAGTGTGGACTTAGCATAGGAGGGTTTGAGACTTCAGTCGATTTTCGAGTTATTCCTCTTGGCTCCTACGATGTGGTCTTAGGTATGGATTGGCTTGGCTCTCATAGGGCTAGTATTGACTGCAGAAAGAAGACCATTTTGTGTCAGGATGACCAAGGGAAGGATGTGGAGATTGTGGGGATACCGAGGCCTATATCCCTACGGATGATCTCTGCTATGCAACTTAAGCGAAGCTTTCGTAAGGGGTGTCAGGTATTTGCCGTTTCAGTAAATGAGCTTGATGAGGAAGAATCTACGAGGAAGACCCTAGATCACCCTATTTTACAGGAGTATGTTGATGTCTTTCCGAGCGAGATTCCAGGCATGCCTCCAAAGAGAGACATTGATTTTAGCATTGAGCTCACTCCAGGAGCGGAACCTATCTCTAGAGCTCCTTACCGTATGACCACTCAGGAGCTAAGTGAGTTGCGTTTGCAGTTAGAGGAACTTTTGGCCAAGGGTAGTATTCGACCTAGTGTATCACCATGGGGAGCTCCAGTGCTCTTTGTGAAGAAGAAGGATGGTTCTTTGCGCCTTTGCATCGATTACAGACAACTGAATAAGGTGACAATAAAGAACAGGTATCCTTTACCAAGGATTGATGATTTATTTGATCAGATCAAGGGAGCTACAGTGTTCTCTAAGATTGATCTTAAGTCAGGATACCATCAACTTCGCATCAAGGAGGCTGATATTCATAAGACCGCCTTCCGAACTCGCTACGGGCATTATGAGTTCACAGTGGTACCCTTTGGGCTGACAAACGCTCCATCAGTTTTCATGTGCTTAATGAATGGGGTGTTCCGTTCCTATCTTGATAGATTTGTTCTTGTGTTCCTCGATGATATTCTGATATATTCTAAGTCCCAAAAGGAACATGAGGAACATTTGAGTTTAGTTTTGCAGTGCTTGAGAGATAATCAACTTTATGCCAATGCGGCAAAGTGTGATTTCTTTCAATCAGAGATACAGTATTTGGGACACGTTATTTCAGGCGAAGGTATCTCTGTAGACCCTGCGAAGATCCAGGCAATAGTAGATTGGCCTGCACCCACTACTGTGTCGGAGATTCGTAGTTTCATGGGTCTAGCTGGGTATTACCGCAGATTTGTCCAAAACTTCTCCAGAATAGCACACCCTATTACCTCCCTTCAGAGGAAAGGAAAGAAGTTTCTTTGGACAGAAAAGTGTGTAGAAGCATTTCAGAAACTCAAAGAGCTTCTGACCAGTGCACCGATCTTAGCTGTACCTGATCCAGAAGGTGAGTTCATGGTGTGTACAGATGCTTCCCTCGAGGGTATTGGAGCAGTTCTAATGCAAAATGGTCGAGTGATTGCATATGAGTCACGCAAACTCAAGGATCATGAGTTGAATTATCCTACACATGACCTTGAGTTAGCAGCAGTAGTTCATGCCTTAGTGAGATGGAGACATTTCTTGTTGGGACACAGATTTGAACTACATAGCGATCATCGTAGTCTTCAGTACATATTCACGCAGCCTAATCTGAATGCTAGGCAAAGGCGTTGGATGGAGTTTTTGTGCGAGTATGACTTTGAGGTGAAGTATATCCAGGGGAAGGAGAATGTCGTAGCTGATGCTTTGAGTCGCAGGAAACATGTGATATCATCTATGACTCTTAGTGTCGATTTGAGATGTCAGATACTTCAGGCACTCCCCACTGATTCATGGTATCTGGAGGTGTGCAGTGAGATCAATTCAGGGAGATCCTTGGAGGGTAAGTTTTTAGGCTATGTCCTAGAGTCAGATGGCCTTTTGAGACTTTCAGGAAGGATCTATGTGCCGCTACTGGATGAGCTTCGCATATTGATCCTATCAGAGGCCCATCGTGCACCTTACTCAGCACATCCAGGTGTCAAGAAGATGCATGCAGATTTGCGACGTTTATTCTATTGGTCCGGGATGAAGCGCAACATTGCTGATTTTGTGGCTAGATGTCTTGAGTGTCAGAGAGTCAAGGCAGAACACCAGCATCCGGCAGGACTTTTGCAACCGAATCTCGTTCCTTCATGGAAGTGGGACATCATCTCTATGGATTTCATAGTAGGATTACCTATGACTCTTCGTCGTCATGATGCTATCATGGTCACCGTTGATCGGTTGACCAAGGTGGCACATTTTGCACCAATCAGGTCTTCCTACACTGCAGCTTCAGTAGCTAATGTCTTCATGCGTGACATTGTGAGACTACATGGTATTCCCCGAAAGATCATTTCGGATAGGGATCATGTTTTCACGTCCGCATTTTGGACATCACTACAGCATGATCTTGGAGCACAGTTGAACTTCAGTTCAGCATATCACCCAGAGACAGATGGGCAGACAGAGAGAGTGAATCAGGTTCTCGAGGATATGTTGAGGATGTACGTGATGGATAGGCAGACCCATTGGGAGGACTATCTCTACCTAGTGGAGTTTGCTTACAACAACGGGTATCACAGTTCTATTGGCATGGCACCTTTCCAAGCCTTATATGGATGCCCTTGTCGTACACCTTTGAGTTGGGATAGCCTTGAGGATCGCATCCTGTTGGGCCCAGAGATGCTTCGTGACATGGAGCAACAGGTGGTGCGTATCCGAGAGCACTTGACAACGGCACAGGATAGGCAGAAGAAGTATGCCGATGCTCATAGGTCAGATAAGCAGTTTGCTGTGGGTGAGAAGGTTTTCTTGAGAGTGCGTCCACGGAAGAGTCCGATCCGTTATGGAAAGGGCTCGAAGCTAGCACCTCGCTTTGTGGGACCATTCGATATTCTTGAGAGGATTGGTCCAGTTGCCTATCGTCTTGCTTTACCGCCCAGCCTTGCTCGCATTCACGATGTTTTCCATGTTTCAGTACTTAGACAGTATATTCCTGATGTTGTACATATTCTTGATTGGAATGCATTACAGGTAGAGGACGGGCAACTGGCTTTGGAGCCAAGTCGTATTCTGGAGCAGCGGGAGTTGACCCTCAGGGGTCGAACCATAGAGCAGGTAAGGGTCCAATGGGACCCTACTGATGACTCTTCAGCGACATGGGAGGATGCATCTAGATTACGGGATTTATATCCCTATTTGTTTATAGGCTTCCAGGAGTAAGCCTAAGTCTAGGGGGGGTGGATGTAGTGCCTGCCCCTAGTTTACATTTTTCGAGCTACATTTATGTTATGATTGCCAAACTCTTTTAGGCCAATTTATGTTTGATGAGTAGTATTATTATTTTAGAGATTATCAGATGATGTTTACACTCAGTTATTATATGATGAGATTACTTGGTACTCTATATTTCATGCATGTATGATGATTATTCAATGGTTTTAGTTATCGATGATGATTAGTTGGATGGCTTATTATTTCATGTGCCTCTT
The DNA here is from genome assembly GCA_028749045.1 of Cupressus sempervirens. Taxonomy (NCBI): domain Eukaryota; kingdom Viridiplantae; phylum Streptophyta; class Pinopsida; order Cupressales; family Cupressaceae; genus Cupressus; species Cupressus sempervirens. The sequence goes on along the minus strand of CM053793.1, from coordinate 151,351,523 downwards.
ATGGATACTTACCCCATACTGCATGTGTATGGTGTGCGTGCTGTTTTATTTATGTATGGTGTTTCTGATATGGTTAAGGAAGGGAGTCGTAGTCACCTGCTAGTCGGGATCTACACGATGCACCACTTCCTGCCATTGCCTGTTTAGCTTAGAATATTGTGTTTGTACATGCGTGGATTTTATGCAGGTTGCAGGTACCGGGTATCGACTTCCCTGAATTGTCAGGATGAGCGTACCCTATCGCACTATCTCAATGGTAAGAGAGGGGAGATAAACTCTTAAGTCCAAATCCTAAACCCTCTAGCCAATTGTCCTAATTGATAATTAGGACAAGTATCTGAGTTAGTACCCTCCGAATGCATCAAATGATGTAATTTTGTGATTATAACCCTTCTGTTTGATTTGGTATGTATTTTTCTATGATGGGTTTTCGTATGTTGCTTTATGAGTCCTTGGTGTATTTTCTATTAATTAAGTCTAATTAAAAAGACTAATTAATGATTTAATTTAATAAGGAATTATTATGATATCTTTATATTTAATTAATTAATTAATTAATTAAATAAAAGAATTAAAATTGGAAATTAAAGTTTAAGATATATTTAGAACAAGATAATATTTATTTAATTTAATAATAATATATTTGGAGTTCATTTTTAAATAAATGCTAAATATTATTGTTATTTAAATTAATTAAATATGTTATCAATTAAGTTCTAAAATAAATTAAAAAGTTGAAAGATATAAATTTATTAAGAATTCTAGATCGCATGATCTAATCATGAGTTAAATATAAGAATTAAATTAAAAGATTAAATTATAAAAATTAATAATGTTATTTTAATTTCTTAAAAGTGCACATAAGATTTAAAGTAATAAATTAATTAAGAATTGAAGTCAAGTGAAATTTTAAATAAAGTTATTTAATCATTCAACTTATTGTGCATGAAAGTTGAATGCAAAAGAATTAGAAAAGATAATAAAAGTTAATTTGAGTAACTGAGTTGTGCAAAGAGTCTTCTCGGGTAAACGCACAATTAGTGCCCCGAATTGAGGAGAATTTGCTTATCACAACTTTGGGGGTTCATTTTTTTGATATACGAATTTGGACGAGAATTTTTGGGAGGAAGACAATTTTTGGAAGCAAATTTCAGAAGGCTGATACGAAGAAAGTCTTGAAGGGAAAGGTTATTGAGAGGAGCGAATTCGCATACAGTTTTCTGGAGGTTGCATAATAGCATCAGGATCAGGTAGGGTCTTGTGTTTTTTATCCATTAAATATGCAATTATCCCTTCCTGTCTTCTTCGTGTCTGGGGTTTGTAGATCTGAATTCTCTGTGATAAAAGTTTTAAGCTTTCAAATCTTGTGAAGTTATTAATTATTCGTCAATAATTTTTGTATCCATGGAGACTGGATGAATTAATTAGAACCATTGTTTTCTTGATTTAGAAATTAAGATCTAATTTAATAAGGGTTTTGTTTTAATGAATTGAAAAGTTCTAGATAAAAAAAATATAAGAAAATAAAAAAAAAAATATATATATATATATATATATATTACATATTTACCCCTTTGGAAGAAATTGTTTTTATTAAAAAAAAAAAAAAAAAAAAAAAATTAATTAAACAAAATTAATTTTTAAAATAAAAAAACTAATTTTATTTGTATTAGAATAAATTTAATTTAAAAAAATATATATATATTTAAATTTAATAAAGTGGGGGGGGAGGGAATTACCCTGTACCCGCCCCCACTGTCGGCGCAGGCCGACAGTACCTGCGTCGCAAGTACTGCGATGACAGGTACAGAGTACCTGCCGCCGCAGGCCCTGCGACCGCAGGCCTGCGGCCAAAGCCGACGGGCTATAAACGTTGGGAATTCGGTTTTTTAAAAATTTTTTTTAATTTTTTTTTTATTATTAAAAAAAATGAATTTTATTTAATTAAAAATTTTAAATAATAAAAATTATAATATATTTAATTTTTTATAATATATTAATTTTTTTTAATATTTAATAAATAAATATTAATTGCATTGTTATAGTTGTAAATTGTAATTTATTAATAATTTTGTTTAAATATTAATAGATTAACAATTATTGGTTGGATTAAAATAATTAATTAGATCTAATAAATATTAATTAATTTAATTAAAATTAGTTTAATTAAGTTAATTAATAAGGAATGTTATTTGACTAAATTATAAAATTGGATACTGATTTAATGTAAATTATTATAGAACTGGGTTATTCGAAAAAGGGTAGTTGTGAAAACTTTGTTACTTGAATTCGACATTGAACTAAAACACAAACCTTACTTTAACTTAAATAATATACTTTCAGACCCAATCTCTGAGACTTTGATGTTGTCTTTGTACTTTGAATGTTTTGGGGTTGGTTTAGCGTTGACCAGTTCAGGTTGTTACCAGAGGCTCGGGGTTTGTGAATGTGATGTCTTGATGATTTGGTCTCGATCTTTCTTAACCTGACCATGGTAATGTGATGAAGTGCTCTATGACATGATTGTGTTTACTGTTTGTGATTGCTTTCCAGTTTCCTTGTGTGAAGCTGAGATGTATGTATTTGAGAATACCTAACTTAACCATTTCTGAGTCTCGATCAGTTATACTTGTATTACTTTCTAGTTGCTCATTAGAGAACCATTGGATTTTGTGACTTATCATTGATGCCTTCAGTTGCTAATAGAGAACTGTCGTGATTACTTGATTACTATTTGATGTTATCTGTTGCTTATGAAGAACTGATATATTTTGTGGATTATCTTTTTATGATATTTTCAGTTGCTCGCATAGGACTGAGATGGTTTTATTATGATTCTTTGATTTATGAGTTCATGAGCTAGGGTAGGTTATCTATGTGTAGAGTCGGGAAGTGGCTTGCAATGGGGGTCGGAGCCCTAAGTGGCTGCCTTGAGAAACCCATTGTAAGTCGTTTTTAATAAGTGAAAACATTTACACTAAATGAGAGAAAATGAACCTAACAAGATAATTGTATGTTCTCTCCCATGCCATGAGTGCTAGTACAGACTAGGATGGGGTAGAGAGGACGCTTGGTTACGACCTTGCATACCATAGTATGCCTCGTCAGTACGAGAGGATACTAGTGGCCGCAGGATCAGTAGGGACCCGGGATTCCTAAGGGATTGCTCGGGTAACTTCTACATGACTTTTGCGATGACACTTTCCCGCTTGCATATTAGGTTTCCTACGTGTCTTGTGGTACCTCTGGGATTTAGATATCGGTCATTTTAGGAACCCTTGAGTTAGCATACTTATAGGATTTCCTGGACTTAGAGAGTATTTATGATTATAGGTTTTGTTATCCTATTTGGGACTTGAGACTATCTCCTCAGCACGGTGGGAGTGGACCATTTAGGTTCCACGCGGTCGGGTGGTAGTGCTTTTACTCTTACCAATGAGATCCGTTCCGTGGTCACCGTGGCTGGAGATTTCGTGATTGGCATTTACCTTCACTATGTTCTTGGATTAGTATGATGGATGGTTAGATTTTATGATAGATGTTTTATCATTATGGATGTATGGATGTATCATGTATGGTGAATAGTTTCATATATTTTTACTGTACTTTGTATCATGGATTTGAGGATGTTGTATCTTGATCTTTACGTATGTATATTCTTTTAAGCCTTTCATACCCTGTGACATGTACAGTGGATGAATGAGCATTCCGAATTAATTTGCCAAAGAGCATTCGGAACAAATGTATATTATGGACATTGGAGTTTCTGATTATTCTTTTATATGTATGTGTTAGTTGTTAGACTTAGAATTAATTAAATTTAAACGTGACTCAACGTCTTGGGATCTTTAAAAAATGTAACTTGCAATGTATGTTTGTCGATGATTACATGTTATTGCTTCCGCTACTACTTGTTTGATGTGTATGTCATACTTTCTTACTTTAAAAAAAAAAAATGTTTAGCAAACTTAGTGAAACTTTAGGTTAATTCTTTTGGATCCCTTGGCGGGGCGTTACATGATATTTCTTCTAACTTCCTAGTGCACGTAAAATTTTTATATTGCACAAAGTAAAGGTCTTTCAGTCATATCTGAGCTAACTTATTCGTCTTCTTTGTGTGGATGGCCTCAAAACATGCTCCAATTGCACTTACAACTGAATGAACTTCAAATTGTTACTCAGTGCAAAATTTTGCAATTAACTTTGTCAGAGGTTGAGAGGGTGTTTTTTCACTGGAGTCGTCAAAATTGAAATTAGAATGAGCTTTGTTGCTTCCTGGGCATTATTTTCTTCCGTGACGAGTTTGTTCCAAAAACTCGGTGAGCTATTGTGGCAAGTTAATGGCATCTGTTAATATGAGCTCTTAGATCATCCCTCTCCTTGGTAATAGTTATGAGTTTGGTCGCGAGCCTGAAAACTCTCGAATTTGGGTTGAATTTTATTTTTTAAAACGGCAATTCTTTTGACACAAGTTATTGAAACGTCTCTGTTTAGCAGTCTTTAGAATATTAGAATATGTGTGAGACAATTAATTGCCTTAATTGTCTCGAAGTTTGTGTTTAGAAAAAATTAATTCTCTGAATATCTGTTTTTTTTAACCTTTGGAAGGAATTGGACGTAAGGCCAACTGCCATATGTTTTAGGCCCTTTTATGAGCACAATTCTTGGATACTTTAAGCACATGTGCAAATATTCTTACTAATAGACGAAAAGTCTTCTGAAACTTCATGGTCATTAGGCTGATAAAATCAAAATATCTGCGTGTTTCGAATGAGTTTAGAAAACATTTGTTTGTAAGTTTTATTTACGCTTTGTTGAATCTTTTAGTTTTATATATACTCAAGGTCAGTTATTTTCTAAAAACTTTGTACATTAAAATCCAAAAAGTATCAGTAAAATTTATTAGAGCGGATGTATTCAAATGAATTTCTCGTTTTCTTGGAACGCTTGAAATTATTAACCTATTAATAGTATATTAGGTTTCTACCCCCAGCGTATGATGGTCTTTTAAGTAGTTTTTGAAAGTGCCAATAATGGTCAAAGCTTCAGTTAATTTGGCATTAATTGTTTTTTTTTTGGTGTAATTAAATCAAACAGGTGGTTTGAGGAGGAAATTTCAAGTGTTTGACCAAATTTATCAGGAATGTAATGCAAAAAAAATTGCACTGACTGGAAATGATCTTTCCAATTGATATCAATAAATTATTAAATATGAAAGCTTGAACGTTATTCTTGAAGTTGCATCCTTGACATGTTCAAGAGCTAAGTTTTATTCAAACCTTATTTCAACAACTGAAGAAAGAAACAGTCTAAATAGTTCATCTACTTTACAAAACGTTGCACATAGATTAAAAGAAATTGGACAAAACTGGGGAAAATCTGTAAATTTCAGAGAAATTCAAGTATGAAACTTTTATTAGGTGTGAACTTTTTTATAGGCTACTTTTTATCAGTACAGCTGTGAGCTGACTGTTTCTGTGATTAGATTTGTTAATGCTGCCAAAATTTGGAACACTCTGCGTATTTTGTGTTATTTATGTGTTGATATAAAGAGGGAGATTGTCTCTGTTTCTTTTTGTAATTGGTATCCTTACTGGCTTTATTTCAAAATACATGTGCTTCTAAGAGATATTCTCAATGCATTTCTGGAAAATTTGGATCAGGTTACTGGAAAATATGTTGCTGAGAAGTAAATCAAAGCAGGCAAGGAGTGCAAAGGATTACTCAGCTAGTTCAGCTTTCCCATTGCTTGACCTTCCTGAGTTTGTGTTTGAAAGCATTCTAAGGCGGCTTAAGCCATATCATCTATGGCAATTAGCACAAACATCCAAACATCTCAGAAAAAGGTGTCGAAGTGATGAAATATGGGAGCCTCTGTATAATGAACGTTGGGGGAAAATTGCTGGTATGAAAGCATTTGACCTTTGGAGACGCATGCTTATTCAAGGAAATTCATGGATTTCGGAAAGCAAGTTGATTAAAGCTGTACCAGTGATTAGACCCAATGAAGTCTTTGTAAATTTGTATTGGCGATTGGAACGTGGTGACTTTTGGTTTCCTGGACAGGTTTTCAACCGTGAGGTGATGGAAGTGTTTCCAAATAGACTGTAATTGTTTTCAGAAAATCTCAATTTGGAGCTTCGTGAAACTTACTTTAGTTTTCCTAATCATTTAATTTCTCTCAATTGTCCGACTTGGAATATATGCTTCTAAATGATGCAGACAGTTTCAAGTGGTCCATATTAGGTTCATATTGGTTGCTCTGAACCTGCAGATTAAAAATATAGACAATACCCTGTTTCTGCAATTTATCCTCACAAAATGAATGATTTCAAATAGATTGAAAAGTGAAAAACAAAGATGAACATTCAAATTGAAACAAATGTCCATAGAAACTGCAGAAAGATCTTTTGTTAGTTTCTGACCACTCAGATAAGACAACTTTAATAGTGGCAAAATATTATTAACATGGTCAGAAAAACATAAAGCTTTTTCGTTCTTCCATTTAGCCTTTGCCTGGATTAGAGATCTTCATTTCTCCCCTAAAAGTTATCTGTAACCAACGGCAAATGACATCAAATCCCCTATCACCTACAGCGACATAGAATCTTCAAGCATAAACAAACTTTTGAAACAAAAAATAGAAAATATTTACATGCCGTTCTCTTGTTTTCCACCACAATCAGAGCAGTTGAAAGAACTGCTGTTTTTGAATAAAACAAAATCTTAAAAATAAAGAGCAGAAAATAAAACCAATGGAGCATGGATGAAGTCTTTAATGAAGATGTTCGTCATCGTAATCCTTCCTCTTAGAAACTCTGAATCTGCTGGTTCAAGCCTTAAAGGCCATAGGATGGATTTGTGGTTTTCATCCAAGTAAAGCTTCTGTGATCCAAGTAATAGTTGGCAGGCCTTAATTGAATATTTTTATAATTGATAAATGTGTTTTAAGTGTGAACACCCCCAAACGTATTAAAGTATTAATAATACACAGCTGCCCTCCTTAGCAGGGTTAGAGGCCTTAGCTATTTTTAACATTTTCCCTGTATGGACTTCTTAACAAAATGACAATCAAGATATCTCCCATTAGATTACTTTTAACAGTCAGCTACAACCAAAATTCTGCTTCTTTGTTAGAATCCTTACAAGGTAACTTAGCCTCAAGGGCTTCTATACCTAGTTTGTCCTTTATATTTCCTCTCCTCCTTTCATTCCTCTGGCCTCTTCTTCCCCAGTTCATGCGAGCATTGTGGTCTGCTCTAGTTCCAAACTGAAGTAGATTAGCACATGGCTAAAAATCTGGAAATATCTTGTTTCTGTAATTTAGCCACACAAAATGAAAAATTTAAAAATAGACTGAAAAGCAAAATATGACATTCCAATCAAATAAACATCCAAGAAAGCTACAGCAAGATCTTTTGTTAATGTCTGAGCAGTCAGATAAAACAACTCAAACACAGTGTTAAAATAGCATTAAATATAGTAAAAAACAGTTTTTTCCTTAATCCATTTAGCTTCCACCTAGAATAATTTTCAGATTTTCTTAAACCACTAAAAACTATCTGAAACTAACTGCCAGAAGACATTGAATTCCATATCACCTAAAGCACGACAGAGTAAGATTCTTCAGTTTTCCACTAAAAGCTATCATCTCTATGTAACCACCAAAAGGTATCCAATCTCCTATGACCTACGGCAACACAGTCTAAACCTTTACTAACTCTTTAAAAAAATTGAAAGTAGCTGCACACCTTTCCCTTATTTCCCACCAAGAAGAGAGCAGTTGACAAACTGCTTTTTTAATAAAAACAAAATCCTAATGCTGAGAAGAAATCAAACTAATGGAGCATGGAAGAAGTGTTTAATGAAGATGCTTGCATCTTTTAAAATTCTTGCTGATCGATCCCATTCAATGCATGCTTTGATTCATTAATTGAGCAAACCAGGCTTGCTTGCAATTTTTTCTTAGAAATGTTCTTGAAACAAGGCCCCTCACTACTGTGTAACTTGTTAGACTTCCGCCCCTTTGAAGTATGTAAAAAGGAAATGTCATGCAATTCTATACACATTATGAAATATCCTAAGGATTTAACAACAAATATATTTAATTCTCAGAATGGCAGAGATGTAACTCAAACTTTTACAACGAAAAAACTAAATCAGAGTTGAAAAAAAAAAGCTACAGCAGAAAAGCTTTATTATTTGATCTTATGATAGTACCAAACTTTATTTTTCAAACATGCAGAAACTTGAAAATGAATCAGACCCTAATCTGTACCAAACATTGATGCCATAGATTGCCCTTCGTTGGAAAGAGATAGATAAACTTGCTGTAGAGATATTTTGGCATCTGATGTGCAACAATGAAGAAGAGATTAGATGCTGTTGAACAGTTGAAGTGCCAGACCTGGTTGTACATCCAAGGCAGCAGGCTGGGGTTTGTGTCCCAACTGATGACTGACATACAGAACACTAAAAATCAGAATAACAATAACCTAACCCTCTTTTGAACTTGATCTTATAAGGTTGCCACAACCCTAAAGCCAATACCCTAATTAGCGTGATGAAACATGAACTCCACCACCAAGTAAAAACATAGTGTTACCGAGAGACACGTCTCCTCCCATCCAAGACGTGTTTTGGAGACGGAGATGCATCTCTGAGACTTTTGAAGTTTCCAGATACTTTGAAAAGGGTGGGAGACTTCATGATGGAGTCTCCAAAAGTCTAAGCATCTCCAAACCAAAAAAAATGGAGTCTCTCGCCCGTCTCTGCCTTAAAAATAAATTTAAAACATAGCATAATCATCATACTAGGTACTAGATAGATTCTGATTTTTGTTTATGGTTCAGTTTTTTGATTGCATATTAGCCATTTAGCATCAAACTATGTATTTTTGAATTTCAAATTTCAATATGTAATGAATCTAATGATAATCTCAGCCATTATTAATATGATACAATGATGATCATATGCGATATTCAGTAATCAGACATGAAATGTGCAAACTTCTAATGTTGAATGTTAATATTTATAACTTTTCAATGTTCATTATTCTTGTTTTCAAAGCACTATGTTATAAGTCTGCTATTTGTTAGGAATTTTAAAATTATATTAAAAAAATTGACGTCTCCAAAAGTACCTCCGTCTCCTGTTTGAAAAATAGCCGTACCGGTACCAGTACCAGTTTGGAGAGTTCCCCCGTCTCCTAGTAACCTTGTGAAAACATAAAAATTTGAGCCACAACTTCAAAATTTGGAATAAATAAAATGATTCTCTCTTAATTCTCATATGGCTCTCTTAATTCTCATATGGCCCCTTCTATGACTGAAATTTAGGGACTTTAGTGAAACTGGTCCCACCACCAAAATAAATCAGTTTCTCCTTTTCGACAATTTGCACAAGTGTTGGAGGATAAAAATTTACACTTACAAAATAATTAAATTACTACAGTTGCTAAAGAGGGGACATGACAGTTCCCCCTTCCCAAGATTGCTGGTCCACAAGCAATCGCAAGTCTGGGTGCTGCAATATCTCTTCTCCTTCTCAAGAGGCATCATTGAGTGACAAGCTCTTCCATTTGATCGAGTATTCACATAGAGTCTTGTTTCTCAATTTCCTTTCTCTCAAATCAGCAATACCTTCTGGTTCCAAAACTAATTTCCTCTCTTCATCCAATGGTGACAACTCAGGGGAAGCTACAGATTACCGATCCAATACGTTCTTCAGGCGGGGACACATGAAAAAATTATGAGTCAGGGTCCTTGCTGGCAGTTCCAGCTCGGCAACCTCGCCAATTTTCTTGAGCACTTTGTAGGGCCCATAGAGCCTTGGCTTCAACTTTCCCACTCCACTACTCTTTAAGTTGATTGTCTGTAAGGCTGCAATCGTAGGAAGACCAAATCCCCTACTTGAAAAAATCTCTCAATTCTATGCCTATTAGCATACTTTTTCTATTGATTTTGTGCAAACAAAATGTTCTCTCTCAGAGCCTTAAGTATGTCTTGGTAGTTCTGGATAGTCTCCTTGGCTTTTGGAACCTTATTGTCTTCAAATGCTAAGTCTATAGTGATGAAGCCTCATATCCATATAGAACCTTGAAAGGAGACATACTAATAGTCATAAAATAGGTAGTGTTATAACAGAACTCACCTAGATAAAGCCATTTGACCCATGCGTGATGCTGCCTCGAAACATAGTTTTTGAGGTAACGTTTCACCCATTTATTGACAATTGTAGTTTGCCCATCTGTCTGTGGATGGTAGCTAGTGCTAGGTGTAAGTTCAATCTTCACCAAATGGAATATTTCTTGCCAAAATATGCTCATAAATCTGCTGTCCCTATCATTGACAATGGTTTCAAGCAACCCGTGTAACTTGAGGACCTCTTGAAAAAACAAACCAGCAACTTGAGAAGCAGAGAAATGGATAGTAATGGTAAAGAAATGGGATAATTTGGTTAATCTGTCCACTACAAAAATACAATCCTTTCCTTGCACTCGTGGTAATCCTGTGATGAGATCCATGGATATTCCTTCCCAATTCTGTTTCGGAATCCAAAGAGGTTGCAAAAGACCCGTAGGAAAGGTGCGTTCTGCTTTATTTTTTTGGCACACCAAACATGCTTGGACATATTGCAGCACTTCATCCTTTAGTCCCTTTCGTGAAAATCGTTCACTCACTTGTCTGTAACTGTAAGTCTTGAAGAACCCTGGATGCCTTGCGAGGGGAGCATCATGGAGCCCAAGCAAAATATTTCGTTTCAATTTAGACTCAGGTGCAAGAAATATTCAGTTCTTGTAATATATCATATCACCTAACACTGAGTATTTGTCTTCTTGCACTTTTTCCTCCATTATTCACAAGGAAAAGTATTTTTAGCATAATCGGTCAGCAGCTATGTTTTCTAATCAGCAGAGTTCCGGTGAGAGGACATAGAAAGAGTTTTTTGGAAAGTGCATTAGCCACCACATTCTTTTTCCCTTTGATATATTCCACATCGAAATCATAAGCCTAGATCTTATTGACCCACTTTTGTTGGTGTTCATCAAGATCCTTCTGTTCCAAAAAGTATTTGAGACTATTATGATCAGTCCTAACAATAAATCTCGCACCCACCAAATATTGTCAAAACTTGGCCAAAGTGTGCATGATAGTCAACATTTCTATATAGTAAGTGGAATATAATTTTTTTGGGTCTTGGAGCTTCCTGCTTTCGAAAACAACGAGATGTCTATCTCGCATTAGAACAATATGGATTCCTTGACCCAAAGCATCACACTCCACAAAAGTTTTGGTGAAATAGGGAGCGCAAGTACTGGACAAGAGCTCATGATATCTTTTTCAAAAATAATTTAGGCTTCAAAAGACCACTGGAAAGACCCTTTCTTTGTAAGATCAGTTAATGGTGAGGCTAGCTGTCAAACCCTTGTACAAATCTCATGTAATAGCAACACAAACCCAAGAAATCCCTAAGAATATAAATGTTTTTAGGAGTAGGTCACTCCTTAATCTCTGTATCTTCCCTTGATGAACTTTGACTTCCTCCACACCAATTACATGACCTAGATACAAGATTTCTCATGTTCCAAATTCACATTTAGAGGCTTGAGCATATAATGATTGCTGCTCCATGATATCTATAACAACATCTAGGTGTTCTAGGTGCTCTTTCCAAGTTGTACTGTAAATCATAATATCATCCGAAAATACCAACACAAATTTCTTTAACTGCTCATGGAAAACATGGTTCATACAGGACTGGAACATAGTGGGGGCATTCGTGAGATTGAAAGTCATCACTAGAAATTCAAAGTGCCGATATGACATCAGAAGGCCGTCTTCAGAATTTTCTCTTCTCTCACACTATTTGATGGTATCCTGAATGTAAATCAATTTTAGAGAAGAAAATTGAGCCAGGCAACTCATCCAGTAGTTCATCGACCCTGGGAATGCGATACTTGTTCTTAATAGTGCACTTATTCAAGGCTCTATAGCAAGGTCACCGGGAGATGGGGAGACTTCGAGGTCTCCGGTACTGGTACTGGTACCGGTACGACAATTTTTCAAATAGGAGACGGGGGTACTTGGAGACGGCTTTTTTTTTTTTTTTTAATAGTTTAAAGAGTCTAATACTAAAAGTAAATACAAAATTTGAAAATAGTAATACTGTAAGACTAAAGTAAATAATAATAGTAATGTCACATTAAAAATTAAAATAGACTCAGAGTCAAAGATTTCAAAACTCACATGATCACAATATTGTATCTCATAGACATATTTGTTTTTTGAATATTGCATATGATCACCATCATATCAGATTGTTAATCACTGAGATTATCATTACATATTCAAAATTTAAATTCAAAAAAGTATAGTTTGAAGCTGAATTGCCGATATGCAAACAAAAATGAACACTTTGTACAATAAACAAAAAACAGAAATATATCTAGTATTAGTATGTCGATGGTACTATCATCTACTCCACAAGGTTTTGGTCATCCATCTCAAGGTCTTCCGCTATCATGCTCTCCAAAAAATCATCACTCTCCAAAAATATTTTAAATGATTTAATCATTTAAATTGTTGAATAAAAATAATTTTAAAAAAGTTTTCTAATGTTTTTAAAGTTATTAATTTATTAAATAAAATATTTTAAATGATTTAATCATTTAAATTGTCGGTGGTCTTAATTTTTGTATTAAAAACATTAAAATGAGGGCTAAAATATATAAAATTATTTAATATTATATTTTACATTTATATTTTACCATGAGACTTCGGAGAGACTTTACTTTTTGGATTAGGAGACAGGGAGACTTCATCGTGAAGTCTCCAACCTTTTTTGAGGTCTCCGGAGACGCGAAAAGTCTCCGAGACGCGACTTTTAGGGGGGAGACGGGTCTCACGGTAACCATGCTCTATAGTCAATAGTAAATACACATCCTTAATGTGCCATCTTTCTTCTTGACCAGCACTACTGAGGAAGTAAATGGGCTAGAGCTTGGCTGGATGTGATCCATTTTCAGCAACTCCTTAATCATCTTTTCAAATTCTTCTTTTAAGTGTCAACGATGCCTGTAAGGGGTGTTTATGACTGGTTTAGAGCCTTCTTCTAGCTCAATCACATGCTCAAATCCTTTTTCTGGTGGCTGCACTAGAGGGATTTCCCCAAACACCACTCCATGTTTATCTAGCATAGACTGTATATCAACATGTTAAGAATGTTTCTCATTCGCAACAACAATATTAGAAACAAAACAGTGAGCCGCCCACTCAATGTCATCATGACAAAAGAATGCCTCCATTCTTTTGGCAAAGACTACTCTGGGTCCTCCATCTTCCATAGCTTTCAACATTGTTTTCTTACCTTCCACCATAAACTCCAATTGCCTTTGTTTGAAGTCCTGCACATACCAGCCTAAAGAGTCAAGCCACTGGAGACTCAAAACAACATCCACATTAATGAGATTAAGAACATAAAAATGTCCTACCTAGCTGTAGACTCCAAACTGAATGTTAAGTTGAGGTAAAAATTGAGAACAACTCAAGGGAAATCCATCCACTATGATTACATTAAATTCAAGCAAATCTTCTTCTTGCAATTTATGCCTTCTAACAGGACCCTCATCAATGAAATTGTGGGTGACAACGCTGTCCACCAGACATACTGTTCGCTATCCCTTAATATGACTCCTTTCAGCCTGCAAGGTTTACCTCTTGGAATTCCAGAGAGAGTGGCGATGTGTGACTTTTCTCTAATTGTAGTGTCCTCAAGCTCAATCTGAGGAGGCTGAGACTCCTCTGTATGTTCCTCTTCAGCTGCCACTTTAGACTCATCCTTAGAATACACTTCAATTAAGTGAAGTTTCCCTTTCCCAATGCATCGATACCCAAATTCCCAAAGCTCTTTGCAGGCAAAGCATAGCTTTCTCCTTCTAAGTTCATTTCAAGGTTCTTGTTCAGCCTTTGTAGGAGCATTTTTAGGCTGATTGAAATTGACTCTTTTTTGCGTATTTGTCCCTTTTTGTCACATTTCCATGGGCTGAAATCCTCCTTCTGATGTTGGAGAGGTACTGAAACTTCAATGTCTATTGCTAATCCAATAGCATTATCAAGTGATACAGGCCTATGACCTTTTACTGACCCCTTAAGTCTGTCACTTAAGCCTTCAACAAAGAGCACAGTGACCCTCTTCTGAGGCATATCTGGAACCATCATTGCAGTCTTTTGAAATTCACTTACATAAGTTTCAAGCTGTCATGTTTGAGTTAATTGAGCTAACTATTTATAGTATACTTCAATATCTTTCCTCTCAAAACGTTTAACCAGCCTTTTGACAATTTCTTCATAAGATTCAATCCTAGAATGATCTTGGGAAACGATTCTGTGGTGCCACCAATCATAAGCTACCCCTCCCAGAAGCATGGTAGCAAACTATACAACTTTTCCTTCTTCCATGGGCTTAAGTGCCAGGAAGGTGTCCAACTTGTCAACCCATGACCTTGCTGATAACACTCTTGTTCCATCAATAGTTAGAATACTAACCTTGTTCAAAGCATCTTTGTATTCCATAGGGTGCATGCTCTGCCTAGCTGAATCTCTAGGCTTCCCACTTGGTTTGTCGAGATGGTTTCTGACCTTATCTTTACGCTGATTCATGAACTGATTCAAGTTTATCAACTGTCTCACATCAGCTGGTAACTGTAAGTACTCATCCCTAGCTACCATAATGGCATCAGTAATACGAGTCTCCTATTCCTTTGGTTCTAGAATAGGGTTCCTTTCCAGTGGAGGAGGAAGGAAAGTGGGGTGTATAGGTCGATCAGACCTTGTATCTTCTGTTCTGTTGCGAGTCTCTTGCCTCGCCGTACTCGGACTGTGCTGGCTACTAGATCTTCTAGAGAGGGAATGACCGACTCTCATTTGACCCATAGCAGTGATCATTCAATCCTGAAATTGCTGCAACATCTGCTGTTGTTGATGAGCAAACGTTGTCAAGAAATTGTCTAACTGATTATTTAAATCACGAAGGGGATCTCTGTCCCTTCTCTCTCCTATTTTGGTCTCAACTGAAGTAGTTTCTACTTTGTCTTGTTGCCCAACTTTACTCCTTGTATTGTATCTATGTGATTCAATTCTTTTGGAGTGCATAGAAACCTGTTATAGGGACATGCAACCAAAAAGCACAAAAAAGCAAACTGAATCCCTATAGGCTGGCAGGGTATGTGGCTCTGATACCACTGAAATATCGTTACTAAGGATTTAACAACAAATATATTTAATTCTCAGAACAACAGAGTTGTAACTCAAACTTTTACAACGAAAAAACTAAATCAGACTTGAAAAAGAAAGCTACAGCAGAAAAGCTTTATTACTCGGTCTTATGATAGTACCAAACTCCATTATTCAAACATGCAGAAACTTGAAAATGAATCAGACTTTAATCTGTACCAAACATTGATGCCATAGACCGCCCTTCATTGGAAAGAGATAGAAAAACTTGCTGTAGAGATATTTTGGTGTCTGATATGCAGCTCTGAAGAAGAGATTATACGCTGTTAAACAGTGCCAAATCTGGTTGTACGTACAAGGCAGCAGGCAGGGGTTTGCATTCCAACTGATGACAGACTTGCAGAACAACAAAAATCAGAATACCAATAGCCTAACCCTCTTTTGAACTTGACCTTCCTTATAAGGTTGCCACAACCCTAAAACCAATACCCAGCAGACTGGGGTTTGCGTCCCAACTGATGACATACTTGCAGAACAGCAAAAATCAGAATAACAATAACCTAACCCTCTTTTGAACTTGAACTTCCTTATAAGGTTGCCATTGTAAATTTTAAATATGTCTTCTCTTTGGTGTAAATCTCTATTTCTATATATGTAATGATATGAAAGACTTTATATTCTGAAGGTAGATATGACCACACTATAATATCTTAATATTAATATTTGAATTTATCGAGTAATTAATATAAGAATAATTATATATGATAATGTCTTGTTTTCTAATGTATTAAAAGGTAAGTATTATAAACTGATATGTGATGGGAATAGAATCGATTGCCTTGGTTATTGATCGGTCTATTCCATCGCATTCATTATATAAGTTGATGTGGTTATTCAAGAAAGACAAGTCTCATTTAAAAGCCGTCTAGTCGGTGAGTATGATGGTGAGGACAATAAGGTGTAGGGCCGACAGACTGATGACAGTCATGTTAAAATATTACCGCCGACTTCAACCAAACCCAATGTAAGGTATAATGAGAGATAGCAAGTAGTTTATTACAAGGTATTTAAAAATTGCTCAACTCATTTTAGTAGTGTATATATATATATATATATATATATATATATATAATATTATATAATATTATATATATGTATATGATATATATGCAATTAATGAACAATCATAGAATACTATAATAAAGGATAGACACACATAATAGATCTATAGGCACAAATTATTTAATTTCAATTTCTCACATGGTTAACATATTTAACACTCCCTCTTTAGCAAGAGGGAAATTGAAAGAAAATAAAACAACTTACACAATAAGGTGTTATCATCATAGTGTTTGGTAAGGTTTAACCCAAGAATCAAAACACAATGGATTTTCATGGTGTTCGGCAAAATCCAGCCCGAAGAACCATGAAGGTTATCAATGTGTCCAACAAGATCTGGCCCTAAGAACAAGGATAACCCTAACTTCAAACATTTTTGTTTGAAGATAGATCAATTATAAATAAAGTCGTCACTTTGTAATGGGATCATAACACAAGAAAGGTCATTGCCTTTCACAAGAAAAGTCGTCACTTTTCGCAACACAAGCTTGCAAGAAAAAAATTATATTCATGAATATATCATTTAATAAATACATTTACAATAATGTCATACCAAGTTTACCTCTCAAGTACACAATTTTCAACTTTGCAAGAGATTTTGTAAAATATTAGCATTCAGCTCATTTGTACTAATGTAACTTAATTTAATAACATTTCTACCAACCATATCTCTTATATAGTGATAAGGTGTCTTGATATGCTTCGACCAGTTGTGGAAAACTGGATTTTCCGAAAGTTTGATACAACTTTGATTGTCACAATGAATCACTGTAGGTTTTAGAGGCTTTTTGAATAACCCAGATAGTAGTTTTTTGGGCCACATTGCTTCACGTGCTCCCATGGAGGCAGCTACATACTCAGCTTCATTAGAACTTAGAGCAACAACTAGTTGTTTTCTACTGAACCAAGATACCATAGCTGACCCAAGACTAAAGCAACAACCTGTAGTACTTTTTGATTTGTGGAGCAACCTACCCAATCTGAGTCAGTGTATCCTTCAAGATTTATCTCAACATTTGTATACTTTAAACCAAAACCAATAGTTCCTTGTAAGTATCTCAAAATGTGTTTGGCAGTCATTAAGTGAATCTTTTGTAGTTTGCACATGAAATGACTCAGAACATTGGTAGCATAACATATGTTTGGTCTGGTATTTCCAAGATACATAAGAGATCCAATCATTTGTCTGAAGAGAGTAGGATTGATGTCCTCAAAATTTATAGCTTCTTCTTTTAGCTTGTGCAAGTTTGTTTCCATCAGAGTAAATAAGGGCTTACTATCCATCATTCTGAACCTAGTCAAAATATCTTGAGTGTACTTTCCTTGATGTAAGAAGATATAGCCCTTTTTCTGATTGACTTCTAGTCCCAAGGAGTAGTGTAGTAACCCTAGATCTTTCATCTCAAATTCGGCTATGAGGTCTTGTTTGCATTTTTCAATCAATTTATCATCTCCTATTATTAGTAAATCATCAACATATAGAACAAGTATTAAAATCTCATCCTTTGAGGTTTTGAAGTATATGTTTGAGTTAGCTTCATTCTTAGAGTATCCAAGTTTGTATAGATAGTTGTCTATCCTTTCATACCAAGCTTGAGGGTCTTGTTTGAGACCATAGAGTGCTTTCTTGAGTTTACATACATACAACTTTTTATCTTTCACAGCGAACCCTTCAGGTTGCTCTATGTAGACTTCTTCACTAATGATCCCATTTAGGAAAGCAGTTTTTATATCCATTTGATGAATCTTCCATCCTTTAGATGCTGCAATTGGAATGATTGTTCTTACAGAAGTGTAATGGGCCACCGGAGCAAAAGTTTCTTCATAGTCAATGCCAGCTTTTTGAAAAAACCCTCGAGCAACAAATCTAGCTTTGTGTTTTTCAATACTTCTACCTGCGGTGTATTTGATTTTATATAACCATTTTGAAGATACAACTGATTTGTCTTTAGGTCTAGGTACATTATCCCATACATCGTTTTGAAGTATGGAATTATATTCTTCCACCATGGCATCTTTCCACTCTGGTGAATTTAGAGCTTCTTTAGTTGTTGATGGTTCGGTTTTCTTTAGCTCAATTATCAAAGCAGTGTAACATGATTGATTTTGAGTTCTCTTGCTTTCTTTTGAGATCTCATCCAGTTCTACATTATTTTCTTCAATTATCTTCCTTGCCCATAATGGTCTTTTCTTCCCATTAGTAATTTCCTCATTACTTATATCTGATTCTCTTCCTTCAGATGTGTTCTCCCTCTGAGTCTCAGTTTGTCTAGATCCTTCATCATTTGAGTTTGGTTCATCTTCTATGTTGGTTGAAAGTTTTAAAGCAGAGTGTTCTTCAAAAATTACATCTCTACTTATTTCAACTGATCTTTGTTTGGGAATATAAATTCTATAACCCTTGGAATTTTCACTGTATCCTACTAATATACCTCTCTTTCCAGAAGGATTGAGTTTAGTCCTTTTTTCTTTGGGTATGTGCATGTAGACTAGACATCCGAATATTCTGAGATGACTTAAATTTGGTTTAGTCCCTAACAAAATTTCTTTTGGTGTGCTATTTTTTAGAATTGAATGTGGACATCTGTTTTGAATGTATACAATAGTCTTAGAGGCTTCTGCCCAAAATGAAGGGTGCATATTTTGATCATGTAACATAGCTTTTGTGGCTTCAATGATGGTTCTATTTTTTCTTTCTACGACTCCATTTTGTTGAGGATTATAAGGTACTATATACTCCCTCTTAATCCCAACAGAATTGCAAAAACTTTTGAAGATTTCAAATGTATATTCACCTCCATTGTCAGATCTTAATGTTTTAATCCTTTTACCGGTCTGATTTTCTACTAAGGCTCTAAAGGTTTTGAATTTTGATAGTCCTTTATTAGATTCTTTGACTTTCAGAAAATAGATCCAAGTCTTCCTAGAGAAGTCATCAATGAAAGATATATAATAAAGGAATCTCCGTAGAGATGGTGTGGGCATGGGTCCACATAGGTCTGAGTGGACTAGTTCCAAAACTGATTTTGACTTGTGTTCACTAGAGGAGAATGTTCTTTTTATAATTTTCCCTAGAGCGCACCCTTTGCAAGTTCCTATATGGGTTGAGTCTAGTTTAGGGGTTCCACAAGTGATCTTTTCTAAATTTGGAAGTGAGCTGAACCCAATATGCCCAAGTCGTATATGCCATAATTCATTAACATTTGATGTTTCATGACTAAGGGCTTGCTTTTGAATATTGCTTAATTTATATAATGTTCCAAATTTGGACCCTATGATAATAGCTCTTTTCAGATTTGAGTTATGAGGCTAGTATAGTACTTTGCCCTTGTTGAAGGTGACTTGTAATCCATCATTGGTTAGACTCGAGATTGAAATTAGATTTTTCTTTATACTTGGTACAAATAAGACATTTTTGAGATTTAGTGTAGCTCCATTTTTTAATTTGATAGAACAGGTCCCAATGTCTTTGACATGATAGGTGGAGTTGTCTCCAATTGTGACCCCTTCAGTAATATAAGTTCCAAATGTATCAAACATATCTCTAAATCCAGAGATGTGACAAGAAGCACCACTATCTACGATCCAAGCTTCCTTATTTGAATTTACTTCACTTGAGAGTGCAGAATAGTATAGTTGATTTTCATCTTCCTTTGTTTCAGCTAGGGAGGCTAGTACTTTTTCTCTCTCTCAACAGTTTCTGAAGGTGTGTCCCATCTTCTCACATTTGTAACACTTAACTTTGGAGTAATCATTATTTCTAAAATTCTTTTTCTTATTATTGAATTTCCTTCTATTGAATTTTCTCTTTCGTTTATTTGAGACAGTGTGAAGAGCTTGATTTTCTACTTCTTGATTTGATGTGATTCCTCTGGAGATTAACCTTGACTCTTTTGATATGCATTCATTTTTTAGCTGATCAAAAGTAGGAATTGAAGGTCTACATACCATTTGTATGAATGAATCCCAAGACGTTGGTAGTCCTCTAAGAGCTATTAATGAAAGCTCTTGATCTTCTATTTTGTTTCCAATAGATGATAAGTGTTTCTTGGTTTCAAAAATTTTCTCGAAATAAGATTGAATAGAATCTTTTTTTTCCATTTTAGTATTCAGTAGTTGAGTTTTTAAGGTGATCAATCTACTTGAGATATTTATCTCAAATTTATTTTTTATGGTCTTAAACACTTCATATGCACTCTTGATATTTGATGTAGAGGGAAGAAAGTGATCCTTTACTGAGTCGACAATAATTTTGTTTGCTTTATTGTTTCACCTTTTCTAGGTGAGTCCTAATTCATTTTGAGTTATTGGAATATCCTTTTCAATGAATGTTTCTAGTTCCAGTTCTTCAAGAATCGCAATAATATGAGTTTTCCAAGAGAAAAGATTTGATGCACCTTCAAGTCTATCTTCCACTCTGACATTGTTTGTCATTATGTCTTTCCCTTTTTTAATTGAAATGAAATTCGAGATTTCTCTACCAACTTGGCTCTGATACCATGTAAATCTTAAATATGTCTTCTCTTTGGTGTAAATCTCTATTTCTATATATGTAATGATATGAAAGACTTTATATTTTGAAGGTAGATATCACCACACTAAAATATCTTATTATTAATATTTGAATTTATCAAGTAACTACTATAAGAATAATTATATATGATAATGTCTTGTTTTCCAATGTATCAAAAGGTAAGTATTATAAACTGATATGTGATGGGAATAGAATCGATTGCCTTGGTTATTGATCAGTCTATTCTATCGCATTCATTAAATATAAGTTGATGCGGTTATTCAAGAAAGATGGGTCTCATTTAAAAACTGTCTGGTTGGTTAGTATGACGGTGAGGACAGTAAGGTGCAGGACCAACAGATTGATGACAATCACGTTAAAATATTATCGTCGACTTCAACCAAACCCAATGCAAGGTATAATGAAAGATAGCAAGTAGTTTATTACAAGGTATTTAAAAATTGCTCAACTCATTTTAGTAGTGTGTGTATATATATATATATATATATATATATATATATATATAAGATGATAATATTTATATAATATTATATATATGTATATGATATATATGCAATTAATGAACAATCATATAATACTGTAATAAAGTATAGACACACATAATAGACCTATAGGCACAAATTATTTAATTTCAATTTCTCACACGGGTAACATATTTAACAACCATAACCCTAAAACCAATACCCTAATCAGGGCATCGAAACATGAACTCCACTGCCAAGCTGAAAACATAATAATTTGAGCCACAACTTCAAAATTTGGAATAAATAAAATGATTCTCTTTTAATTCTCATACGACCCCTTCTATGACTGAAATTTAGGGACATAAGTGAAACTGGTCCCACCCCCAAAATAACTTAGTTTCCTCCTTTTCCATAATTCACCGAAGTGTTGGAGGATAAACACTTTACACTTAGTGAAATAATTAAATTACTACAGTTGCTCAATAGGGGACATGACACATGAAAGGATATATTACATTGTTCTAGAGTTTTGAAAGGGATTAGACTGGTTCTTAGATGCACTATAACTGTTATTTGTACTGATCCTAATACCAACTTAGATGAGAGTTATAAAGGTCTTTCTTTTGCTGCACTTGCCCAGGACTTGCACCTGGCCTCATCTCTTATATTCAGCTGCTATTGAGGGACATGTTAATGAGGCACTTGGCAGATCCCACTTTGATTGAATTCTTGTTGGACTGTATGAAAAATTGTTGAACTCATCAATGAACAACTTACCTAAAGATAATATTTATCTTCTATTTCTCTTGATTTGTATTCATGGTCAAAGCTCACGGACCAATTCCATCACGCTTTAATTTTGTATGGAACCATTCATAAACTCCATTTTCTCTAGTTGTAATGGTTTTTTTTCTCGCTACCCTTTGTTCTAAGAGGTAACACAGTTTAAAATTATTTAGGTAAGGATTTGCACTATGATTTAAATCAAGGACAAGGAAAAACAAATGAACAAGACTGGAACAAGTCGTCTATACCTTGAGTTCCATAGGACTCAAGAGGGTAAGCTAGATGAGATTTGAAAGTAGGATCAAAGCATTTTATGAATAATGCCATGTAGATGAAACTAGGTCCTGTTGTGTTGTAGAACACTTGCCCCACATCAAATGGGGATCCTCTCTTTTTCTATTTTCTAGCTTAGTGTTTAGGATAGGTGCCCTTAATTTGAAAACTTTTTTGAGTTTCTTAGTCTCATAGTTCTTAAGGAATGGGTGAGTCGGTTTAAGAAGTCCCTAAGTCAGGATACAGGTTGAAGATTTTTTTGTCCAGGATTGAGTTTTGTTTGCAAAATCCAAGTTTGAGGAGGATTTCCTAATTTGCCTCTACGTCCAGTTCCTTCAAACCTTGTGTAAAGTTGAGATGATGATGTTTGGAAATAAAATTTGTGGTTGCAATCAATATTTTGAAAAAATGATAAGTGTGAAAGAGTGTGATGTGAAAATTCCAATCTTTAAAGGGAAAATAAGGTAGAATTAAGAAATCCTCAGATAAAATTGAAATTTCATACTCTTGCAAGAAAATTCAAGTTTTCCCTTCAAAATTTTATACTAGTGTGAAATTCCCCTTCAAATTCGGTAAGGAGATCTATTATCCACTGAGTTGTCCTTGACCAAAATTTTCCCCTTAAGAATCCATGAGGGGGTCAAATTTCCACCTTACTATCCAAGACTTGATCACATTTCCACTTGTAAATCCTTCTCTCAAGCAGATTTCCACCCACAATTCCTTGTCCAAAAAGAATTACCACCAAGGGAAAAATTGGGATTCAAAATTCAATATGTTTAACAAGACAAGGAAAAAGAGAAAATAAATATCTTTGATTGAGGAATGAATTCCAAGTGAAAAGTGCAAATTCTTGTCTAGAGGTGAAGTTCCATTTAAAGTTCCATGGTTGGGTTGATTTTCCACTCATTATTCCATGAGGACCCAAATTTTCCATGTCCAATTCTGGGTTGACTGAATATCCATCCATTTATGCACGAGCCTAGCGATTTCCACTTGCCATTCCACAAGGGTGAAATCCCACTTGAAATTCCATTATAAAGACAATTTTGATTTTCCACTCAAAATTCCAAGCCCTCCTTCATACTCTACGCTACTTTTTATAGGCCAATCAATTATCTGCCCTCCTTTTACAAAACCTCCTTCATTTCCCACCAAAAATTCCTTGATAGGGTCAAATTCCTTTTCAACTTCTAATCTCTGCCCTTCCATGAGCACAAATCCTTCATCATTCTGGAATTCCACCCAGCTTGTCCTAGAGATGGAATTTCCGTGCTTGAAGAGAAACAATTTACACTGAAAAATAAAAATTCAAGATCAAATGCTTAATTAGGCTGGCCTTGTCAACAATTAACAAACCCTAGCAATGAGTGCCATATATAAGGAGGCCAAGATGCCATTTCAAAATCACAACTCAAGCAATTTAAATTGGATCCCAGAGAAGAAAGGAAGATAAGGTGCAAAAATCAGATCAAGAAGTTCAAAATATGGATAAGAAGGCAAATTATAATCAGCACAAGCAAAATTGAAGTCTGATTTTTGCGAAGAAAAAATACAGAAAGGTGCGAAAATCAGATCAGGAAAAGCAGAGAGGAGGGCAAATCTGAATAAAAGTGATTTCCAGAATTCTTAAGCAATTTTCCAGCAGATGAAAGATTGGAGTTATAATAAATTTGTAGGTGATTTTTTATCAGACCAAAGTGTGATTTCCAAACCTGAAAGTGTGAACCAAAATTAGAAATTCCCTAACCTAGGGTATGAAATCATTGCAAACCCAAGTGAATTCAAACAAAATTATGTTCAATTTTCATCTTCATGCCATGAATTACTGGCAGGTGCAGTTTCCATCAGATGTAAAAGTGAGTTCCCAGCATGAATTGACATCAGAATTAGGGTGACTTAATACTGGATTAATCAAGAATTTCCAGAATTGAAAGGTGAACTACCCAGCGAAAATGCAAAAAAATCAGATCAAAGTCAATATTGGATCAAGCATTACAATATTTGAAGTCAATTTCCAAGGGATGATATAAGATTTTTATTTTTCCATCCAATTCCAACTTTCCAAAATAACGGCCCAAGCCAAAATCTCTTGAAGAGTTGTTATTAAAACATTCAAGTCCCTCACACTTGCATTTTGATTTTAATCACGACTTTGATCCAAAGTTTCTCTTTCATTTTCAATTTTGGTGTAAGGTGAAGGAAGCATGTGGAATGATGTTGGAGGGGAAGGTGACAATGAAGCCGAGTCTCACAACAAGGTGAGGGATATTCAAGGATGAGAAAGATTACCGTGAAGATGAAGATGCCAAGGGAAGATAGAAGACAATTTAATCTCAAGACTATTACTTTTTTGCTCAGAAATAAGGATAAACAACAATGAACAAAATGAAGAACAACAAGACACATAGAGACGCTACAATTTGTCCTAGGAAAACCCTTTAACTTGAGGGGAAAACCCAACAACACCAAAAAAATCTTCTTTATTTAAATAAGAGAGGTTTGAGTAGAATGCTTTCAACTGAATACATTACTTATCACAAAGAAATCATATATATATATATATATATATATATATATATATATATATATATATATATATATATAGAATTGAGAGACCATATCAAAACCAAAAGTCTCTTCATATTTTTGTACGCATGTCTCTTCACATGTCGCATGTCTCTTCATATAGTAAAATGTAAGATATTTAAGGTGAAACACCTAGCATACCTTCGATGCCATGTTGTACTCACTTGGTTATAAGAAAGGTACAAATGAATATGATGGAATTATCATCATAAATTAGAGGTAAAGATCTCTATTGCATTATAATGCATGAATGGTTGATAAAACATAGAGCCTAGTCATCATGCGAGTCATCACAAGCACATTGCTAGACATCACACAGAGTCATGACATACGATGTCAGACACAAAAAACACAAACACTTTTTTTTGAAGACCCACGCTATACTGTATATCATCACAATGCATGTTAACAAAAGAAAACAATGCTAGACATCTTGTTAGAAGACTATGGTGGAATACTCAACAGGAAACACCCCTTACCTTCCATGAAATCATCGAGAGTTGAGTTGCAATGATGTTTCCAGATCACCACAAACATATGAGCCACACAAACCATTATTATGAGGCCACCTGACATAAAGAATCAGGTGCAATGCAAAATCATCCAACTCTTGATCTGGAGAAGGAATACATAAACACAACCATAACTGATGGTGAAAGAGGGCCAAAGACACAAGATCGAAAGCAATTTGATAATACATTTATCTATATCTTAGAAAACAAAAGCAATATGACAAAGCATTATAGAAATGACGAAGCACAACACCTAGGCACGGTAACATTGCTGACTTTTGAAACTTGTATATCACATTAGTGAGCTATCACAACCATGCAATAGAGAAATGACACAAGGCCTAGGAAGCTGCAAATCACTTGATGACAATATGAACATACACGACAAGTAATAAGATATGAAACGTTGCTCACATAAATGGCATGAGCTCAAACAAATAAAAACTGCCAGTATAAGCATTGAGACAAGCACAATTCCAAGCTAGCGTGGAATATGGAATCATATGGTGCTAAGAATTATTATTAGGGTGCTGGGATACATGATGTCAACATACTTATGGTGTGAAGACACCATTATAATTACCAACGAACAATAATAGATAACGCAAAATAGATGCCAAAGAATCGCCACAAAATGAAGCCAACAAATACTCACTATAATAAAGAAGAAGGAATCAAATAGAACTAATAGCGTCAAAGTGAATAAGAGAAACTCCCTTGTTTGCTGTTATCTAACTTGGCTTTGATACCATGCTAATGTTTTACCCATAAATAAAGATAAAAATAACAAGCAAAATGAAGAACAGTAAGACATAACAATTTATCCTGGGGAAACCCTCCAACTTGAGGGAAAAACCAACCACACTAAAAAATATCTCTTTTATTACATAATAGAGGTTCGAGTACAATGGTTTCAACTGAATATGATACTTATCACAGAAAGCAATCATATATCTTATCATAACTGAAAGTCTCTTCATTTTCAAAATGCAAGTCTCTTCATATTCCTGAACACGTCTTTTTAGTCTTCACATGTCACATGTCTCTTCATATAGTAAGCATTAATTTGATTGTGGATTTTCATTCAGATTGTGCCAGTATTGGGTATTTGGATGAACACTGATAATATGAAGTCCCTTGTCACTTCTAGAGATTCCATCAGTTTTTTCTAGTTGTTTCCTCATTGCCAAGCGGAAACTTGATTAAAGAATTCTAATATCCAAGCATTATCCATTGTTATCTTTGTCCTTAAAGATTAGACCGAGTTAGCTTACATTCCCCAAACCCTTATCCTTTGGCTTTTATTTGAAGTTCAAGTTCCAATTGCTCTTTGAAGATCATTCCTACTTTGAGGGTAAATAAATGATAAATCGAGGAAGAATAGCATTAGTCCCTCATTCCTACTTTGAGGGTAAATAAATGATAAATCAAGGAAGAATAGCATTAGTCCCTTTGTGTGTTACTAGCAAGATCACATCAATTCATTGAGTAATATATGTGTTACTAGCAAGATCACATCAATTCATTGAGTAATATCCAACACAAAGTTGCTAGTTTGTATTGTAAACCTTGGGGTTTCCGTATTTGATCACACACTGTCATATTGTTTAGCATTTGAGGTTTCCTTGTTCAAGAGAGTTAAAATACTTATATTAAATTTTGTGTTGAGAAGTGTCACAAAACACCATCGAGTACAATTGGAACAATGCAATGATACTAATTTATTACTATTGACTCATAATTGTGCTGATTTTACATTTAATTGTAGCTACAAAGTCTCTTCATGTGGATGATTCACATATTTACATTTGACAAGTGTATGAGCTAGGGGTTTAATGTTGAGCAAGTACAGGCACAATCATTTGTACCTTAATTAGCATTGTGAACTAATAATTTATGACAACAATTTGCCCTGCTTCTACTAAAGCAAAGGGATGCTAGATTTGCTAGGTGTTGAGCATAATCCTTTGCACTTTTAAGCTGTAGGAAGATAAAACACATTAGATGATCATTACTTTTTATAATTGGATTCCAAAATCAGATCTAGTTTAGCTAAGATCAATGCCTCATCTTGTAGAAATAGTTGGCCCCAGCTTAAGGCACTAATAACACAATAACTCCAACAAAAATGAATTTAAATTGCAACCTTCAACCTTGTTGGAGCTCTCCATCCTCATTTGCCTTCAAATCCTTAAAATGAATCCCATTCTTAATTATCTAATCTCAACTTACATATGTTGATGATATGTTGATGTTATAGTGTTAGGAGCTATCTTTCTTTCCTAAATTTGAAATATATAAATAATCTACCTTTTATTAACCACATTGAAGGGTCCTCACTTTGAAGGGACAAGGCATTGATGATTCAAGACAATGAAGGGTCAATGCAATTTTATATATTCTTCCAAGAGGATTTCTTATATATATATATATATAGATTGATATCCTTGTTTCATGGTGATCTATATGTAGGAGTATTCAAGCTGCTGACTCAATTTTCTTTGCTGAGTGATTGTATCAAATGAATATTTCATTTATTATCTGCAGATCATAGGGGTGATGACCATTTCTTTAGTTTTGGGCATTGTAAAACAATCTTCTACTCTTTCATTAGTATATAGTGATATATTTGTGGTTGGGTTTTCCTCCCTCAAGTTGGAGGGTTTTCCTAGGATAATTTGCTGTCTTTTGTTCATTTATTTTGTTTGCTTTTTTTTTTTTTTTTTCCATTTCTGATATTAAAGTTCAACAACATACCCCAAAGATTGGCTTAGAAAGACTTCCTATTATAAACAAATTACATCAAGAAGTTATAATATATTCTTTGAATGAAAAACTCACTAATTATAGCCACAAATACAACATATGTGTACCTAGAAACTTTGTCAGCATCTCTTGAAGCATATATTATGAACTTGGAGGCAAAATGCATAATAAGAACAAGAAATGTTTTATTGTTGATTTCCTAATGGATATTACGATGCTAAACAACTGCAAATAACACTTGAATCAAACATGTTTTGTACCCCAAAGGGATTTACAATGATTCGTGCAAACTAGTCTTTGTTATTCCCCTATATACAAATTTAGATTGGTATGGAACCTGGTATAATCCTCAAAACTCACAAACCAATCTTTACAATTTCCAGAGAACACACATACAAAAAATGAAGCAACCTAGATTGGATCTAGGGTTGATACTAATCATAGGCTAGCCGTCTTTTTATTCTGCAATTGAATGGGCTCAAAAGAATATACCATAAGATCTTTTAAACTTTCCACTATAGTTATCCTTATTCAGGTTAATTGAAAATGATTCTCTAATTTTCCCTACAATTCTCATGCAACTTTTTACCTCCGTAGTAAAAATATTTGAACAACTTGATCTCGCCCTTATTCTAAGTT